>CM043018.1:35987759-36339581 GCA_023690525.1 Holotrichia oblita | reverse complement strand
AATTGACAGTTGCAGACTATTTAAAATGCATGCAAATACAGATTTTAGATAACTATCTATCGCAAAATAACATTATTATAAACTTTAAAAAATAAGTCCATTGGGAGCACGTTCTACAATGATTTTGAAATATACAGGGTGTTCCAAAAAAACTTACGCATCAAAGTTGTCGAAATTTAAATGCAATACCATAAGTATTACATATTTCGATAACGCAGATTAAATAAAGGCAAGTTACTGTGACATTCCCTATATCTAGGTTCAACAGTTTCTGAGATATTTGACAATTTTTGAAAATGTAGATCAATATTTAGAATGAGTACCTAGCGTACGTATTTAAGTTACGTGTTTCAAGTAGTATTATTTCATTAGCACAACCATTAACGGGTCGATGGCTGCAGTGGTTAGGCGGCTGACTATTGTCGTGAGAGGACGATAGGCGCCGGGGTTCAATTCTCTGGAGGGACGGTGACATTTTTTCAGAGAGTTTAATCCCGGATCGACTTGCCATTCGCTGTTGGGAGCAAAGTGATTAACAGCGCGGCATCATAAAAGGCGATATGATGCTGTCACAAAGCCAATTGAACACAACGAAACACACACAAAAACTACACCGCGAGAGTTGCAGTGATAGCCAGACAAGCGTTACAGTTTACGGAGTCACTGCAACTAAGCACCCACCACATATAAAAAAAAAAAAAAATGCTAAAATGAAGATGTTTTCCAAAAATTATAAAAGGTGGTTAAAATCTTACCTCTAACTGTAGCTACCATCAATGCTCAATAACTTTCTTATTTTAAATGAAACATCCTATATCTAAGATAAGTAATTGGTTTTTAAATGATTTCTCTTTTAAATGTTGTTAAAGTTCCCAATACATATGTATCTCTCTTGTAAAAGTCAATTTAGTGTTTTAATTGGCGATTATGTATTAAAAATTTGGTTAAATCGAGGTAACTTTGACATGATGACAATAATTTCAGGCATTAATTTTGTTTAATTTATTATTGAAAAGTAGGCAGTATCGTATTGGACGTTGCTTTATATTTATGCGAAAACAAACAAAATTTAACCAATACACGTCTTATCACATAGAAATTATCACCATAATCATATTACAAAAGAAAACAAAGAAATTAATGATTCAAATATCGCTCAAATTGATGTCCGTCATTTTCAATGGATAAATTAATCTACATTGGATGGTTGAGCGAGCTAACATACCGTGGAATGTTTATGCACGATACGACTACATATTAAGTCGCAATTCAAGGCTGCTAGCATACATACGGCTAGTTGGTCAATCGCAAACGCGATAACGCTCGAAATATCTCCCGCTACGTATGTGGTACAAACATGCCATGTTTATTTGTTACAGCAGTTTTACCCGTACTTTTGGAAAACGTGCCTCTGAATATCCGCCAAAAAGATGCGGGTACAACTAGATGGTGCTCCTTTTTTGAGTTAATGAGATAGGCAATACCCTAATAGGTAAAAGGACGTGGTGATTCACAGACCTGACCTGCAAGCTCCCTAGACCTAATGAGTCCAGATCTTTTCGTGGAGATGTATGAAAATTAATTTGGTACAATATATATGCCACAAACAACACCTGCCAATATAAAAACATTTCAACCAAGTATTTATTTATGTATTGAAAATAGCGGACATCCATTGAGTGATATTTGAATCATTTGTTTCTTTGTTTTATTTTGTATTAAGTTTATGGTAAAAATGTGTATGTAATAAGACATATGTATTTGTTAATTTTTGTCTGGTTTCCAATAAATATGAAGCAACGTCCAATGCACCAATGCACCACTGCCTACTTTTCAAGAATAAATTAAACAAAATTAATGCTTGAAATTATTCAATCATGTCGAATCATCATCATCATCATAACATGTCAAAAATATGCAATAATATGCATGGTGTTCCATTTAAATTTTGATAACTTTAATGTCTCCTTTTTGGAGCACCTAAATATTTCAAAATAATTTTAGAATGTGCTCCCAATGGACTTACATATGCTCCAAAAACATTTTAAATATGTTACCATTTATTGTATATCAACCGAGGCCAATGTAGCACCCCATCCTGTATATCTTATAATTTTTAAATACATTGCTACGTTTTTGTTACCCTTATGGCATTTTTATTGAAAAATTGGGATAGTATATGTTTATCCTATAACAAAATACCTATCTAAACTAAACTAGTTACAAGTTATCTAAGACCTATTGGCGTAAAAGAGAAAGCTATTGTGCGAAGAAATATAATTCTGGGCGTCTAGTATTTTCACTACAAATACCAGTGTGCATCCAAGTTTGGGTCATCAGAAATTATGAGTTTCTTTAATTAATTGCATTGAATATCTAGAAATGTCGAAATCTATTTTCAATTACTACAACGTACTACTCCTACAACATTTAGTTCTAGAGAAGCAATCATTACTTTTTAATTTACAATGCAATAAAAGTAAGGAAAGCATAGCGTGCCATTTAAAAAGAATGTTTTTCTACTCCCATACTTTAATTGTACATATTATTAGATATACTGAACCTGTACTTTAATGATGTCCATTACGATACAGATTTTCATTATGATACAAATTTACTTATATCCAATAGGAATATAGATTTTTCATTACGATACAAGTTTATGTCCAATAAGAATGCGACATTCCAATATTCAATATGGCCGTGACTACATATCTGGCAGATATAAAAATTAATTAAACTCGACAGTTCTCTGTAACTATTTAAATATAGTAAAAATTAAAGAAATACGTATATTATGGGGTCGTAGAAAAAATAGTGTATGCAACTCGCATTTAATGGCTATTAAGACACTCGTATTCATTACAATACTCGGCTTCGCCTTGTATTATAATTTTCATACTCGTGTCTTAATAGCTATCATTAAATCCTCATTGCATAATATACTATTACGTTACCGGATAACAAAGTTTGAAAAAATGTTCTCTGAGCATCCACTATAGTTCTATAAAATTTATAATAACGCAGGTAATGCAATAATATACTTTCCTAAATAATTACTTAAAAGTCTAAATTTATATATGTATAAACTTTTTCGAAAAATAGTTTGCATTTGTCAATGTTTTTACAAAATATACAATTCAAAACGGATTGATTTTAGTGGCACCATTTATTTAAAAAACTAAACTTAGAACCGTCTCGACAATATGAATCATTAATAAAAATTAAGACATTTTATTTAAAATATAAAAGTTGAGATGCAAATACGTATTTCTATAATAGTTACGCAAATAAAATACGTTGGATTATATCAACTTCGAAATAACAGTAGGAATTCTATCGGTTATTCCCCGACATGTTCATAATTCCGACAAATTTCCACATGTTCCAGCTTGTACGCGCCCTGTATAGCACCTCTGCCAAAGTATATACAACTTCGACTAGACTGCCCCCTGGTCCATATACTCAGGCACTACTGTGTATAAAAATATGCATATAACGGTAAAATGTCCATCCAGCTGGTTTTCATTCTACGCATAAATGACGCTTAGAACAGTTCATCAAAAATTTTTTTCATAGAAAACAAGTTGGCATCCATATATCGGATGCCACTTTACCGCGGATGCCAATTTTACCGCATTATTTTCATGGCAGGACGTCACTTTGATACGTATATATATATATATATATACATATATGTATATCTTCACCATCGTTGACGACGAGAACAAGGACCTATGTATTAACTATATGAAATATGAGCCTTAAGAGTATTTCACATTTAAATGTCCAGCCTATAGTAATGCGCCTACGGAAACTCGAGATTTTGAAGAATAAAATATCCCTATTTCATTTTTCAAAATCAGAAACGCGCGAGCAATAGTTGAGAGTCAAAGCCGAATACGCGATCTATGTATGTCTGTATACTGATTGTATTGTTAAAAGTATTAACTCACCAATACAATTCCTAGGCCCTTCCCCAAATGGAATGTAAGAATATGGTTGTATGTAGGCTCTATTTTCATCAGAAAACCTCTCCGGATTGAACTTGTTTGGTTCCGGGAAATATTCCGGATCATAGTGGAATCCCAATGTGGGAAATAATATTTTGGTTCCTTTTTCGATCACTATATCGGAGTTCGGTAATTGATAATCCTTAACACATATCCTGTTTAAGAATGGCAATGCTGGATACATCCTTAAGGTCTCTAAAAAGTTCAAGTTATGCTAATAATAATATAATAGAAACTAGTATTACGAATTTAATGCAAAACACTATTGTTATAAATTTTCTTCTTGTATATTTTCGAAAGACCATCATTGTATCTAAATATGAAATTTTCTCGTTAAAATTGAATAGAGGTTTAAAAAATTTCTTTAATAAAAAATAAAACACAAGAGACTGCCATACACTCAAAAAAAGAGATACAAGCAAATGATTTATTTATTAATTTTTGGAATTTATTAGATATGGAGTAAACAAGGAACACATATTTTAGTAGTTGTACTGTCCTGTATACAATGTTAAAAGGTTTTGTTCAATTATCGCATTATTTCCTTCTAAAATATGACTGTTGAGATTTTAAAAATCATTTTATACACGCCAAAAAACTGCAGATTAATTCAGAATAATTTGTTGTTGTTATGTAACTGCAATTTTATTCAAGGGCATTAGGTGTTATTGTAATTGTCATTTATATTAAAAACATGTGATTGGAAGTGTATTTTTTAAAATGATAAACATTGTTTCAACATTAAATTTTCACAAACAAAGATAAGTATTAAATTATAGCATTAACTAATTGGTACATGTGCTAAATTAAGAGAACCATTTCTAAAGATAAAACATTTAAAAATTACTTCCATAAATAGCATTAAAGATTTTTTTATTATATCATTAAAGTTTGTTATATTCCATGTCTACAAATAGCACCTACAATAAATTGCTAACGTATTTTTCTTGAAGATGGTATATTACATACATAACAGAAGAAGTCATCTACGAATACTAATTTTACAATAGCAGCATTATTTAGCTAGCAACATAATCCACATGACATTTCACTTAAGATACAAAATGTTAGGTATAATATCAGCAAAATGCAAGTGTACATAACTTACCAAACATAACCATTTCCAAATATGTCATGCTCATAACAGCTTCGTACGAAATTTGATTATCGAATTTAAGAAGAACATCATTGATCTCTTCGCGCAATTTATCTTGAATATCTTGATTCCGCGCTAATTCAAAAAACATAAAAGTCATAGTTGTAGCGGACGTTTCAAAACCAGCTAAAAAGAATAACACACACTGTCCTTTCAACTCATCCATATCCACCATATCATTACTCTTCATTTCCATGAGCATCTGTAGAAAATCGTTTCTAGACAGATTCTTTTCGTTCCGATAAGCTATCGTTTCTTCAATAGAACGGCATACTGAATTAGTTTCGTTTATAGGAAATAAGGGCATGCGCAGCATTTGCGCAATCTCTGGTACGGCGTTACAGAACGCAATTCTAAGAGAAACTGCAGTTCCATCGGCGATGCCTCTGAGTAGCTTATAAAACGTAGTATCTTTAAAACTATTACAGTCAATTCCGAAGGCACATGAACCGATTATATTGGTTGTCATTCGACTTACACAATCCTTGATGTTGAGTGGTGTTTTCTTGGACGCATGTTGCTGCAAGTAAACGTCCATAGTTTTACAAGCGAGCAGCATTAATTCGAACATGACCTTCATTTTTGCTGATGTAAACGTGGGTGTGAATTTTGTCCTTAAAGTCCTCCATTTTTCCCCATCGACGGTGAATAAATTCACAGAAACAGGTTGATCCTTCCCATTCGAGTAGAAACCCCTAGCATTAAAGTTTTGGAAATCTTTTACCAGCATATGTCTGTTGAGATCAGCATCAACAGGCACCAGTATTGGCGTGCAATACGTATAAATTCCACCACATTTAGCGCCCATCTTTTTGAATTCATTATAAAATTCTTTAAATTGAATTCCAGTAGATTTTTTATTTGTAATTGGATTATCTAGGTTGCCGAACGGAAATGATGGTTCCAGATAAGGGACATTTCTTCTTTTCCAGTATGTTAATTGCCGTTTCATATAAAATAGCAAAATTATGGTGGCTAATACAACCGCAGAAATAAGATATGATACGTAGGTTTCCATTTTTATCTTCTACAGAAATGTAACTATTATAAAAATCGAAAATATAAACAAAAAAATGAAAGAATTTAAAAAATAATAATTTAAGAAATACCTTTATCAGACACTATCCGGCTTATTAATTCATATCACAAACCTAAACCTTCGCATACGCGAGTTATCTAGTAACTAACGATGCGACAATAAATTCGATTATTTATATTGCGTCTCTTGTAAACACTAAACAATTGGACTGACTTGCTGCACAATTTCGGAAATTACATATGTACATACATTGATAATTACATAAAAAGTACAAGTCACAGTTCTCGTACGGGAAGCTGTGATGTAATGACTCGAATAGAGCTTAAAAGAGCAACGCATTTTGTTATTAAATTTTGTCTTCAGGCCAAGTTTTTATGCTGATAGATATGTATATTCGTTTTTGCAAAATAAAGTGTATGCACGTTCGTAAAAACAACTACATAGGCTACATATCTATATAAGAGAGAATTTTTAAGTAAATACATCGGTCTATTATATACTTATCCAGTGTATTGTTATTATTTAGCCGAAATTGCATTGCCCTCAATTAAATTCTTACACAGTTACAGTCACCTTACAATTTAGTTGTAAGGTGAATATTATTTCCTGTTATATATGTTAATAAAATCAATTCTAATTTTAATTTCAAAAAAACGTTTGAAGCACCCCAAATAAAAATTTCCAAATTTCTACACATTAAAATTGTTTATTTTAAGATGTTAGTAGCAGTGGTTTATTTAATCTATTACAGAAATCGTCGTGCGAAATTGTGAAACCATATCATATGCTACATTAATGCCTGAAGAAAGTAAATTTCATTGCCAATTTCCAAAAAATCTCCATTACCATTACTTTTTAACAATGGTTTTCCTGCGAACACTTGCCTAACTTCTGCACGAATACAAAAATGCATTGGGGCTGGTGGCCGCCAATTTGAACATCTAATTCGATAGCCGTCTGCGTTCTTCCACTATTTATCTTATGTAAACAATTTGTAGCTACTGTTCACATTTATTTTCTACTTTTACATTTAACAAACGAAGGAAAAACATTGCTGCACTGACTTTTATTATGTCCTCATTTTCTCGAAATATCTCGACTAATTTTCATTTGAGGCCATACGTGGTTTACTATTTTTTTATTCAGAACTTATTGCTCTTTTAGAATTTGATAGAAAAAATACCATATGCTATTTGAAAAAAAAAAAGTTGACCTTGCTATGATCTTTGTGTCTTTCTTTATAGCGACAATAGTAGCGCCATCGGATGAGCCCCTTCATATATGTAGTTAGAGTTTTGTCTAACACTTTTCTTCATAACACTAATTGTTTCGAAGATATTACAGTGTTACACTTTAAGTGGACCACACTGTATAATAGTGAAACAGTATTGCGATGTGCTGTACCCAAGCATTCCTTACACGTCAACTTTCGGGCACATGCTGCAAAAGAAATACAAAAAATATATTTTGTCGATCCTACAACTGATGGTAGCAAGCACAAGGATGTCAATCCAACAGCAACAATATATAAATGTCACTTCAAAACATTATTAATTGATCTGATTTCTTTTCATTTGCGCTGGACCAATTGTGAAGTGGAGTGCACATCTTGAAACTATTTGGTGTGTTCGAAAGGATTTCTTAATAACAATCTCATTCAACATAGCTATACAACAAATGTTGAAGCTAGATAAATAATGTGATAATTAGGGTGGACCAATTCGGAACGAAAGCATGAGCAATCATGTAAACACGTTCATATATTTAGTGTTGAATGATATCTTACTGAATTTATATGCAAAGAAGTGTTAAAAAAACTACTTGTAAATTTTGTAAATTACATATTTCAAGTAACCGAATAAATTACTTTTCGAGAAAGAATTTAAGAAGAAATTTTGTAGACGTGCATTTCTATTATCACTAACAAAAGCTTATAATATTATCAAAAATGAAATAAAAATTTATTCGACTATAATAAGTATCATAATTTAATATTTACATATACAAAAAAAATCTATAGAATTTACTTTTTTTGCAGTAATGAACAGAATATTACAAGGTATTTACTGTAAAAACCGGTAACACCACAATTAATTGATTTGGGACACGTATTGATGACGCGTGGATAATCATTATCAACCGAATACCAAATGAGTAAACAAAATTAGAAACTAACGTTAAAAAAACATCCCCTCCATAAGTATTTACAGAACCCAATATTTAATTATATATATAATAATTATAATTTTTTTTATCTACCTGAGATGACCTAATTGCTATCATGTTTAGAGCGGACAACGCTATCGTACAATTTTAAACAAGACCGACAAGTTTCTAAGAACCATCGCCAGCGGTTCCCAATTCATTAAATTTTCGTATTGTACATTTCAATGCTTTCATGTTTATTTAGTTCTCACGGCGAATTTATAGCATTAACTAATTTAAGACTATATATTCTACTGTGTTCCTTTCCCAATTAGATGTGTCGTTACTGCACAAGATTCTATTACCTACATATTTGTTACATCTAAGTCACAATTTGTCAATATCTGCGCGTGTGATTTTGTAAATTCCTGACTTATGACTCTTATAACGATTACCAGTTAAATCTAAAGTCGTAGAACTTCCAATGTACTTTTTGTGTTGGACATTTTAGATCGTGCATTTGACATCTACAGAAGAGAAACCGTTTTAGGGTACTATTTTCTTAATTAACTCTAATGTCAGGTTCATTCCTAATACTTGCTAATACCTAAGGTATCTAGAAAAGCAAGTTTGTTGTTTAGTTCTTGCTCTACTGTAAAGAGAATGGAGTCGAGCCTTTAATCTTACACTTTGCTAGGTGGCATAGAAACGACACCAAATTCATACATACAGATTCCGTCTTACCTTCGGACCTCTGCCCTCTTTACACCGCCGATACCTGGACTGTTCAAATTGACCCGTTTTCGGTTTTTTTTTTTTAATGTGGTGGGTGCTTAGTTGCAGTGACTCCGTAAACTGTATCGCTTGTCTGGCTATCACTGCAACTGTCGCGGTGTAGTTTTTGTGTGTGTATGTTGTGTTCAATTGGCTTTGTGACAGCATCATATCGCCTTTTATGATGGCGCGCTGTTAATCACTTTGCTCCCAACAGCGAATGGCAAGTCGATCCGGGATTAAACTCTCTGAAAAAATGTCACCGTCCCTCCAGAGAATTGAACCCCGGTACCTATCGTCCTCTCACAACAATAGTCAGCCGCCTAACCACTGCAGCCATCGACCCGGTCTATTATTTTGACATATATGATTACCGTATTGCTTATGAAAGCATTCTTTCATTTTATTTATTATTATTATATTTATTTTTATATTTAGACATATTTATCATTATTTTTCCTAACAATTTAAATTTTTTGTTATATGGTCACACTGTAATTCTTGCTACCAACCCCCAGATAATCATAATGTATCTCTCCATTTGATTTCTTCTCGCATTAATGTATGTAATCGAGCAAGATCATCACATTTTACTGCACCAAAACACAAAATTTAGTCCCCCATGATGGATAAACATTTCATATTCGCATACGGATACATTCGCAACAGTCTTCTTTTTAAGAGAAGGGGTTTCAACAGAATAGACAATCAAAGTGAAACTAATATACTCTATATTAACGCAAACAATGATAAGAAGAAATCAATAAAATAAGTTACACGGATATATTTATGATTTCAGAAACCCTTAGTATGTATCCAGCAGTAACTTTCTTACTTAGGAAATGTGTTAAAGACTTTACAATTAACGATATCAGTATTGAAAGAAACACCACGATTATAATACCCACAATTGGACTCCATTATGATCCTGAATATTATCACAAGCCAAATGCATTTGACCCGGAGAGATTTTCCGACACAAACAAAATAAAATAGTACCGTATACCTATCTACCTTTTGGAAAAAGGCCTAGAAATTGTATTGATAGGTAGCTTATACAGTGTGGAAACCACTTATGGAATAAAATTGTTTGTGTCCTTATTTTAGAAAATTATAAAAAACGCCGGGACACGTCAACTTGTAAATTCAAGTGTGCGTTTTTTAGACATACATTTAAATGTACAGGGTGATTCACACAAATCTAGCATAGTCCATGATGTTTATTTTTAATAGAACACCCTGTATATTTTTATATTTTTGAAAGCTTCTTAACAACCTGATTTCAAAGAACTACATCATCTAGGGTATATTATTAATAATACTGGGTGAAACTTAAAATTATTTATGTATAATTCCCTTCAATATATTTATTACATAAAATGTCTTTGTAATTGGGTTTGATACAATAAAATAAATGCTCAAAATGTTGTCCCCCTTGTTGTTGGCAATAGCACAGTTTCCTATAGAACACGCCCCTAACTTTGTTTAAAATTTGAGGTGAAACATTCCGTATTTCTATAGTCATCCTTTCTCTGATAAAAATAAAAATCATGCGTTCTATAATTTCTTTTTTAATTTCTTCATTGATGTTTACTTTCACATATTTGGTTTTTCCTTTTTTTGTAACTATAAAATTAGACAAATTACGTAATACCTCTCTTTTTTAATTTAAATTAGTTTATAGGTAAATAGATATGGTTGAGTACAATTGAGACAATTTGATTGTCCGCAATTAATGTGCAATAATGTGGCACATTACATATTCTTACACCTACATTTCGCAATGAATAGGTACAACAAATAATTCCTTCTTTATTATAGAGAAACATAACGTATTGTATTTAACATGTTGTACGTAACACTACGAAACTTTAATTTCTTCTACATGTAAAAGTATGTTGGTTTTAGCTGAAGTAAAAATAGATGTACTGTACTCCAACGGTAACTTCACGTTAGGATTAAGTTTGAACTTGTATCTTCTGATGGCGGATACTATTCCCACACGGATTTGCTGTTTTCCAAATCTATCACCTGAAATAATGTTCTCATTAGCATAGTTACATACATAATAGGTAATATTCTGGAAAACTATAATGTATTGTATAATCACACATCAAAATAAAGAATAACATGATGGTACTCATAACTTAGTTTGCAAGACGAAAGATTATTGTCTATAAATAAACAAAACTAATTCAAATCAAAAGTTATTAAACATAACATGAGAAATATAATAATAATAATAGTAATAATCAATAATCAAATACAACGTGTAATTACTTCGGAGAGTAGCGGGAACAAATATTGTATCTGTTGACTTACGCATTCTGATGTTTATCCTGTTTGATCCTGACCGTTATATAAAAAAGTAACAGTTCCATTAGTGGAATATATCAATATATACCTACAGGGTGACTGGTAATTAAACGATCATACTTTACAGCGTGTTAGTAGAGATTATTTGCAGTAGATACAGTCCAATTTGCCTTATCCAAACTTCATCCGTTTTCGAGATATTGTGGTTTTTTGTTTTTTTTTTCGAAAGTTACTACTTACTCTCACTCAAACTTAAATTTATGAAAATAATGGAACTTTTTCTGAATTTTTCAGTTTGTCTGGCTAGACGACATCTCAGCACATATTATCTATCGGTGACAATTACGTTAAATACTTGGACAACTTACAAGAAGAAAAAATTAAAAGTTCGCTTTTGATGAAACTGTAGACACAATCGCTAAATAAATAGCCACAAAGGTGGCGATTGTATCTACAGTTTCATCAAAAGCGAAGTGTTAAAAGTTTTATATAGACAGGGTGAGGCATTAGTGCGTCAAAGCTCCATATATATCCATTAATATTAAAGAGATCACAAAATGATATATACAAAAATCATAGATAGTCTATATATTTTAAAATTATTTTGGTATATGCAGGGTGTTTCATATTGCCAGAATAAACAAACATACACTTTCTTAAATGGGACACACTAAATATTATTTCAAATTTAGATATTTTACCAATATTGCGAAAACTGTGTTCGGGGCGATTCAAAACGCACGTGCATTATTTTCTCATGTTATTTAAATGGAACAGTCTGTATTTTATATTAAGAAAGGGAAGGACACTGTATCCACTTTCATTTTTATTAACCACTCCCTATATCTAAAATCATTAATTTCTGAGATATTTAATATTTTCTTAATGATGGGTGAGCTTTTTCAAAATAATTGTAAGATGTCAAATTAGCCATGAAAAAATGACAGTAAAAGGCCATTAAATCATAAATTGAGATAAACTTATTAAATACAATACAACTACAAAATGTTAAACTTATAGCGGTAATTAATATTTAATTATTAAAGCCAAATGTTCGCGTTATAGCGGATTTCACAATAAATGTTTAAAATTTCCACCAAAAGAAGAAACAACGTTGTAGCCATTCTTCCACTAAAAGCATTTCTTAACATTTCTATTAATTACCACTTGCAGTGTAGGCGCAACTTCGAGGATTAGTGACTTTGCGTGGAATTTAGAAGTGTCCTGGCGCCTTTTAAATTCTAACATCTGTAGATTATCTCCGACCTTACTCCATCCCGATGAGCTAGAATTGAAGGCCACGCATCGTAACACCGATTCAAGTAAGATCATTTCGTTTCATTATAAATATTTCGCACGGTAATCAATTACGCGGTGTGTGTTTTTAATACCTCGTTAGGTGAGCGTATATATGTAGGCTTTTCTTAAAGATTTGAAATACCTGTGTAGGGACTATAATATTTCAATTAAGGGTATTCTCTATAAACAAATAAAAGATATAATAATCAATCTCTTTTCTAGCTGGCCTTAGTCGCTCTAAATGTTCTGTTTATACATATGTATATATCGAACATCTTTGACGACGAGAACAAGGACATATGTATTAATTATAAGAAATATGAGACTTAAGAGTAATTTACATTTAAATGTCCAACCTATAATATATGCGCCTATGAGAACTTTAGATTTTGAAGTATAAAATATCGCTATTTCAAAATTTAGAAGCGCGCGAGCAATAGTTGAGAATCAAAGCTGAATACGTGATCTATGTATGTACATATGTATATTGACTGTATTGTTAAAAGTATTAACTCACCAATACAATTCCTAGGTCCTTCCCCAAATGGAATGTAAGAATATGGATGTATGTTGGCTTTATTTTCATCAGAAAACCTCTCTGGATTGAATTTGTTTGGTTCCGGGAAATATTCCGGATCATAGTGGAATCCCAATGTGGGAAATAATATTTTGGTTCCTTTTTCGATCACTATATCGGAGTTCGGTAATTGATAATCCTTAACACATATCCTATTTAAGAATGGCAATGCTGGATACATCCTTAAGGTCTCTAAAAAGTTCAAGTTCTGCCAATAATAATATAATAGAAACTAGTATTACGAATTTAATCAATTTTCTTCTTGTATATTTTCGAAAGACTATCATTGTATCGAAATAGGAAATTTTTTCGTTAAAATTGAATAGAGATTTAAGAATTTCTTTAATCAAAATAAAAAACAAGAGACTGCCATACAATCAAAAATAGAGATACAAGCAAATGATTTATTTACCTATTAATTTTTGGAATATATTAGATACGGAGTATACAAGGAACACATATTTCAGTAGTTGCATGCTTTAAAGACACTGTATACAATGCTAGCAAGTTTTGTTCAATTATCGCATTATATTCTTTATAAAATAGGACTATTGAGATTTTAAAAATCATTTTATACACGCGAAAAAAACTTCAGAATAATTGGTTGTTATTATGTAACTGAAATTTGAATTGAATCACTGGTTATTTGAATCAGCCGCCTATTTGACTCAGAGTATGAATGCCCAATCCATTTGTATGATGTCTAATGTAAAATGTTTCGTGCGTGACAATTCTCTAGCCTTGTTATTCGATCTGGGAATCCCGTGTATATGCTGATGTAACGAATAAGTTTTTTATTCGTTCCGGGAATCCCAGAAGTTTGCAAATTATGGAGTTTGTGTGGTATATTTTTCAATTTCACTTTTTCTTTCCTGCGTACAACATAATTTGAAAATGCCTAAAGGAACGCAAAGTCAAAATTTTAATCTTCGTGAGACGTGTGAAATGTTGACAATTAATTACACATTTATAACCACAAATAAATTTTGATTAGATCATCTTTATAAAGCATCTAGATGGTTTCCATACAACCACCGCTTATTTGAATCGCCGCTTAAATGACTAAAAAATCCAATGTACCAACGTGATTCATATAAGCGGAATCTACTGTATTCAATTATAGCATTAACTAATTGGTACATGTGTTAAATCAAGGGAACTATTTTTTGAGATATTAAATTTAAAAATTACTTGCATAAATAGCATTACAGATTTTTTATTATATCATTAAAGTTTATTATATTCCGTATCTACAAATAGTACCTACAATTGTTAACGCATTTTTCCTGAAGATAGTATTACATATGTATGTAAGAGAAGAAGTAATCTACGAATACTAACTTTACAATGGCAGCATTATTTAGTTAGCTATATAATCCACATGACATTTCCTTAACATACAAAATGTTAGATATAATATCAATAACAAATAGCATCTACAATTGCTATGGTATGTAATTTCCTGAAGATGGTATTACATACGTAAGAGAAGTAATCTACGAGTACTAATTTTACAATGGCAGCATTATTTAGTTAGCAATATAATCCACATGACATTTCACTTAAGATATAGTACAATATATTCGGTATAATAATATCAGCTAAATGTAAGTGTACATAACTTACCAAACATAACCATTTCCAAATATTTCATGCTCATAACAGCTTCGTACGAAATTTGATTATCGAATTTAAAAGAACATCATTGATCTCTTTGCGCAATTTATCTTGAATATCTTGATTCCGCGCTAATTCAAAAAACATAAAAGTCATAGTTGTAGCGGACGTTTCAAAACCAGCTAAAAAGAATAACACACATTGTCCTTTCAACTCGTCCATATCCACCATATCGTTACTCTTCATTTCCATGAGCATCTGCAGAAAGTCGTTTCTAGATAGATTCTTTTCGTTTCGATAAGCTATTGTTTCTTCAATAGAACGGCATACTGAATTAGTCTCGTTTATAGGAAGTAAGGGCATGCGAAGCATTTGCGCAATCTTTGGTACGGCATTACAGAATGCAATTCTAAGAGAAACTGCACTTCCATCTACGATGAGTCTGAGTAGCTTATAAAACGTAGTATCTTTAAAACTATTACAGTCAATTCCGAAGGCACAGGAACCGATTATATCTGTTGTCATTCGACTTACACAATCCTTGATGTTGAGTGGTGTTTTCTTAGAAGCATGTTCCTGCAGGTAAACTTCCATGGGTTTACTAGCGAGCAGCATTAATTCGAACATGACCTTCATTTTTGCTGATGTAAAAGTGGGTGTGAATTTTGTCCTTAACGTCCTCCATTTTTCCCCATCGACGGTGAATAAATTCACAGAAACAGGTTGATCCTTCTCATTCGAGTAGAAACCCCTAGCATGAAAGTTTTGGAAATCTTTCACCAGCATATGTTTGTTGAGATCAGCATCAACAGGCACCAGTATTGGCGTGGAATACGTATAAATTCCACCACATTTAGCGCCCATCTTTTTGAATTCATTGTAAAATTCTTTAAATTGAATTCCAGTAGATTTTTTATTTGTAATTGGATTATCTAGGTTGCCGAAAGGAAATGATGGTTCCAGATAAGGAACATTTCTTCTTTTCCAGTATGTTAATTGCCGTTTCATATAAAATAACAAAATTGTGGTGGCTAATACAACCACAGAAATAAGATATGATACGTAGGTTTCCATTTTTATCTTCTACAGAAATGTAACTATTATAAAAATCGAAAATATAAACAAAAAAAAGAAAGAATTTAAAAAATAATAATTTAAGAAATACCTTTATCAGACACTATCCAGATTATTAATTCATATCACAAAACCTAAACTTTCGCATCCGAGAGTTATCTAGTAACTAATGATGCGCCAATAAATTCGATTATTTATATTGCATCAATTGTAAACACTAAACAAATTGCTGCACAATTTCAGCAACTACATATGTACATATATTGATAATTACATAAAAGTAGAAGTCACAGTTCTCGTATATTTAGCTGTGTTGTAATGACTTGAGTAAAGCTATAAAGAGCAACGCATTTTCATGGTGATACGCATTCGTTTTTCCAAAATAAAGTGTATGCACATGTGTAAAAAGAACTAGATGCAGTACACTATTTATATAAAAGATAATGTTTAAGTAAGTACATCGGTCTATTATATAGTTATCCAAACAGCTTATTATTATTATTTAACCGAAATTGCATTCAATTAAATTTTTACACAATTACAGTCACCTTACAATTTAGTTGTACTGTAGTTATATATTGTTTCCTGTTAAATATGTAAATAAAATTTTAGTTTCAGAAAAACGTTTGAAGCACACCAAATAAGAATTTCCAAATTTCTACACATTAAAATTGTTTATTGTAAGATGTTAGTAACAATGGTTTATTTAATCTATCACAGAAATCGTTGTGCGAAATTGTCAAACCATATCATATGCTACATTAATGCCTGAAGAAAGTTAATTTCATTGCCAATTTAGAAACAATCGCGAAGAAGATACTGTTTGTTTTCAAAAATGGTTTCACTGCGAACACTTGCCTAACTTCTTGCAAATATCGATGCCAGAGCTGGATTAAATGAATAATTTAAATTTTAAACTTAGACAATTGAAATCTCACAATAAGTTATATGATCCTCATGTTTGATAAAATTCTTGTAATGCCTACTGATTGATGAAGAGTATCCAGACAGAGATTTTGCAATATACTCTGATATTTGTGATAAGGGGCTCTTCAAGAAACGGAAACAACCAAAAAAAAACACGTAAAGATTTTGAATGGTAGAATCACATTTTTATTCCTAATAATAACGAAATTATTGCCTTATATGACCCGCCGCATCTCCTTAAAGGCATGCGTAATAATTTTTTAACAAAAGACACGGTTTGGAAGCAAGATAATAAAGTTGTTACTGCTAAATGAAGTGATATTGGAAATGTATTTTTAACTGATGCAACTAATTGCGATATACCATTAATTACTGCGCGTCATAATCCACAAAATTAAATGAAGCGGAAGTATCTTACTGTACCCAAGTTTTCAGTCAATTCATGTCATCTGTTGATGGTATGAAACAGTAAGTGAATGATACATGTTATTCATTTTTTATTTATATATGTATGTATTTCTTGCAGAAGCTTGAATAGACAGGATGTTACAGAACTGCAATTCCATGAAACTGCATTCGCAATTGAGCTTCTTGTTAGAATCTCCGACACCATTAAAGGTGGATCTATATATAATAGTGAAACAGGATTGCGATGTGCTGTACCCAAGCATTCCCTACACGTCAGCTTTCGGCCACATGCCGTAAAAGAAATGCAAAAAATGTATTTTCTCGACCCTACAACTGATAATAAGCACATTCCGTCATCTTTAAAAAATTATCTGGAAAAAATGTTTGAGAAACTCCGACAATATGGACCTTAGTATGTCAATGCAACAGTAACAATATGTAATTGTCACTTCAAAACATTATTAATTAATCTGACTTCTTTTCATTTACTCCGGACCAATTGTGAAGTGGAGTGAACATCCGATAACTGTAGTGTGTTCGAAACGAATTCTTAATCACAATCACGTTAAACATAGCGATACTCCAAACGTTGAAGCTAAATTATTGCATCTAGTGATAACCAATAAAAAATTATGTAGACACATTCATATATTTAGTGTTGGATGATATTTTTCTGAATTCATATCCAAAGAAGTGTTAAAAAACTGCTTGAAAATTTTGTAAAATACATGTTTTAAGTAACACAATAAAGTGCTTTTCGAGAAAGAATATAAGAAGGAATTTTTGTAGACCTGCATTTCTATTATCACTAACCAACGGTTATAATATTATCAAAGTTAAATAAAAATGTATTCGACTATAATAAGTGTGGTAATTTAGTATTTACATGTACAAAAAAAACCTGTAGAATTTACTTTTTTTGTAGTCATGAACAAAATATTACAAGGTAATTACTGTAAAAACCGGTAACACCACAATTAATTGATTTGGTACATGTATGGATGACGCCTCGAGAAATATTATCAACCGGATACCAAATCTGTAAACAAAATTAGAAACTAACGTTAAAAAAACATCTCCTCCACAAGTATTTACAGAACCCAATAAGTTTATTTATCGACCTAAGATGACCTAATTGCTATAATATTTAGAGCGGACAAACGCTATTGTACAATTTTAAACAAGATCGAGTTTCCAAGAACCGGCGGTTCCCAATTTATTAAATTCTCATATTATACAACTAAATGCTTTCACGTTTATCTAGTTCTGATATATACTCTACTATGTCGCTTCCCAATTAGATGCGTACTGCTTCATATTACATATTCCTTATATCCAATCACAATTGATATTTTGGTCTGTCCAGTATAAATTTTGTCAATATCTTCGCATGTGATTTTGTAAATTCCTGACTTATGACTCTCATCACGATTAGCAATTAAATCTAGTCTTATAAGTCCAATAAGTCATATAATTTCCAATGTAAATTTTATGTTGGACATTTTAGGTCGTGCATTTTGCATCTATGTACAGGGTGGTCAAATAAGAATGCAAAGTGCTGTAAGTCTGAAACTATTCGTCGTAGAGACTTGCGGTAAAAATTTTTATGACTAAAATGGTCAAAAGAAGATCGTGGAAAATATTTTCACATTTCCAAGATTGTCGCCAGTGGACGTAACCGGCATCTTAAACTCTTAAAGTGATTTTTCACTGAAATCCACCCAGTAAATGTTACCAAGAAATATATGCTTTTTAAAGCTAAGCTTTACTCCAGTAATTTTTGTTTAACACTTTTTGACGTATATATTAAAATAAAGTGGTGGGGGGTAATTCAATGCTTTTTTAAATAAACAGCTGTAACTCCTAAAATGAACGGATTTTAACAAATTTGGTCGAATTTCGTCATCGAATATATTTTAGAAAAACAATTATAGAAGTATACTACTGGTAGAAACAATACAAATATATATTACTAACAACTATTTTATCTAAAAGTCAACTATTAATTGATAAATAGAATTAAACAATTTAACAAATATTGATATATACTGAAGATAAATTACTACAGATTTTAAAAACTAACTACATAAGCATTTCAACTTTTGATATATTCTCGAAAATTTGTTTTGTTAAATAGCTTGCAGCCATAGTAGAAGATCTAGTCGAAATTAATCTAACTATTTATTTTCATTTTTCAGCCGGTACAAAATATATGCCAACAGAAATGTACTCTGTAGTCGTCGTATCATTACTACAATTATTATCATACAATGTCTGTAAGGGCAATAACACTTCATTAAGATTTAGTAAAGACATTTCCTCATAGTTCAACTTGTTAAACATACAAGCAGGTATGGTATAATGACTACGAAAGACACTGCAGAAATGCAAATTAATAAAATATTTTGTTGGAAAAAATAGCTTTAGGAGAATACTGCCCTTATATTTTGAACATTAACGCAATTTCATTAACGCGAACTTTACAAATCAAACACTTCAATACATATTGAGAATTTTATACTGATAACAAACATAACAGCACCAAGATTCGTTAGTATCTGTCTTAGATGTTCCTCAATTTTCACCATAATGTCCGATTTTGGTTGGAGCTGGTGCTACTGTTTCCATACTTAACACTTCGGTGTCACTAGAACTGTTTCAAATGGGTAAAATGGTGTGTTGATATCATTCATCATCAATGGTGGTGCTGAGATACCCTCAGCGTTTGAGGTTATTGTTGGTGTTATTGCTAGTTTTGTCGATAAAATTTGTATCTGGTGTCACTTCAGGATGATCTAAGTGTTCTGGTTCCACTGGCACGTCCGCGAGATTTAAATGGACAATTGCCAGTTGTATAAATCCAAAATTGACACTGGACACAGAGAAAGATATTCTTGAATTAAGAAAATATACTGTTTTACCCAAATATTTTTAATGCTACAATATTTCTGTTTTGATTCAAACACATTTTCTTGGAATAAGTAAATGCGTTTAATACAATCTAGACTATATTTGTTGTAAAATACGTATTTGATCTGAATAACTATTTGTGAAATAGCTGAATTGCAAATTTCGTTGCGTTCGAGATTATATGTGTATATGAAGCGTTTATACGTGCATTCGACTTCAATCTTTTATCTGCGTGCACCATTTTGCAAGAATTAAATACATATAAGTTTTTTATAGTTCAGACGTGGAAATTTGCATTAATAAAAGTACATGTTTAATAATGGATTATGTGTAGTGTATTTTAGGTTCATGGGAATTGGAGGAATAATTTCAACCAAACGTTGCATTTGAAGTAAATCCATTGGCTAAACTTCCGAATGTCGACCACTGAACTGGCAATTTATAAGCAAAAACGGACGGAACGACGCGACATTTCAAAATTGCCGCTCGATATTTCGTAATTTTGACTGGATATCAACTGAAAATCCTCGCGGAAATATCAAAACACTAGCAAAACATAACCTAGAAATAATACTTTTTAGAACGAAATCTTAGACTAATCTCCGCAAGAAAAGGGGGCCGTTTTGGAGTCAGTAAAACCTGTACTTTCCGTTAAATTGCCTATAAATTGTCAATTCAGTGGTCGACATACGGAAGGCTTACAAATCCACTATATTCTTACATTAAAACAATGTTGTTTTGCGTCAAAACAATTTCCTTAGAAAATAATATTCTTGTGATAACACTATATAGTTTTGCGGATATACAAATACGGGATTGTTTTGAATTGAAACAGTCTGTTTTAACTCAAGATATTTCTCTGCGTGTGGCTAGAATTGTAGGTTTGTGTCAAGTGCTACTAATAATAGCTCAGATCTTTGTTTGGTGATACATTTTCCAGAATCTCGGAAAATACAAATTCTACATTTCAGTAGATACGATTCAAATTGACAAATATATCATATATACTTTTTCCACTCTAAGATATTAAAATGGCATCCAGATATCCATCTAATATATAAAATCATATATAACAATATTAGATTACGATCAAATTATAAGCTGCACAACACAGTTTACACTAGACGCCTTCTGATCAACAGAGAGCACACCAGAGAGCTTTCTTTCTTATTACTATAAAAAACTAATACAGATGCAGTACATGCCATCTATTGAGTTTCTTAAAAATTACGTGCACTATAAGTGGCCGATTTTATCACCCCAATTGGCATTATTTCTGTTACAGATCTTAGCTGTAGTTAAGTACTGCAACTAATTGCAAAACAAGAAAATACACGTATCCACTTAAAAATTTGGCCGGCCCAAAGTATAAAGAAAATATTTCCCAAGAAATGTTATTGAAATATTCCGGTCCGAGTCTCAGTTGATTGTTCCAGTATTTCCCAAAAAAGTAAATGTTTTCGTGATTGAAATTCTTAGCCGCTGAATTTACTTTTTTTTACCAACTTCCTCGACAAATTCAGGAAGGCAACGTGTTAAGTTTGTCTACAGACCCAGGCTTATAATCTCGTAGACAGAAAATGACCCCTGATCTTGCGACAGATATTAACTAAACTCCTCTTTATATGATGTGTCGAGATTTATAGCATTGCAGACTTCATCACATGGTGTACTGATGAAGCTATAAAAAGCCGAAACACGTGTCTACACATTAAGTGAGAAAAATTTTGCTTTAAAATGAAACAAGTTAAATAGTTTTAACTATTATCTCATACTTAAATAGTTTTAACTATTGACATCTCGGATTTTATTAATAATTTGAGAATGAATATAATGCTACAATATTTTTAGAAACTGCTTTTATCACCATTTACATATTTCCAAATTTCAAAATAGTTTTGATTTAGATCAACGAGCCTAAATCTGCAACCGATTTCCACGTCTACATTATAAAACAGTTATTTGTGGTTTTTGCCTACTATCGATTCAGTAATAATGCTAGCAACTATGATGTATAAAATTTTATTCTATAATAAGAAATATTAAATCACAATATATACATAATCTTAAAATAAACTATTAATTTCTTCCACATCTAAGAGTATATCTTGCTTCGAAGAAGTGATAATCGACGTGGAATACACAAGTGGAAACTTAAATGCCGAATTTAATTTGAAATGATATCTTCTTATGGCACTTGCTATTCCTACTCTAACCTGTTGCTTGCCAAATCGATCACCTAGATCAACACATTAAATAATATACTATTCACCAATAAAGAAGACCTGAAAAGTAATAATTCTAGTTTCTATTTATGTAATAAACTTCACAATGTAATGTCAACGATTTTGAATAAAATAAACACAAATCTGTATAATCAGTGAAAACAGTATATAATCTCTTAATAAAATTATGAAACATGATTCGTCTAAACATTATTGACGTTAGTTTATAAAAATTCAAATAACCTCAGATAATTTTGAACGCCGAATTGTTGTCTTCCAGTGCCCAGCTTCAAAAGAATTATTCATAATAATTCAGAAGAAAATTAGCAAACAGTAATCAACTTAAAAAAATTTGCGACCGGTCAGTAGATTGATTCAATATTTTCTGATAATATATTGTTTATTTGATAGCGATATGTTTTCAAGTACGAAATGTTATCATAACTTACAAAGTATATATGAAGGTCAGTATCTTTATTCGTAAGATATCAAATTCCAAAGTGATATCGAAATCGTATAGAAAGTGTAAATGTTTTAAATCTATCAACGAATACGGATTCATACATTTCAATTATTTGTTTCTTTTTGTGTCTTTTGGAATAAAATTTCTTTTTAATTAATAGATAACGCTTTTTATTTTGATGTACGTTTCAATGGTGCGTAACGTCTTCTTCAAGAAATATCGTGGTTTAGTTTCTTGTAACATTTTTATAATATATCACTTACGATTATCTACTGGGTAATACAATGTATAACGACACAATACGTTTTAAAAACGTTTTAGCGTTAAAACATATTTAAATATGGCATATGTGTACCACATACGTAGCAGAAGATATCTTGAGCGTTATCGGGTTTACGATGGGCCAGCTATCCGAACGTAACAATTAAATGCAAGTTGGTGGCTACTAGATTTGACATGTTACCCCCCTCCGGAGAGATCAATAGTTGCCGTTTTTAGCGTTTATTATCGTTATATACATTAATAAAACAATTTTCGTGGAAATATGTTATATACATTTAAGCCAAGTTCCAATTTTCGTGGAAATATGTTATATACATTTAAGCCAAGTTCCAATGAAATCTAATCAAATGCCATTCGACTATTGTTTGTGAAGAAAAGTATTCAATAACAATAAATAAAATATTATAATTCGCAGCAGTGAGATCATGCAATGTTATTTGTACCTCCAATTTGAACAGCTTATGCCTTTGAGTTACTTCAAGCAGATTATATTGTTTTTATTGCTACATTCGTATAAAATTTAAACCGCTTACCAATGCAATTTCTAGGTCCTTCTCCAAAAGGCATAAAACTATAAGAGGGGTATTTTGGATTTATTTTCATCAGAGAATCTCTCCGGAATAAAGCTGTTAGGCTCTGGAAAATATTCTGGGTCGTGGTGAAGTCCAAGAACAGGAAACATTATTTTAGTTCCTTTCTCCACAATCATATCTGAGTCTGGTATTTGAAAATCATTAACGGAGACTCTGTTTAAGAACGGCACAGGTGGATGCTTTCTTAATGTTTCTAAAAATAAATATATGCTTCATAAACAGTAAAAGGTAGTGTAAATAACATTAACCACCACAGTAACCCAATTCTGAACATATTTTATCCGATCATAATCAGATCAATATCAGGAACGGTATCAATAGACATATTGTTGAGCCTTATTGTGTGTAATTGAAACAAGTAGTGCACACTCATTTTGGAAAAATAGAAAAGGTGCGATTGGTAATAGAATTACTTAACATATTGCTATGACTAATTAATAAGCTGTTCTAGAAGAATGTACCCCACTATTTTTGTTCGAAAAGAAAAAGCCGTACCCACCAAATTCTATATTTACAAATTTGATAAGATAACATTTATCAGGAATAAATATAAAATGAAAACAACATATCACATCATATCTTAAAAATATCCTATATAACTACAATCTCTAAATTGTATAAAATGATGTATAAACGCAGTCTGCAATCTCTCTTGATTTTTTAAGTTAACGTATGTGTTTCTTAACATCCTACAAGATATATAATATAATGAATCATAACTCCAATATACTCATCAAGAGAACTGCTTCATAATTTGTTAATAATTATGATAAACAGAACGCCGACTAAATTATTTTAGCCAACATAAAGGAGTTAAATACATTTAATTTAGCTACACTTACCAAGTATTACCATATCTAAATATTTCATATTGGCAATAGCTTCATAAGTCATCTTATTATCATGCTGTACGAGGACTTCATTGATTTCCTTACGTAGTTTGTGTTGAATATTCTGATTACAGGCTAATTCAAATAAAACAAACGTCATTGTAGTTGCGGATGTCTCAAAACCAGCTAGAAAGAATAGTATACATTGAGCCTTTAATTCGGTCAAATTTACGATTTCCTTATCCTTCATTTCTATAACCAACTGGAGAAAATCATTTCTAAGAACATTACTCTCCTTTCTATAGTTGAGAGTTTCATCGAGAATGTCACATAATTGATTAGTTTCTTTAGCAGGTAGGAGAGGAATCTTCAGAAATCGAGCTAGATCCGGTAAAGCATTGCAAAATAAAATTCTTATATATGCAGTTCCACCTAGGACAATAGCTTTTAAGATCTTGTGAAATTTACTGTCATTATAGCTGTTGCATTCAATTCCGAAAGCACACGAACCGATTATGTTAGCCGTCATACGGCCTACACAGTCCTTTACATCTAACGGAACTTTTTTACGTGCGTGCTCTCGAAGATGATCTTCCATCGTTTTACTTGCAGCTACCATCAGTTCATACATAATTTTCATTTTTGCCGACGTAAAAACGGGGGTGAACTTCGTTCTCAACAGCCTCCACCTCTCTCCATCGACTGTAAACAAATTCACCGAAACCGGTTGATCTCTTTCATTAGTGTAAAAGCCTCTTGTATGAAAATGTTGAAAATCTTTCACTAAAAGTAGCTTTATTATCTCGAGGTCGATTGGCACAAATACTGGTACAACATATGCGTAAATTCCGCCACACTTAGCACCCATTTTTTTGAATTTGTCGTAAAACTCTTTGAAGTAAAGTCCGTGACTTTTAGTATTCGTGATAGAATTTTCAAAATTACCAAACGGAATAGACGGCTCTAAATAAGGGATATTTCTTCTTTTCCAATATGTTAACATCCGTTTCATATAAAGTAAAAGAATTGAAACACTGAACACTAATCCAGTAATTAGATATTGTATAAATAATTCCATTCTGTATAGATTCACACAAATTCGATATAAAATACTGGGATAATCACTGTACCCGCTCAAATGTTCTAAAGAGAGTAAACAACATATGTATGTAGATATGTTAGGTGGTATCTGAACACTAAACACGCACAATTTTTTTTAGACTATACTCGCTAATTATGTCAGATAGCTCGCATTCAGATAATTAATTCAAATAATCAATGATATCTCTTACGTAATCACGAAGAAAATTATTAGTCAGTAACATAATAAGGTATGTTAGAATGATAAAGCAACATTAAAGAGAGCATATATTTACATATAAACATGTTTCTGCGTAGAAACAAATAGCAGGCCAAAATACGAAACTTATTTTAATCTCTGACGTCTTAGTTAGTTTTTGTCACTAGAATCATTTATATTCTTAATAGATAGTTCATCAAATATTCTATCTAGCATAATTCGGTGATTTTTAAAGCGTTAGAAACAATTCATCTCTTTCTTTATCATTGTTAAACCAGTAGTGGGATACCGGTCAATTAGTCTCTGTCCTTTACTATAATGAATTATATGTTGATATAATGTGCGCACTTAAGATTAAAATCTTAAAATATATAATATATACACATATACATATAGTTTTATCTAAATATAAAAATAAGAAATAATACTCAGTTTCTAACGATCAATGGCATCGTCGACCTTGTTTTCTGTAGTCCCATTCTTTATAAAATTTTGTACTCAACACTATCTTGAACGAAATTTTGATATTCCTCTTGATTACAAATAATAAATTTATCAAATATTTTAGGGAAAGTTGTCAATGTTATTTTCACATACATATGTGGTGACTTAGTCCCCAAATAATGTATACTTGCCACAAGGAGAACACCTGAAACCGTGGCGGGATAAGAGATGAATTATTTACATTTATAACACGAGCGCACGATGCATATTAAACATATTCATTCATTACAACAGTATCGAGCATAGAAAATAACGGCCATATTATCTATGCAGGCTGTTCCAACTAAGCGGGATTCTTCTGTAACCCTGCGTAGTTGTAAATTTAACAAAATAATGTTTTTGACAAAAGTTGTCTAGAATCATATGGGCCAAGTAAGGAAAATATTTTTAGCTTCACAAGGTGTTTCATTTCCCGGGGCGCTCCACAACTTTGTTATTTTAAATAGAACACCCTATATATTATTATATTTTTGGATTCCTCTATTAATTTCAGGTAGAATTTATTAACTAGATATGGTGCTTAAAACTAACCGTTTTCGAGATATTCAGATGTTTTTGAAAAAAAATCACGATTTCAGCTCTCTCAATGAGGCTAAATAGCATCTAAACTACAAAAGTTAGAAAGCTGCGATTTTGAAGGTTAGTTTTGGCATGAATTACTCTATATTTTTATCGTTGAACAAAATGTGTAGGTTATTCGTAGTCGGAAATACTGAGGCCTACATTTAGATGGTGATTTTTTTAAACGGGTCATGTTCTCCGATAAGACTACTTTTCATAAAAATAGTTTCACCAACCGTCATAATTGTCATTATTATGTAAATCTTCACCAATTTCGGACAACTCATAGCCAACATAGATGGTCTCTGAATGTGTGAGGAGGAATTTTGGGAAGCTATGTCATTGGACCATTCTTCTTTGACGAACAGGAGCAGTTTATTTAAACTTTTTAACCAACGCATTAGAAGATCTGTTAGGTGATATTCCTTTAGCAACATTTTAGAGGATGTGGATACAGTATGACGGTGCTCCACCTCACAATGCCGTTGCGGTTCGTTAGTTTTTACACGAAACTTTTCCCAATAGATGGATTGGGCGCGGGGAACCAGTGAGTTGGCCTTCTATGTCTCCAGATATGACAAATTCTTTTTATGAGGATTTATAAAAAATAAAGTTTACGTTACATAGCTTTCCAAGAAATTACGCCAGATATGCTAACCAATGAACAGTCTTTTAAAAATCGAATTTGTTTTTGTATTAATCAAAATGGAAGACATTTCGAGCAACTGATGTAAATCTACGGTCTAAGTATTCTGTTCTTTGTTGTGTTCCGAGTTTTAATTTATTTCGTTTTGCGTTTCGTTTTAGTTGTTGTTAGTGGTTTAGGTTTGTTTGTCAAACCACTTTTTAAACATGCCAGTGCACTGGCACTACCAGTCCCAAGCCTGATAAAATGTGGGGGAAAAGTGGTTTTGCAAGGCCATCTTGTCGCTGATACATAGCGATTTTTCGGGCTTAATAATAATAATAATAATAAACTTTATTGATGTACACAACAAAACAATATAACAATCTATATAAAAAAATATATAAATATAAGACGCAATTCTGTCATACGTACATCAAAGGGCGAAGTCCAGCAATGCTGATCAACTTAACCACTAGGGAGGAAGAGAGAAAGAAAAAAAGAAAAAGTACAACACAATAAATACGAGAAAAAAAACAAAAAGAAACAAAACCACAAAGGAAAAGGAATAAGTCAATGCAAGCCACAACATCATCAAACCACGGAGCCATAGATTTACACAAAATTATGCTATATCATAGTCTTAAAATGAACAAGAGAAAAAAACTCTCAATTGCAAAAAATGTCGCAGTAAATGTCTGCGAAGAGATACTTTAAATGACAGAGGTGACAGGGATTTTAAACTAAGTGTAATAGAGGCTAATAACATATGAGAATGACCTTTAAAAATTGAAAGTTTGTGAATAGGCGGGGTTAGAAGCCACTGTACCTCAGATTCAGATGGTGTACATCGGTACGAAACATAATCTTATCATAAAGATAAGTAGGTGTTTTATACAGTAGAATTTTATGAAATAAAATGCGCTATGCAGAAACCTACGGTTCTATATTAAGCCAATTAACGTCTTTAAGTTTATGACTTATTCTGTCAAATTTCCTAATACCAAAAATTAATCGAAGACAGAATTCTGCAAGCGCTAAATGCGTATCTTAGTAGCAACATCAATGCATTGGTCATATATCACATCGCAATAATTCATTTGGGATAAAACGAGAGAATCGCATAAATGGGTTTTAATTCGTTGATTTAAAACGCGCCTATGTGGATAGATCAACTTTAAAGCCACATAAGCACGTTGTATGCACTTAGAAATATGATGAGTAAAACGCAGCGATTTGTCCATATGCAGACCAAGATTCCTGATAGTCTCCACGATGGGAATGCGCACATTATTAATCTGAATTCGGATATCGTCTAGGTTAAGGTTTGAGCGTCGTCCAGAGAAAACAAGAACCGCAGATTTTAGGGATTTAAAAGAAGGAAATGCTGTGAACAATCCCGGGCTAATCTGTGAAGATCCTCGTTCAACAACGCAGTTGCAAAGGGTACCTCATCTGGTAGGCAAGAAATGTAAATTTGCGCATCATCAGCATAGCAATGGTGTTGGCAATGTAGAAGGCAAGAGAATAAGTTTGAAATGTAAACGGAAAATAAAAGAGGACCCAGAATGGAACCCTGAGGGACACCCGCGCTGATCGGCTTAAATTCGGAAATGTGATTGTCTATTTTAACTGCTTGCAGACGACCAGACAAATAATTACGCATAAGTTCAACAGCAGGCATCGACAGACCAGAAAAGCGCAGAATAGAAAGTAGTAAATTATGATTAATGGTGTCAAAAGCCCTGCTGAAGTCCAGTAATACTAATATAGCCACCATGCCCCTATCCAAGGATCTAAATATATCATCTGCAACACATAAAAGAGCAGTGGTACAACTATGATTAGCACGAAAACCTGACTGTCTTAATGGAAGAATATTGTTGCTCGACAAAAATGTGCGCAACTGTTGCTCCATAATCCTTTCAACAACTTTGGACAATGTAGGGAGAATACTAATTGGACGAAGATCTTTAAGACAAGTGGGTGCCACAATTTTTGGCACAGGTGTGACAATAGCTTTTTTCCAGATCGCAGGAAAGACAGATTTTTCTAAACAAAAGTTTATAATATGAACCAACATAGGCAAAATATAAGGAGCACAAAGCTTAAGGGCATCACTTCCGATTCCATCAGCGCCCTCGCATTTAGTGCGGATACTGCAAAGGATATTGAAAACATCATGTTCACAAGTCGCTTTAAAAAAAATGGGTCAGGAATGCCCAAGGCGCGTGCATCATAGGGAGTACATATATTATTATTATTGACAGCAGGAATAGGTATATTTAGAAAGAAGTCATTTAATATCGAACAATCTGACAAATGCGAAAGTAACACTCCCGTTTTAGGTCTCACGATCTGAAGACTGCGCAGACTACGCCATAAATGATCAATGTCATTAGTTGCAAGAGATTCATTCATAAACGTGGTTTTTTCTTGACGAATTGCAGTAATAGTATAATTACGAAGCTGTTTGTAATATTGCCATTATTTAGGTTACGGCTCCTCTTGAATTTCGCGAGTGCATTATTTCTCAAATGAATTAGAAACCTTATATTGTTTGTCAGCCACGGAAGAGGAGTCCTAGAAAATTGACGCAGTTATACAGGTGCATATATATCAAGCAAGGACAAAATTGCATTGTTCAAAAAATGAATTTTGTCGTCAATAAAATCTGAATCATAGATTACCCGCCAAGGAACAGCCTTCAAACCGGAAAGGAATGCATCATAATTTAAATTATTAAAGTCCCTATACAGCTTAATCCGAGGACGTGTAGATAAAGATGTAACCTGCAAGTTGCATACAATCAACTCGTGATCAGAAATATGAGGGTGGTGCGAGACTGAGCAGGTAGCTGACAAATCACCATAAAGTAGCGCAAGATCAATTAGCGAAACCGTTGTAGCAGTAAGCCGAGTCCGTTCATCAACAATTTGTTTGAAATCGAGGCTATCACATAAATTAAGTAATTCTTGTGAATTAGCATTGTCAGAATCGAGAATATTAATATTAAAATCACCCAAATATAACACAATGTCATTGGAAACAACAAGATCAGAGAGCGTATATTCTAAACTTTCAAAAACCTGCGGAATATCACTCTTAGGTGGTCTGTATAAGACAACAATTGAAGTTTTGAAACGCTGAATCATAATTACAACCCAAAGTTGTTCAACAGTATCACTTGTGTCAAGTACTGTATACTTTAAAGAATTGCTTATATAGAGGGCAACCCCTCCACCCCGATTATCACGGTCCCTTCTAATCAGATTGTAACCATCGATGTGCAGCAGCTCAGAGGACACCCCATGACTCAACCAGGTCTCAGACATTGCAAAGATGTGATAGTTGTTAGTAGATATTAAAGTTTTGATTTCACCAAAGGAGCCAAGTAACGATCTGACATTCATGTGCGCGCAACGAAATGACTGCATAGTATTAATATTAGCGAGCGTAGCAGCAAAAATATCAATTAAAAAAAAACAAAAAAAAATAGTAATATGTGATCAAAGTAATTACAGGCAAATTAGAATGTAGAAATATAAAACTGAGAGAGTGCAAGTAGCACTAAAGGAGTGATAATGTGCAGCAACGACAATGGCTGACAAAAAAAAAAAACAATGAGTGTGAAGATCAAAAAGGAAATATGTATGTGTAGAGCACGATAAACACAAGTCCAAGTACTCCGCCATTTTATACTTAATACAACATTTAAACAAGGCGGTAGATATGTAAAGGAAAGTGCAATAGTAAGAGTAAAATGTGAAAAGTGTAAAAAAAAGAGATAACTCTTATTACTAAACTACAATAATAATAAAATAACATAAATCATCGTAAACTAAAGAATTTTACATATGTTGACAAGCCGCAATTATTTAATATATAGTAGATATGCAAGAAAATACATTCTGCAATTAAAAGTAAAGTGAAACATGTAGTAAAGCCAAAATCAAAAAGCAAAAGCAGATTCATGCAAAGCAAATATTTACATACACCGTGTACTATAAAATTAATAATATACAGGAAAGTACATTCTGTAATCAGGAAATTAATTAAATTAATTCATTAAACATTACTGAATTCAAAATCAAAAGCAAAAGCAAGTTCATGCAGAGGAAAAACTTATGTACATACATACATCGTATGTTATAAAATTAATATAGAAACATTAAGAAATAATTAAGAAAAGAACTAGATTTTTCTGGAAAACTGTTAGTATAGACAACCTTATATCAATCGAAAGGCCAGTCAATTTTTCATCCATCCATGATAATTAATGTGGGTCATTCCATCTGAAAAAAAAAAGTTTTCAACTTTTATGATTGTTAAATGTAGGCCTCAGTATTTCCAACTACGAATAACCTACACATTTTGTTCAATAATGAAATGATAGAGTAATTCATGCCAAAACGAACCTTCAAACCCGCAGGTTTCTAACTTTTACGGTTTAGATGCTATTTAGTCTCATTGAGAGAGCTGAAATCGTGATTGTGCTTTTTCAAAAACATCTGAATATTTCAATAACGGTCAGTTTTAAGCACCATATGTAGTGAATAAATTCTACCTAAAATTAACCGAGGAATCCAAAAATATAATAATATATAGGGTGTTCTATTTAAAATAACAAAGTTGTGTAGCACCCCCGGGAAATAGAACATCCTATGAAGCTAAAAATATTTTCTTTACTTGGCCCACATGATTCTAGACAACTTTTATTAAAAACATTTTTTCTGTTAAATTTACAGCTGCAGAGTTACAGAAGAATCCCGCTTAGTTGGAACACTCTGTATATAAAACAGTAGATAGTTGTTCCTTGAACCTATGCTGCTGTGAGTTATTATGCATCAAATATCAATTTATACTTATGACTACTTTGGAGAGATTTAGATACAAATTGCTTTGAAATTGTATTTTACTATTAGTTTCCACAAAAAAACAAAATATGCATTGGGTTGGAATTAGTCCATTGTCGGAGGTACAGTTAATGCTGTGATGTGAAGGGCAATGAAATCTTGCATTCGTAGTTGCGGTGACGAGACCTAGAACGTCGAAACTACGTGGTCCGCTTCTAATGCTTGATCTATTTTCATTGCATTCATTGCTTGATCTATTTTCATTGCATTCATTCGCAGGGTGAATTCCAACAATATACCATGAGCACCTATTAGAGGCATTTTTTTTTATTTCTAGCCCATTCCGAGAAAAAACAGTGTGGACTTTAATAGCTTCCACGGTATTTGTTAGATTATTTCAAAAACGTTTCAAGCTAGAACCTACATACATTATATTCTTTTGATGAACTAACACCCCCACAAACATTATTGCCAAATTTTCTTCCAGGAGCTATGCGACAATGGTTATCAGGCTAAACCCTTTATACTCATAGTAGATTGTGCCTTTCTTGTTGTGCAACCTGTATATTTGTTATGCCCCACATGTACTATTAAAGAGAAATAATTTCTTGGCATTATCAATGCGTAAATAACATTCTCAAGACATACAGGGAACGATTTCGTCCTTCGTCTTCACGGTTCGGTGAACCATGTACTTATTATTCCTATTATTATTTGCAGCGTCATCTTGGCCAGCCATCCCATTTCATTTTCAGTTTTAGTTGTTATTAATAATACTAGATCATCCGCATATGCAACAGTTCTGTAACTAACTGCTAACATTCCACAGCTGAGTAGTCCGAGAACTAAACTCGGAGGTACTCTCCCCTTTTGCTCAATTGCCGTTCTTCTGCCTATGTCTATGCAGATGCCGTGGTGAAAGTAGCTCTCTATGACGTTAATGAGCTATTTATTAATTTAATTATGCTTATTATTAGGCTGCAAGTTGCTATGTTAAAAGCGTTCTTGATCGTGATCAATGCGCATCATTCTTCATTGAATCTCTTCACTTATTCAGACATCCATCATATAGGTTTTGCGAAAGCCAAAAAACTACATATCTTCCAACCCTTGATTCGGATCTAGTTCCTCGTTTATAACGTTTTCCTTAGCTTTATTTCAAAAAGTTATGTCATAATGTTCAACAAAAATATCCGCACACTGATGCTTTTTCTAGGTTATAGGAGTTGTCTTTCAATATTTTCACGAGGTTTGCTATTTTCCAATGTACTAGCAAAATACTGAGACTGTATAAAATTAATTTTGCCATTATCTTGTCTGTCTTTTTTATAGATTCCTGCTGGATATCGTCTATTCCCAATGTCCTAATAAGAGTAGGGTACTCGTACTGCAAGAATTGAGTTTTCGATTCTCTCTCACTTATTGCTTCCTTCTGGGCAGAGTTGCTCAACGATTGCTCTTTTCCAATCAGGAGCTATATTGAGGCGCTGGAAATGTTATAATTTTGATGTCAGATCTGATTACATAAGCAGTCCCATTTTTGTCGTTTTGAAGCATTTATTATCTTTCTTAGTCCTTTATGGAAAGCTTTCAGTTGTTGGATTTTTATGTCAACTTGTCTGTCTCTTTGATATATTAACATGTTGAAACCTTAACCATTAGAAACAAATGCAGAAAATTATATCAAATGTGACAAAATCGTAACATTACTATAAAAGAAATTTGTTTATCATTATTGCTGATTATTTTGTTTCTCTAACTTTTACACTAATGGAATATCTTCTTATCTGTACTTTATTCCTCCGCAATACCCTCGTTCCCTGTTTTATTTCTTTTCATTCCACATTTTTACGTTTTATTGTTGGATTTTCATTGCCATTTGCATTCATATATACAACTTTATTGTACTATGATACAATAAGGTATAATACCAAAGAAACTAGAAATTGCATCACTATGCCCTATTTTTACATTTTCTTTCTCACCACTGCTACATAAATGATGTAGAAACCATTATCAATAACAATTGAATTGTGGTATATCTTCAACTAAATAGAAAACCCCACATAGAATATTGTAGAAAGCAAACCTATTCAATTGCTGTTAGTGAGAAGCAGCTTTAATGATGTAGATTTGTGCTTTTCATACACAGCTTTCGATTGTATACAAATTTTATTAGGTATGGCAAAAATTTTACAGTACTATGAATGTACGAGTATGTTGCGCACTTCTTGCGAAAAATATTTTTACTTATTTTCTAAATTCGAGTCATTGCATTAGAAGCAAAGATATAAAAGGAAACTATTGCAATAATTTGTAATAATGTAACTTTAATGATAATTTTTCAATAAAATTCTTCAAAATATTTACTACAGAAATCTATAAATAATATCTCTATGCAACTCATACGTTATTAAGACATTAAATCCTTAATATTTGATAATTTAAAATCTGTCTGAATACTTACAGAATTAACGTTCTTAAGAATTTACTTATCGCAATACATATGTAACCTGACCGTAAACAATATTCTAGAGAGTACAGGCTCTCATCTACAGGCCTGTAATTATTATTATTATTAGATTTTAAATAAATGAAATTAAAAAATATGAAAATAATCTAATTATATATGTATGTATGTATATGTATATTATGTAGGAATATGCTCTATTTGGTACTATCTCATTATCAAAACTTTATCGATAAAGTATAAGCTTTACTTACATCCCGGTATTAATATCAAGATTGTGCCACGACCGATTGATTTTTACGTAAAAATTGAAAATAGTGATTGAATAAATGTGAAAAGTAGTCATGTGAAAAAGTATGTAAGTTGGTTTTTTTATTATACCAAAGCAACTACAATTTTTGCAGCAACACTTCTTCCAATAAAAATACAAGGTAATATATATCTTATACATTATGAAGTAGCTCATAGAATACAACGTGTGGAATAGTATAGAATTCATTTAGATCTGATGCCTTATAAGATCTTCTGTTAAATCTAGAATTGTGCAATTACGAAACAACTAAGGCTTGTATGCATTGTCTCATTTAAAATCTATTTACATCCAGAAAAGACCTTGCGACTATCATAAATGTTGTGCATAATTGAAAATCCCTAATACTTTCTTAAAATTCCTCAGAAAATTAAAGAATCCGGTTTTTAAACATCCTCTGCAAGATGACCCAATCTTGCACCAGAATAGTTGGGGGTTTACAAAATACAAATATAATCTAGCCATCCCCTCCAATCATTCTCAAAATAATAGTAAAACCTAGTTATCATTTTTTATGTACCCCTTCAACTTGGATTTACATCTCTAGGTTAAAAAAGAAAATTAATAATAAATAGATAAAAGCTTTACAGCTTTTACAGTGTTATTAAATATTTAACAATATTAAGATTTGCTATTATTGCAGTGACGCTAAAATGACAGAAGAAATCGATACCCTCCTAGAACAACAGCATTTCGATAATATCGTTGGCTACGCTGATTCAAAACTGATACTCAAAGCATTAGAATCCGGTGAAAGTTTAGCTGATGACAACCTACTACGAAGATTCACAATGAGAGATATCGATCCGAAAATGTTGCAACTACATTTTGATAGCTGCATCTCGGCAAAGATGAACAAAAACGAAAAAGAAGACACCGTCGTCACTTTCGATTACAAAACCATATTGCCTAAAAGCACTATCAATAATGAAATTACAACTATTCGAAATCTAACACAAATATCACGTTTACATCGGCTGTTAATACACCCATTAATTTCAAGTTTTATATACATGAAATGGCATAGGATGCGATGGTTTTTCTATTCGAATTTAGCATTAATATCAATTTTCTGGATAACCTTAATGATTTGCACGTACCTATCAGATAGTATTAATGCATTATATTACTTTTCGAAAACTATTTTAATAGCCACTTATTTTACCATAATTGCAAGAGAAGCATTTCAAGTGTATACGCTGAAACAGGCATACCTTTTAAAGTGTCGAATTGGTTTGAAATAATAATGGTAATTTTTTGTTTTTTCGCCATATTCAATCCGCTACCTGAATCCCACAAGCAGTTTAGCGCTTTTAGCTTACTAGCTGTTGTGCTAGAACTGGCTATGGTGGTGAAGGGACATCCACAATCCTCTAAATACATCATTTTACTTCGTACAGTTACTTTAACATTCTTCCATTTCTTCCTTTCATATTTGATATTACTTATTGCATTCGCATTAAGTTTTTATAAATTATTCTACGACCAACGCGATAATGTCCCGTTTAATACAACATCCACAGCAGACTATAATCAGACAGATGGCAATACTCCTGGATTCTTTCATGGGATATCTCTCGCATTCTTTAACATTATCTTAATGCTAACAGGAGAAATTAACTCCAGTTCTTACAATTTCGAAACTTGGATCCATGGTATTCTGTTCATAATCTTCATGTTCATAGCTCCTATTATCCTCTTTAATTTATTATGCGGTCTAGCAGTTTGCGACGTAGATATGATAAGAGATAACTCCGATATATTGAGTTATATTGAGATGGTTAAGTATATCGTTTTTACTGAAACATATGTATCCTCCCTTTCAAAATTAACGCCAAGATTGAGCTTTTTAGAAGAAAAGATATTTCTACATCCATATTATTTAAGATACAAAAAGATTAGTGTCCGATTATATGATAACAAAATTGAAAAAACTCCCATCGATGCAGATACCATAAAACGACTTAAGCAGTTTCTGTTTCATAATGATAACGCTGAAGTTATTAATGAGCTACAAATTATTGCTGAAAATAGAAGTATTATTCGGGAATTACAATTGACGAAAGAAACACTTAGTGGTACATTAAATATGTTGCAACAAGAGTTATACGAAAGATTTTGATTATTCTGCTTTAATTTAGAGACAAAAATGTATGTTTCTTTAAAATTTGCAATAAAATTACTTATTTTACAAGTTGAATGGTGTTTTATTTATACAACCAACTTTACCTTACAGCTGTTGTGTGAAAGAGAATATTTAGAGTATTTAGGTGCCTATTTCATAATTTTGCCAGCTTTAATTTGAAAATAAGTACAATACAACATTTTAATGTAAAAAATTTGAATAAATGTTTTATCAATTGCAAATATCCAACAATTCGTAAGTATATATTAAAACAAAACAACGTAGTGTAACTTCAACAACATTTTTAACAGTGTTTTTGAAGTTACATCGTCAATGTACTCTACACTCTTGTAAGTTTCTTATAATGTATATTCTTTCATAACCTACATAGTATCATGACTTTTGTAGCTTAATTCTCTGATGAAGCAATAAATAAATTGCGAAAGCTCAGAATTTGAAAATTTGAGTCTATTGTTGGAATCTTTAGCTGCCATACCCACATTACCAACCTAGTGAAATAAACATCTATATTTATCTATATATTGTTTCCCATAAAAAGGCTCAAAAATTCTAAATGCAGTCTTTTCCAAGATTGTTTTTACCATTCATAACAATTTAATAAGGTCTTTGAGGATTATTAGTTTATTTATTACAAATAGTGTAGCTTTTCATTAGTTTTTCTATCGCTATTATTATTAAGACCTAGCTATACTTTTAATTTTAGAATTGCTTTCTATTAAAAGCACCATATTTAATATCATATTGATAATTACATAAAATGATGACCAACGAAGCAAACGATGCAAAAAATTGCAATGAAGTTCTATTAAGCTCAACGATCGACAAAAAAACGTTTATGTTCTCTTACCAAGGTGAAGTGTTTAAGAAAAAGTATTGATTAAATTGTAAAATTCCAAATGTAATTGCTAGACCTTCCATCTCAACGTGTGAATATTTCTGTTCGTGAACATTTAAAGTATGAGATGCATAATACTGGATATTCACCAAACCTACTTTTGATTTGTAACTGTCGACTTCGTACTTTTGACAAATTCGCCGATTTGTCCGTCATCTCCCTTAAATCAATTTTTGGTGTGGATGTCCAAAATATAGTTGATTTACGACTGACTGATACCAACTTGGTAAATACCCAATATAAACTATCCGTTGTTCTTCTGCGCTCAACAAAACGCGGCTTAAAGCAACACCTAAACCATATAACAAAGCATCTACTGTCAATGTAATCTCTTAGGTAGAATCAAAACGAACTAATACTTTTGCCGAAGAAGGCAATCTTTTACAGATGTCACTAGTGTAGTAAATTTAAGGTGAAACTTTATTTTCTTCTTTTGCTCTGTTTAATTTATTTTTATGATATCAACGAATACAACCATACTTCTTCTCTCAGACTTTAAAATGTAGGTATTTGCCATGAGAATTACCACAATTTTTGTAAAGTTTTGAGAAAACGCCCATAACCTGCTTGCCATGATAATATTGTCTCCAAACTCTTTACAAAACAATCTTAAATCAACATTTTTTCTATTCGAGCCAAAAATAATTAAATTCTATGTTTGTCCTAAATGTTACTATGTTTTCGTTGATCGGTATTTTTATTAAAGATGAATATTCCTTTGTTAGGTACATTATCTAAAGCCTATGCTTATGTGAACTATTAGATAGAGCTTAATTATTAGTTAATAATTAATCTTATTTACATAGTCATTATAAATTAACTAATTTTGATAGATAATTAAGCTCGACGGAAATATGAAAATACATATCTAAAACTTTATTCACATCAGTGTTAAGTCTGTTGCATAACCAGACAGGATTCAAATTGTATACCATTACAAGCGTATCCACTTGGATCCACTAAAACAACAAATTAAAGACTGAAGTTTAAATATTTAAGCTTTTAGTTAATATAACACGCTAGTAATCACAAACATATTTGTTCAATAAAGCATGTATTACTAATTTCCAACTAAAGTTAAGTGTCAAGTGTGGTACTGTTATTTTTTAAATTAGGTTTCAATATGTTTTAAAAATGGTGCTGTCACTAATTATTGTTTCATGTTAAATATACCGGACAAAGCAAGATGTAACAAAAATTTTTTTGAAGAAGGTAAAAAGGCAACAAGTCAAAGTTAAAAAATAATATCTATATAATTTTGTCACCTTTTTCGATAAAAATAAAAATGTTTGTGGATGGTGGAAGGGTTAGAAGAACTTAATCGCAAAGAATCTGTATGTTATTAGGCCAAGTTTCGGTATTTTATCCAGCTTGTTGTGAATCAAAATTTGTGTGACGATATATGTTTACGTCAATTTTGGGTTGGGATTTGATTGACTACAGGTTCCGACATTTTAACAAATAAGTGAATTTAATTACAGATTAAATTGTAACAGGTAGCTTTCTCAAATATATAGATATCAAAGTTCATGTAAAAAATAAATTTATTTAAGAAGCACAAAATTTCAAAAACAAGGCAGCCAACTTCAGTTTGCATGTGAGCTACCACTGATCCAGGAACGACCTTGTATAAAAGTCGATGATTCATGTAATTCATAAACAATCGTTGATGAGTGGGAAGTGGTTTGATAACTTTATGGACGACAATTTCCGAGTTCTGATATTTACATTTATATGTCATAACATTTTACAAATAGTGAATTTTTTGAAATTCTATCCATGTTACGTTATAGATCACAACATTATTTTCTAATTTTCGAAAAATTGGTGGGTAATAATATACAGGGTTAAAATTATATTTGTCAAAAATACAAGCGATTGTGAAAGAGTACTGTATTTGTTGATATATTCAAGAAGGTTATCAAAAATTTTTATCTAGTTCATATAAAAATTCCAAACATTTAGTAGGTAGGTACTTAAAAACCAAAGATACGCTTCAACAATCTTGAGTTTTCAGTAAAAGTTACAAGTGTGCATTTCTAGAAAATCCCATTTTAACAACAAAAATACAAATTTCAAATAATATATTAAAATAATTTTCATTTGAAGATAATAGAAAACCATTGTGTGGTTAAAAGAAGATTATAGGTTGATAAAATCTATAGAAAAACATATAACAGGGCTAAGACACAACAAACACGTAAGTTTAATATTAATTAATTGATTGATTTCATTATTTGGAAGACTTTTCCAAATTCGTGTTTGTTTCTATGAAATAACGACAGCATCCTATTAATGTGTCACACTGTATAAACTAGCATGAGCTGTCCGTCTATGACAATTTAGACAATGAAATAATTTAAACTGACCCAATGTCCAAATATACACATAGACATGAACATCTAAAACAGGACTATACTGTTATTACGTGCTTAATCAATTTCCTGCCTTTTCTTCTTGTTGCTGTTATATCCAGTCCCCCCACATCATTCAGTAAAATGAATTCGAAATGAAAGCAACTAAGAGCATCATTCTATTAACAGCAATGGTGTGTGGTAAAGTTTCCAGTTTGCTATACATAAAATAAAACAGTGACGATGCAATTGACATTTTTCCGATTTATTTTCGAAAATTTGACAATAATCCGGTTCGATTATAATTCATTAGGTGTAACAGATTCTTAACCGCGCAGATTGTGTTTATTGACAATTAAAAAGTAATTAGTTTGTTTAGTAGGTGAGTTTCATATTACATATTTTGTACTAATTCCGCGCCAAAATATCTAACACTGTATATCTGTCTTTACGGCATTGCATTATTTTACTAATCTATGCATTTATAGAATGTAATTTACGCTGATTCAGTAAAATAGCCATAGGCGATGAATATAATATGTCTACAGTGTTTACGAAACCACATGTGGAATACTGCCTACAGATAAATTAAAAAAACCACTTGTTGCTCTATTACTTCATCACAACCACGCACTTGTTTCTGCTTGTGCCTGTGTGTATATGTATAGCTCAGGAATGTAATTTCAGTACAAATACTATTGCATTTTAAATTTTTAATGAGGTTAAAATAAATTTGATACTTACATAAAACACAAATAAAATTTATTATTAAATATACACAGTGTTGTAGACAATGTCGGGTTTCATTTGTCATATTATGTATAACATACAATATTCTAACAATTTAATGAAAATATACATAGCTATGATTAAGAAGATTTTGCAAGCTCTGTCTCAATATATTAAGCAAATCTAAGTAAAAGATTAGAAGAATGATTTCCCTGGACCGTCTTATACCCAAACAAAAACATTTTGTGGTTGGTTGCTTGTCTATTAAAAAAGAAAATTGATTATTACAATACAAAACTAACGACTTCGTCATTTTATAAATAAATATGCCATGGCAAAATTGAACTTTCACCATCACTAAATATAACACCTAAAATGCCTCAGGCTAAGCCTTGAGTCATCATTTACAAAGCAAAATTATGCAAAAAAAAACAATTTAAAAAGAAATCTAACAAGATTTTATCTAGATTTCTTAATATCCTATATTATATATCTTCATACGAAATTAGATATTAAAGGTATTAAATATACTGAAGATGTTTATTCAGATATTTATTACTATTACCTTGACTTAACCTAGACTAATGCTACAAATATTACTAAAAATTCAAGGCCACGCTCTACCCATACCGTGTTATCCGCCAATAACTTCATGATCTTTACAAGTCAACCAATTTAATATGGTAAAAGTATTTTAAATATAGTCGTATGTCATAATTAGGGCTGTATTTCAAGCTATACAGAATGGCGCAAAAAAGCTGTTACTTTTTTATGTAAAACTGAAAGTGAACACATTAAGAAAAGTTAGAAGCTATTACCATTTAAATCTTTCAAGAAAACTTCACATTGTTTTAAAATACCATATATAAATTCTTGTCTGCTACTTCGTAAAATAACATTGTATTTTATAGCACCAAAAATAATCTAATATGATTAACTATAGTTTACATTAAAAAAGAATTAATGGAAACTATGTGTGATCATCATTTTATTAAATGTTCATTATGATTTTCTAACCTATATTTTGGTTTTGGTTACATTGTTATATTGTTTTGGTACAATAATAATAATAATAATAATAATAATAAGTTTATTGCCCAACAGAAACAATTTCCATTAACAGGACAATTCAGATAATACAAAAAGTATAAAAAGAAATAAATACAAACGAGCAGTAACAATCAAATGGGGAAAATAGTATATAAAAAAGCATTACTTATTCTCAACATAAATCAGAAAACAGAAATATATAAGAATGATTGTATAAGAATGATTATATAAGAATGATTATTTGAGCAGCTATATTATAAAGTACAAACAGTATAAACTTTCACAACGTGCTGCTTAACCCTATTCTAACTCCATTTAGTGTCCTTTATTTTGTATCAGATTCATGATTGATTATCCACTTATTCTGTAAACTCCTTCATTATTCCAAAGAATATGATATATTATTCCAAGAAAGATAGCTTTTAAACTCTTTCAATCTATCGACAGGATTTCAAGCCAATTAATCGAAACATAAGTTCTCGTCTATTCTGCAATGCTGCAGTAAATGTTTTTGTTCTAAAAAATATTGATATTCCAGAAAATTAAATTCTGTAACCAACATTTAGACGGTCACCGGTCACGTATTTCTTTCATAATTGCTAGCAGTTTTGCCATTAAGTTTTGTAGAACATATGCAATAGTAGGTCAGTAACTGCAAGTTTTGATATCAAACTACCTACCTACACAAATTAAGTACTAACGAATTTCTTAAGAAACTTTTTCAGGTTTCCTCTAGACAAGCAAACGACTTTACGTCTTTAGTAGAAAGCAATTTTGGGATAGTACTACACCGGTAACTTAATCCATGATACCAGCTTTTTTTTTCTTCTTTACAACTATCAACGTGCATCACTATTTTATTAATTACAAAATATACAAACATACACACAAAAAGAGATTGGAGTCCAAGTCACTAGATAATATTTTTATTAAACTTTCCGCGAAAATAACTTTCCAAGATTTGACTATTCAGTAGCCTGATTTCTTTACAGTTGACTGGTTACAACACGATAGCTGTTCACTCTTGAGCTTTATACTAATTATAAGTTTTGCTTCGATACATTTTTCACAGTTTTAGTACGGGATTTTTTTTGTATATCCAAAAATTGGTAGTGAGAGGGTGATATGAAAAAAAACCCTTTGAAAAGTATTTCCTGGAAAAAACAATCTCATTCTTCGCTTGTATTGACTTCTATTTTCTTAGTATCTATCACTCAAATTAATCGAGTCATTTTAATGATCGATTAAAATCATTAGATTATACTATCCATAACCAAAAATAACTATTAAACATATTCGAAATAATCTTTAAAACTACTTAACGAATTTGTATATGAACCACTACGAAGTTGCCGTGGCTCACAGCTTATTTGATTCAGTGCCTATTTTAAAATATAAGTCCCAATAATTTCAAAAATATAAAGAATATCGATAAAATTTGGATGCATGTTTATAAACGCATGTTCAGGGAACCTAATACGCATAGCGAAATTCGCAAATATAAACTGCCACGTTTCACTTCAAAACTACCTATTGAAGTTCAACGTGATTTATTGACTTTAATGGCAGAGTAGCCGTATAACCCTTGCTAAGGAGCATATTAGCAAGGACGCTGACTGTTGGAACACAGTAATTTTCGCCGACGAGTCGCAGTTCAACATTTTTGAGTGCGATGGCATGTCTTACGTATGGCGGAAACCCAACACCGAATGAAAGAAGGAGAAGCTCAAAGCCACAATGAGGTATGGCGGAAGAAGTGTGATGGCTTGGGCCTGTATCAATGCATCTGGTGTTGGAAATTTAGAATTTATTGAGGGAATAATGGACAAAAATATGTATCTCAACATAGGTACTCAAAAAGAATTTGTTGCAAAGTGCGGAAAAAAAGGGTATAAGTGAACATTTTAAGCTTTATCAAGACAACGATCCAAAGCACAAGTCGGCAATTGTGCAAACCTGGCTCATATGAAACTGTCCCCATTTGTTAGTACCACCAGCCCAGTCTCCTGACATGAACATAATTGAAAATCTCGAATCTATATTGGTCAAAAATATCCGTAAAGACAAAATTTCCAGCCGCGATGAGTTGAAGAAGACGCTACTGGATGAATAGCAATCACCCCCGATATTATGCAGAAGCTTGTTTCATCAATGCCAAAAAGGACGCCGGCTATTATAAAAGTAAAGGCATATCATCCCAAACATTAAAAGTAGTGCAAAATCAATAGATTATATTATTTTTAAGTTTGAATGGAACTGCATCAAATAAGCTGTGTCATAATATTTGGCAGTATTTTTTATTTCTAATTTGTATATTGTTAAACAGCACTTGTATAAAAAAGAAGTTTCTCAGTTAAACTAAATATATTATTGATAAATGCTGTTACAATTGTGTGTCGATATTAGGCACTGCATCAAATAAGCTGTAAGCCACTGTATAATTTTCCTGAAAATATGGACAATTTATTTTTCTCGAACTAGCGGAAATATACTACAAACTTTTACTGCCATTACAATTGAAATAATTGTAGAAATTTGACAAAATATTGTTTGTTCGATTAACCTAACGATTTCTGTGATATAACCCCGTGTTTTTAAAAGTATGCATAAGAGTTTCATGTATATATTATATTAGAAATAATTCAGATGGTGTTCCAAATTAATACGAATTAACTCATAATATATAAGAAACTGCAAAGGGCTTGAAGTTGCATAGGGACACAAATATTTAATCATATGCGAGATACAAGTATGAAAAAGCTGAAATCTTATCTATGTACTAGTATAGAGGCAACTGATTTGATTAAATTGTTTTTACTTTGCACAATATTACTACCATAACCTTATGTTTATGTTAGGCGGTTTCGTTTATCTCAAAGACAAACTCTTTTAATTATATTTGCAGGCATTGTATTTTCCTGTGTGGTTTAAGATATAACACAATTAAAAGTATACATACATATATAAAAACTAATTATAGAAACAAAAACAGTCAGTTTTAGTAATAGTGCGTATTAATTAATGCAGTTTTATATTAATTAGATTGCAGCACTTTACAAAGGTAACATTAATATTACTACAGATTCGTAAGTGATGATATTCCCATATCATATATCCTCAGAATTACTAGCTGCTACTAAAATTATTTGTAATTTAAAGTATACATAACATAATATTTATTACTATTAAGTTTCATATCAGAATAATAAATACAAGTCTGATTCTTTATATTCAATACCTCTCAAGAAATAAATATTAAGTGATTTATACTATCGCTATTAAATTCAGTGAGTAGATGTCTTGCATACAAATAAATTATTGACACATTAGGTTAATGTATGATAGTTTAGTCTCACCTAATAAGAAACAATTGAAACGCCCATACTATTAAACTTATTAATACCTGAATTGCATACATTAAATACACTTTTATTTGCTATTAGCAACAAGGAAAAGGTTTTAATTAAATTAAAATCTATTATTTATAACACTTATTCCATGACACAATAAATCTTGTAAAATAATTTTAACCTATTTGGACTAAAAATTTTACAAGGGCGAGACCATTTACCAGTTTAACAATATTGATATTGACAAAATTATAATTATATGATTTGGATTGGTGAGGGTCTGACACCTTGAAGAGAAATAAAAACTAGAAATTTACATAAAATAATTGATAAAAACGTTTTTAATGATTTAAATTTAATTTCATATAGAATCAAGTATTAAATACACCTACTTCAAATTTTCCTAACAGTTCAAAAGACGTCATATATATTCAACTAAATAATATTTATGAATACGAACGAAACACAAATTTATGCGCATATATCTAGTTGGGTGGCTATTTTTGCAGACAATGCAAACAATAACGTAAAATTCTTCTTAAAGACATCCGCCATATGAAATATGTCTTCACTGTTTATATCGTGTTTAGACGTTTAAAACAATCGTCTCACGTATGGTTCCAAAAATAAGTGTTACCGGCTTTTACAAATTTTGTAGAAATGATCTACAATTGATGAATAGTAAAAAATAATTTAAAATATACAGAGGTTATTTAATTTTATACATAATTTATTAAACCATGAGAACTTGATCAATTAAGAAATTGCAACATTCTTTTTTCTTTTCAAATACAAAACCCTAAATCCTTCCTCCACATTTTCTGTTTCCCAATTTAAGTGAAATAATTTATTTCCATTTTTTTTATTTAAACGTTTTATTTAATTGTATTACCTGTTGTTTTATTATTTTACTAATTCAATTGAGTACCACCCTTTGCCCTAAATGTAATACGACTATTTAACTACAAAATTCCAGTTATTTTTTTATCTTTTAATCCCAGATGTCTTTCTACTTGCAAATCGATAAAACAGCAACAAATTAAAGTCAATTTAATCCAGAACATATATTATATACAGCAATAATTATTTCTTTGTATAAAAGTACAGGCGTCCCTCAATTTCTGCAGCCTATTTATATGCAGTTCTTTGCAGCTCAGTTTTTCCCCATCTCTCTCTCTCAGAAACACGTTGCCTGGTCTACTTCAACACTGAGTGCAGCTACAAATAAAAGTGCAGTTATGAATAAAAACAAAAAAGCATAGCAAAAAGGCTCAATTTTGGATGCTGCGTACCATTCGTCAAAATAAGGACAAAGCTTGGCATAGTCTACAATCTAGTGTTCCTCAATATGCAAAGGTGACTAGGTATACGAGAAGTGGCCCTATTAAAATAATGCAAAAAGGTTTGTCTCTGTGAATCGAGGAACAAAATCAAAAACGGGTACCTCTATAGTTCGGTTCGGAAGAAAACAACACGCCTGTGTGAGAGTTTCGTAGATGATGGGCCACTATCATCAAACGCATACTATTGAAAAACACGAAATCTGCAAAAAGGTTCAAAGGTTTGAAACTTTTTGGCTCTATGCAGCCTTCAGACTCTCAGTATGAGTGAAATAAATATTTGAATGGTTCAATGAACGATATTTAAAATATTCTCTAACAGTAGACCGTTTATATATGATAATAGATGCTCAAGTTTCTCTTATCACAATTTGTGCTGTTTTCATTTTAAAATGTAAAATATAATATCTATCTAAGAGCTATCTAAAGATAATTTCATCATGAATCTGAAATTTTGTGAATGATTATGATAAGAAAATTAAGATGAGAGATAGCTTGTAGATTATATCGTATACTCTGATATGGCAATATTCTTTTTCAACGGTGTCGTAAATAAGAACAAGCAAAAAATACTAGTCAAACTATAATTGACATATTCCCATAGAAGATATGCACGTTGAATATCCAAAAAATCTGACACAAATAATTTTTTTAGAAGAAGCGCTTAACCTTTTTTTCATTTTTGATGAGTAAGCGCTTACTCATCAAAAATGTGTTCTTCATGTGGGAATATATTGCAAAAATATTTTGACTTCCCACTTTCGTTTTAGCTTAGAAGGTATTTTTGTTTATTTTTGTATTGTGTATATTTGCACTACTATGACTTGATCAAACACTGGAAGCCCTCATAATAGCGATTCGGACCGTGGAAGCCTTCGATATCATTTGATTTAGAAGCTAAGAGAAAAACTTTTAATTTGATGGATTACCTCTCTGATTTGCTAGGGTAATTAGGGAATATTTGAATATTATTTTGTCTGGAAGATAAATTGATGGATGATATGAAACTGAATTGCCGCCAAATTTTAAATCATACACTTCTGATACACTTTTAATTGTGTTACTGTACTATATTAATCCAGATATCACGGAAAATGTCTACATTAAGATGTAGGTATTCTGCTATCTAATACGTAAACTAATCTACAGATAAGATTCTTAGTTCGATCTTAATATACAATTATCAAATATGCTGCTGTTTATGAAAATCTGTGATGAAAACAGTAATCAGTTTTTTCGCGCTTAATTTTAGGTAAGTGAAGTATATAAGTTATATATATACATATTTATAAGAATGAGATAAATTGACCTATATATCATTCTGGTTCGAAAGTTTCGTAGTGACAATAGAATTTTACTTTCCTGTTACATTTTCATATTAATTATTTCAATATTTTTTTAAGTTGAAAACTTCAGTTAACACCTTACAAGATAAACAATGACATTTCAATCTAAGATTGTAACTTCTTCCAAGGACGTTGGTTTTCTTCCAATTTAATGTTTTTTTTTTCAAAATTGCTTCGATTACTGTAACAAGACATTTTACTAGGATTGATAACATAGTCTTTAGTATTGTCGGCACTTTTTTCATTATACTTACGTTTCCTTTTACTAACTGGAAAAAGATCAGATCCCACCTTCAAAAAAATATAAAAAGTATTGAAAATTTTGCTCTCTCCAAGCTTTTTGTATGTACATTATGAATGCATGAGCGAAGATATCAAGCGGGCAGATCCTAGAGTTTTATCGAGAGAAGCTTGAAGTATCCTGCAAAAGTAGACGGCATAAGACATGAAGTTCAGATGAATTATTGATAAGCTTATGCTTCTTAGTGATAACTACGAAGCTAAATTGTGGCTTGTGGTTGCACTTGTGGTTTGCTTTTAGCACCTTGTCGGGATATCTCAAGCTTCTCTTGATAAACCTCTAGCACGTGCCAGCTTGATATCTTGGCCATCCACTCATATGTACAAACTAAATCTTGAAGCACCAAATTTTTCAAAATGCCTTTATTCATGATACTTGTTTTTTAATGTTTATAAAACGAAAGGAGATTATTGTATTACGTAAAAAATCTCACACTAATCTACTTCCATCAGATTTCAAATCATGGATTTATTGGTAGCTTTAAATATTAGTATCTGTAGTAAAACTTATTACATTGAATATTTGAGTAACATAGACATTGATGATGACTACTAATATTTTTGTTCTAAAAGAAATCTATAATCGGGCTGAAAAAACATAAGTGTAAAGTAAAATATTATAGTCTGTAAAGAAGTTTAAAAGTAGAAAAATTTAAATAAAAATCTTGTTTTACTCAACCGTATGCGTTTTAATTTGTCTTAAATAAATAAGCTCGTAACAAAAAACTCACTACGGAAATAAAATGAAATTATTGAAAGGATAAAATATGTATTTTAAATTTAAAATTTTTTTAAATACTTCTATGAAATTGCTGTAGATCTTTAAATGGTTTATAATTGCTTCATAAACAGTAACTGCTAAAAACAAACGAACTAAAACAAACATTAATAGCAAATATTGAATGGAAACTTTTTACTTTGCACCTTCTTGAGTTCAATAAATATCTGTCCGGTATTTTATTTCAATGTCTCACCTTGTAGCAGTATTTGTCTCTCTGTTATGTAATATAGCTATTTTCAATGATTAGTTTAAGAGGGAATTAACCAAACTAAGTACATGCTATAAACAAATACTAAGTAATCTGCTCATATGATTAAACAAAAATGGCTTATATTTATCGATATCCATACCTTAAATTTTTGTAATGTTTAAATTGAAAAATATAAGGTGTGCGCTAAATAACAGACATATCCTCGATATATTTGCGATATATACAGTCACACAGAAAAGTATACGTACCCCACCTAAATTTGCAGTCTAAGCCAAACTACACGCTTCTAATCAAAACATCCTACGCATTCATATGTTCAACGACACATTTGTTCAAAACAAACTACAATTGTTAATTATACATCTGTATACATGAGACGCTATCGTAGGAAAGGTAAGTAATACGTACGATGCAAACAAAGAAGCAACTTTTTTGCAAATTTCGCATGATATACAAAAAAAATATATAGAATAAGAAGCAGCTGGAGGGTACATTTGTGTTTCTACTGATGAAGTGTGCGGTTGCCCATAAAACAAAATATTTTTTTTTGAAAATGAGTTCAAAAACCAAGAAAATTTGTATTGAAATGTGAGCTAATAATAAGATTAAGAAACGATGGAATCGATATTTGTGTTCTTATGTATTTTTTTGGTATATTCACTTTTTTTAAATAAAATCAATTTTCTCCTATACGCAGTATTTGTGAGGCGTACGTATACTTTTCTGTGTGACTGTATATAACAATAACATTTGCACACCATCATACCCTTTACATCCTCACGAAATATGTAATTGTGGCAACCATGTCCACATTAAATAAAAGTATTAATTAAATACTTGATGTGCACAAAAACTTAATATAAACATCAGTTTAAATATACGATAAGTTTTCTTTTAATAATTCAGCATCATCTTTCAACATTACATCTTATCATTTTAGTAGTTGTAGTGGCCTTATTAACTTTCTTGAACTAGAGTTTAATTCGCCAATTTAAGCAAGACCTCATTGAAACATTAAAACTACACTAAACTAAAATTCTGCAGGAGGTTAATCCAACGGTTCTCGCAACATTATTTACCTAAAAGAATATATGAAATTAACATAGTTTTCAAGAAATAGTGTACGTACGCACATGCCTACATATAATAATATGCTTGCCACCACAGTAATTATTTAACTCATGTTTACCTTATTATATTTTTTCTTTTGCATTCTCGGATTACAAAAGATTGTATTTACGCTGACATCATTCCTGCGTAGGCTACTAAAGAATGTAAATATAGGCAAAGTTATTGTCGTTTATGTTAATGGAAATATATGCTATATGTGTTATTTAGAAAATAGTCACATATACCACGTAATGTGTCAAGAGGCGTCAAGTACAATGCAATTTTTGCAATCGATTGAAAATTATGCATCTTAACAATTGAAACACAATACATAATTTGTATTCCCTGAAAGTACTAAGTACAATACAGGATATGGATATGACAATGATAATACAATATACTATTAAACTACAATTTTCGCTTAGTGGTTTTATATAATCTCCAGCCACAAGAGCTGATTCTACTGTCTCATGTTAGATAAGCTATTCACTGCGTTGATATGTCCGTCTCTCAGGCGTTATCATCAAACGTTAGTATCATTTCCTGTTGCTTATTCTTCCAAAATAATTTTTATATAACAAATACAAAGCCGATCAAGTTTTAAAAGAACGGGACTAATAAAAAAGCGAATCAATGAAGTTTAGGTCTTTACGACTTGCATAAAAAATCTATAGTTTTATCTTCCTTTGGTTAGAAAGATATATTTTGTTTAAAATTCATATAATTATAAAATTACAGTATACTGTCTATATTACTGCCTCAGTTTTTACTTTTTTTTTTTTGAAAAGTTGGCATTTGCAACAGGAATTTCTATGTTTAGAATGGTAGTCTTACTGTCTGGTACCATACCTTCTGTAAACTCTTCTATAATCTCTGACACCTCGAATTCACTTTTCTTGGTTATCCACTGTTATCTCATTTTCATCAGTTACCATTTTATTCTCTTCTTCTTGCAATTGTTGCAATACTACAGCCAAATCTGGTTTGTTTTTCTTTAAAACTTTCTATGCACCGAAAGGATGCCTGCAACAAGCCCTAATATTACATTCCAGCGTCCTTTTGCACCAATATTATCTAACGTCTTCTCTAATAATGCCGAAAATTGATGTTTGAGTAATACTATAATAGATGGGTACTGTTTGGAAGAACAAACACAAACATAATATCATATTGCTTACACGCATAAATTGACAAAGATAAAGTTAAATTATCACAGATCAGCTTTAGCTTTGGAATTAGTATTACAGTAAAAAAAAATCAATTCAAATTCAAAATCATATTAGTCGAACCAACCATTTTTAATTCTGTTATAGACTGTCCCAGCAGATCCATTTTGTATTTGGCAGTCCTAAATGTGACGGGGGACAGTAATTCAATACTACTATACTACTTATAACCATGATAAAAATGCATGCTTCAGAAGAATACAGTAGGCATGATTAAGATCTTCAGACAAATTAGTTTCGTCAAAATGTGTATGTTGCTGGGATCAATATCAACTAAAACCTTAATACATCAACTCTTACACGTTTTATATTTTCAGACAGACACAATGAAAATTCTCGAGAAAATCATACAAAAAATTGAATTAACCAATCATTTCCAAGCACACTGTCGTGAAAGCATTTAATCTTTACACTATATCAGTCAATATGGGTTTTCACTAATACTTTGATATCACGTAAAGTCAGTGGACAGCTCCATTATAGGCACTGCAAAGTTCGCTCAACAAGATAAGTTTCATAAATATTTGACAAGATAGGTTGCCTGCATCTGCTTTACTGTTTAGAATATGGACGGGCTCCAAGCCGTTTCACCCCATTTAATGGTCGTTCTGTCGTATACAAAAATGAATCACAGATCACAGAATCAATCTGATCTTGAACCATTATCTACCCATGCTGTAAAGTTGCAATTAACAATTGTTTCACTTAAGATCCTTAGAAGAAAAACTAACCTGCCAATTATAATTGTGTTTATTAATTCAGTTAAAAAATTTAAGTGAAATGTTAAAAAAATCCTAAAGACTTGGCTTAATAATTTAGCTGTCATGTAATATTGTAATTAAGAGAGATATATTCTTGTTTCAGTTCCGATAATGCCAACAGAAACCCACCAACTCTCAAATATGAAGGGCGTCTCCGTAAGCCAACAAGAACAATTGCTCCAATACGTAAAAATTAATGATCTCAACGGGATTAAAGAGGTCGTGTGGAATGAAGGCCTAGATATCCTTCGAGAAAATTACGAGAAATATCACAAACCGATTTTGCATATCGCTTGCGATGATGAGGCTGATTCCGTTTCGCCGTTAACTATAAGAACCTTAGTCAATTTAGGTGCGGATATGTACACGCCAATAGCGCAACGAGAAGTAATTCATTCTGCAGTTTACGGCCAAAATCCAAAGATTCTTAAAACGGTAGTGGATATGATTCATAATCGGGAAAGATTGAACGCTACTGTTCAAGGAAATACTGCACTGAATTTGCTTATAAAAAATCGTAAAAAGAATAACGAAAATTTTAATCAGTGCTTGAAGATTCTATTGGAAGCTGATATTGACGTAAATGAAGCTGATAAAAAACAAATCACACCGATATTATGGGCTTGCGAAAAAGGTTGATACTAGACTTATTTGTTGTGTTAGAATTTAAAAATTTAATATGACTCTTTGTTTATAGGATACAAGGATGCTGTACAAGCTATATTAGAAAGCGGAAAATATGTAGACATAGATAATCAAGCATATCGCGGTAAGACTGCTCGAAATTACATTCTCGCTAATCATCTATACGATGGAGACTTAGATGAACAAATCGCTTTTGACAGCAATGAAAACAATATAAGGTCACCTGCTTGGTATATTCTAAATGCTAAAGAAAGAGAATTTCTGGAATTGAAAGGAATTAATCCTAATGAAGCGATCGAAAATGGTACCCTCTTACAATTGGCCTGTGGACGAAACATGTTCGAAGCGGTGAAGTGTTTGGTAGAACGCGGTGCCGATGTGAATAGAACAACTGATAAAAATACTAAACTGCCGTTAAAAATTGCCGCAGAGGATGGTCGTCATCGCATTTTTAGCATACTTCTTCCAGAATACGATGAGTTACCCAAAGGTATACATATTATATCATTATTAATTAATAGCGGTGTGTAGTATCTTTGAAACTAAAATGAGAAAAACTTTATCGCAACTCGAAACTCTAAAATTCCAGTAAACTGTGCTCTAGCACCAGCATTTAAAGTTGTACATGATTTTTTCTCATTTTTAGAACAGTTTCACTACCATCATTCTGTTGAATGGCTCATATGATGTGTCATTTCAAAAGTAATTATTTTCTCTTAACAATATAATTCAAGGTCGGAAAAAAAAACTGGTCAATCGATGATTTTGGATTTTTTATGGTTTAAAGGTATATCAAGCACTTTTTTGTATTTTTCATTTTACATTTACTGATAATACCTGCTCACCATGCTCAATCCTGTGTTATTTTTGCAAGTCTTTGTTATATCAAGTTCGCGGACCTTTCCACAGTTAAACTAAAATAATTACTAATGTTATAGACTTTGCAACACCTATATCTTTATTTTATGTATTTATTGCATGTTTTTCATTCTCACTTTTTATTAAAAATAAAACGAATATTACAAAAGCGCATTATTAAATTTATTGTTTCTTTTCCTTAGCTTGACTTTTGTAATAAACCATAATACTGTTCTTTTTTCAGGTATTTTAACAACGTTATTAATGAACCTCACTCTATATCAAGACCAAGATACCAACTATCGAGAATGCCTAAATGTGCTGTTAGATAGCGACAAAGCAGTCCCGGTCGACGAATACTCAGACACAGGTAATACTCCTCTGCATTACGCCAGTCTAATAACCGATCCGAAGATAACCTTAAAGTTATTAGGAAAAGGCGCCAGTTTAGCTAACGAAAATACCTATGGATCCATTCCCGTGGAAGAAATAGACCCCAAAATACTAATACAACATTTCGATAATGCCGTTACGGTGAAAGAATTCAAAAGTGACAAACGAAGCATAATTGTAAATTTCGATTACTCATCTATATTACCAACCATTAGTACGAAACAAGTACCGAATAAAGACGAAGAAGCTGGTTTGCTCGGAACCAAACCACTCAGTGAAACAGGCGTCATTCGTGTAATTAGTGAAACGCCCGAAATGCACCACCTTTTAGTACATCCATTAGTTGCCAGTTTTATTAGTATTAAATGGCATAGAATGCGCTGGTTTTTCTGGATTAATTTGATATTCTTTTTAATTTTCGCCTTCTCCTTTTTTGGGTATATTTTCATTCCTACGAGTGAAAGTATACAGGATGACTATAAAGTTTTGATAGGCATATTATGGACTATCTTACTAATCTCCTATATTATGTTAATTTGTAGGGAATTATCGCAACTGATACTCTCTGTACGAACATATTGTTGTAGTTATTCCAACATTTTGGAGATAGCAATGATCGTTGTTTGTTTCTATCCAATCTTCTTCAAGTCTGCTAATGTATTACACAAACAATTTTCTTCCGTGGCTATGGTATTTATCGCCATAGAATTGATGGTGCTTGGAGCGCAGCATCCACATTTATCAACATATATGGTGATGTTACGAACGGTAACAAAAAATTTCTTTTACTTTCTGGTATGGTACGCAGTGTTAATTTTCGCCTTCGCCATGTGTTTTTATAACCTCTTTAATACGAATAGCAACTCTCCAAACACGAACAGCACTGAAACAGAAAACGTTGCCGGGGGTGAAGATGGAGAACAAGATTTCTTCAACGAGGTTGGATTAACATTGATTAAAACCATCGTAATGTTGACGGGTGAATTCGATGCTAGTTCTATTAATTTCAATAGCTTTTGGAACCGAATCATTTTCCTACTATTTGTTTTTATGATCCCCATCATATTATTCAATTTACTCAATGGTCTCGCTGTAAGTGATACGCAACAGATTAAAAGTGAAGCGGAAATTGTAGGTTATGTTGAAAGAGTAAATTACATCGTTTATCTCGAAAATATCATCCTAGGTAATACAGTTACTCGAAACGATTGCTTATTACAAAATTGCTTTACCTGCTGTGGTTTAAAATTAACACCTAACTTTTTAATAGAGAAAATTTCATTAGTCCCGCAATATCTTGTTAACAAAAGCATGCAAATAAAATTATACCACGACGGTCTTATCATAGGAATTGAAAACGAATCCAATAGCTGTTTCAATTTCTGTCGTGTACGTGTTGACAAAAAAACTGTTAAGAGAGTGAAGCACCTTTTGCATGAAAGGAATGTCGAATCAGACATAGATCAAAAGGTGACTAGCTTGGAAGATGTAATTAATGTTCAAAGACAGTTGATTGATCAACAAAGAACGGAAATCAATACACTCAGAGCTGAAGTAAAACGATACGAAATGGAAAGGAGAACATAAACTTCAATGAAACTATATTGTCAAAAACAACATTGAAGAAACCTGAGTATAAACACAGCTAATGCGGATCGTCCTCCTTACATGTTATTTTGCTTCTGACCGAAGGAATAAGACAAGATTTTTCTAAAAAAAGACAACATTTGCTTCAACATGGGCATTATGTCATGTATATTTGTTTAATTAATAATTGATATGACATTCATTATTTAAGAATATGTATCACCTACTTTGTAAGGTTAACTGAGTATACTGTTTGGAAACTGTTGCCAATATTATCGTCATTATCGTTATTCAATCTGTCACTATTTATTAAAACTTGTATACAAAAATGTATTCTTGCAATAATAATATTTTGTTGAACCTTACTATAAAATTCAAATTTTTTTTACAATTTTAGACAATACTTCAGAAGAAAAATTTAATAACTGAAAAAGCTGTAGTATTAATTAATGGCAGTCCATATTCATTCCTGAATAAATATATCTTTGTACAAAATATTTTACCTAAAGTAGTCAGTCCTACAGCTTTATGATGCATTAAATATTTGTTCTGAAAAAATTTTATATACCTACACCAAAAATGTCTGTCTATTTATTATTATGTTTTTGTTTTGTACTTTTGTATATTATATATGTTAGTTATTTATGATTCCGTATAATCGTATGTACTGTATTTTATAATAAATATTTTTGACAACTTTATTTGTATTAATTGTAATCCATTTCAAGTTATATTTGATGCTTGAATATCTGAAACCAGGCATCAAAAACCTTCTAATTTAATGTGGTGTTTTATAACTAATGCAAATGTCTTGTTAACGCTTGTAAATGCAAAGCAGTGAGGAGTGCAAAATTTAATTAAAACAACTACAAAGCGTAACGCTTTACGAATCGGTGAAGACCATTTATAGTAAATTTAAATTCTAAACAGTTATCCAGATCGTTATTTTTTTATAAATGATATTAAGATTTGTCGAAAAATATATACAATCGCTACAAAATAGTACATACAATATAATTTTTGACAATAGCCATGTCTAGAAAATGAAAAAGTGAACATATACAGTATTATTCAAGCGTACCTATAAATATTTGTGAAATTGTACAAATTTTCAAAAAATGTTCAAACAAAACTTTATAAGTTTCCAAATGAAATACTGTGCACATTTTTTCAATCGTCGTAAAATTTTAAAATGCTTTTGTGCATGCTATTGTATCGCCATCTTGTACCATTCAAATAATTACTCTTCTCTGTAATTTTTACCAAATTCTAGTGCTGGGAAAAACAGAATTTTCTTGAGCGAATGTTGAAGTACTACCTTGATTTTTACTAACAAAATGTAAGCCAAATTTAAGCAAAATAAGTTTTCGAAATGTCACATAGTGTCCAAACAGATGACTTAATGTAAACGTTTCGTTTATTTAAATTTAATCTCAGTGAACGAATAAACTGTTATCACGTCTTTCATGGAAACTGAGAGGTACTCAAGTTATTTGCAAATAATTATCTTGTTAACCGCGCTGCCACTTACACGCAAGTCATTTATTTACAACTTGATAAAAATCAACCAGAAATAATAAAATGCAGAAAACTAACAAAGAGAAAAATTTCCGGAAATTTCTTGCATCTCTAAACAATCTTGTTCTACATCACCAATTCCAATAAATATTAACAAAGCCAACTGCTCGTATTCTTTCAGTTGATTCCTTTTGGCAAAAATCAGTACAGGGTGACGAGATAAGAACGCAAGTGCTGTATCTCTGAAACTATTCGTCGTAGAGACTTGCGGTAAAAAACATTGTTACTAAAGTAGTTAAAAGAAAACCGTGAAAAATATTTTCAGATTTCCAAGATGGTACACTTTGCATTCTTATCTAGCCACCCTGTACTTTAATTTCATAACCCATAAGTCTAACATAAAATTGATCAACTGCATAAATTGAAATTTTAGTTAACTCACAATAGCCTTGCAACAGATAGAGATGTATGTGATGCTATAAATATTTCAATATTGAAATATTCCACACTTTGTATTAAACAAAGCAGGGAGTTTCATTAAAAAGAGACTTTTTCGTTTTTAGTTTTAACAGTTTGAGTGAACTGTTGGACACCGTATGTAATATTTCGAAAACCTTTTTTTGTTTAAGTTTAATCCATATTTAGTTAAAAAATCAAGCTTCTACCACATCAATCCAAAAAAATTATCATTGATGCTAATCAAAGGGTTAAAGATAAAAATAGAGAAAGCAAACTTGTTTTACTTTCTAGTGTTATACATAATCTTAGTCTTAATCTTCGCTATGTGCTTTTACAACCTTTTCAATACCAACAACACCGTGAAACCCCAAACAACAATTATTCAGGAGATGCAAGCTGCAAAACGGACAGCGAGCAATTTTTTTTTAGCGAACTAGGATTGACAATGATGAAAACTGTTGTAATGACTGGTGAATTCGATGCCAGTTCTATGGAATTTTTTTGGAATTCAGTCATTTTTCTTCTGTTCATCCTTTTGATTTCTATAGCTCTATTCAATTTACTTAATGATTTAGACATAAGTGATACTCAAGAAATCAAAAGCGAAGTTGTAGGATATATTGAAAGAGTAAATTACATTATTTACTATGAAAATACCATCTGAGGTAATGCATTGACTCAAAATATCAATTATCTCCTTCAAAACTACTTTGTCGCTAATAGTTTACACAAACTGTCTGACTTTCTGAAACACCTAATTTCGTTAATTCCTGAATGGTTTTCTAATAACACCTCTAGAGAACACAACAATTACATTAGAAAAATTCAGATCATCTTCCATGGAATACGAATTACTTCATAATATATAAGAAACTGCAAATGACTGGAAATGAAAGTTGTATAAGGACACAAATATTTAATTATATAAGAGATACAAGTATGGAAAAGATGAGATTTTATTTTAATAGTATAAAAGCAACTGATTTTATTAGTGTTCGTTTATCTCAAAGATAAAATCTTTATATATGCATGCGTGGGAATTACCTGTAGTAAATATAGCACACAATTAAAAATATACAGATAATAATTGTAGACACAAAAAAACGGTTAGTTTAAGTAATACTGCGTACGAATTAAAAGAATTTTATATCAATTAGATATTGAAACATATTTTGCTGCATTTTATAAAGGTAAGATTACATCTTGTCAGAATTATTTTTAATTCAAAGTATGTATTATAACATATAATAATATCTATTACTATTAAATTTAATATCAGAATAATAAATACAAGTTTGATGCTTTATATTTGATACCTCTCAAGAAATAAATATTTAGTGATTTATACTATAGTTATTAGATTCAATGTGTAGATGTTTTGCATATAATAAATTATTAACACATTAGGTTAATATGTGATAGTTTAGTCATATCTAATAAGAAACAATTGAAACGCCTGTACTATTAAACTTATCGCAAATACCTGAATTGCATACATTAAATACGCTTTTATTTGCTATTAGCAACAAGGAAAAGTTTTTTAATTAAATTGATATCTACTATTTATACCACTTATTCAATGACACAATGGTCGTGTTCAGTTAGCGCATCGATAAGTTACCGGTAAGTACCGAATAGTGAAGTAGTGAATTGAATATCTAAATTGTAGGTATTATATCATTGGGATGTAGATATTCAGTGCGGTAGTTCACTATTCGGTACTTACCGGTGACTTACCAATGTGCTACCTGAACAATATATGACAATATATGACAATACTTGCCAAACAATTTTAACCTATTTGAACTAAAAATTACCAGTTGAACAATATTAATATTGACACGATTAGAATTATGGTATGATTTGAGTTGGTGAGGACACCTTCAACAGAAATAAAATCTAAAAATGACAAAATAATAAATTGATAATAACGGTTTTAAATGTTTTAAATTTAATTTCATATAGAGTCAAGTATTAAATACATCTACTTTAAATTTTCCTAACAATTCAAAAGATCTCGTATGTATTCAAGTAAATAATATTTATGAATATTATTGAAACACAAATTTATGCACATATATCCAATTGTTCTTATTGTTTCTTTATTAGCACTTGTGACGTATTTTGAACAGCCCATATTTTTTTCTTCTTCCACATTTTCTGTTCTTCAATTTTAGTGAAATAATTTATTTCCAATTTTTGATTTAAGCGTTTTTTTTAGTTGTATTACCTATTATATTATTTTACAAATTCGATTGAATACCGCCCTTTGCCTTAAATGTAATACAACAACGAAATTCAAGTTAATTTTTATCTTTTAATACCACATAACTTTCTATCTGCAAGTCAATAAAACAGCAACAAATTAAAGTCACACTACAGAATAATTTTTTTTTGTTTAAAAGTACAGGCGTTCCTCAATTTACGCAGCTTATTTTTCTGCACGAAAAGGTGAGTGCGTGTACGAGCCCTACTTTAACGATGAGTACAACTACGAATAAAAGTGCAGTTATGAATAACAACAAAAACGTATAGCAAAATAACACCTAAAAAAAGCAAAAAAGTTGTAACGTTAATCGAAAAACGTGCAATTTTGGATGAATTAGTGGGTATAAAGAAGAAACTATAAAATTAAGAAGTCGTCTGTGGGTATCATTCCTTCTCAATGTTCGAAAGTAGCTAGGTATACAAGAAGTGGCCCTCTTGAAAAAATGGAAAAAGAAATAAGTTTTAAACCGCAGCAGGTCTTACACACGGACGAGACTGGTTTGTTTTGAAAGAAGATGCCAAGCTGCATATTTTTATCAAACCAGGAGAAGACATCCGACTTGAAAGCGGCAAAGAATCGTTTGATACTCATGTTGCGTTCGAATGCATCTGGAGACTGTCTGATTAAACCTTTATTAGTATACAAGCCACGTCCCACACATCCTCGTGCCATGTAGAACACTGGTAAAGACAAATTGCCTGTAGTTTGGCGTGCCAATAGTCATTCGGCGTCAAAAAAATCATTTTGGGTTCTATTACTCTTAGATAATGCCGAGATTCTTAAAACGTTAGTGGATATGATTCAGAATCTTCCTTAAGATTGAACGCTACCGTCCAAAGAAATACTGCACTGAATTTGCTTATCAAAAATCTTATAAAAAATAACCATCAATTTTAATTGTGCTTGAAATTCATTGGAAGCTGAAATTGATGTTTAAAGCAGATAAAAAAAATCACACCGATATTATGGGCTTGCTAAAAAGTTTATAGACTTATTATCATAATTTGTTCAATTTATTCATAGGATACAAGGATGTTGTACAAGCTATATTAAAATCGGAAAATATGTAGACATAGATAATCAAGCAATTGCTCCAAGACTGCTCGAAAACATTATAGATGATCATCTGTACGATGGAGATTTAAATGAACTAATATCTTTTAACAGCAATGAAAACAATAGGTCACCTGATTTGGCATATCCAAAATAATAATGAAAGAGAATTTCTGGAATTGGACGGAATTAATCCTAATGAAGCAATTACTCCTGCAATTTGCCTGCGAACAAAACATGTTCGAAGCGGTCAAGTGTTTGGTAGAAGGAGGTGCCGATGTGAATAAAACAACTGATAAAAATACTAAAGTTCCGTTAAAAATTGAGCAGATGACGGTCAAAGTCATCGCATTTGAATTTACTTCTTCCAAAATACAACGACTTACCGAAAGGTATTTTGCTTACTTGACCTATGTTCTATTATCAAGCCATGCTAAATTGTAAGCTGTAAAAAAAGATCATTTTTTCTCATATTTTAGAAAAGTTTCACTACCGTCATTCTGTTGAATGGGTCATATGATATATCATTTTAAGTAATTACTTACTCTTAACAAAATAATACACAAATATTTAAAAAACTGTAGAATAAAAGCAAGTAATCTTTGCAACAATAAAATTTCAAACATTTATTTTTTGACAACTGCTAAATTGTTATTAATTAATATATGTATTTTTTGACCTTTATGTACTTATCTCTTAATTCCTGATTTATTTCCACTTAGAGGTCAATAAAACAATAAATAATTAAATACCAATTTATTCCATAACATATAATAATATGTTTTCGTTAAATAACTTCTTCGGTGGAAGAAAGAATTTTGGAATTGGACGGAATTTTAATATGTGTCACATTACTAATAATATAAATATAAATTGCCATGCCTATCAACAAAATTATCTAAAAAACAAAGAATTCATTGATATAAGGAATTTTAATTATATAAAACAAGTAATAATGAAGGAATAATGATTTAATACAACATTAGAAATTGAAATGATTTGAATTATTCGTATATCAATCTATTTTTTGTCAAGCTCTAACAATTCTGTTCAAGGACTAGGGAAAAACATGGCAAAAAAACCTAGTTCACTTAAAATTAATAAAATTCATGCGTGAATTAAATTATTGTAAATAACGCTTAAATTATCAATATCCGTTCTAAAATTTACCGCATTTTTCATCTTTCTTAATGTATATCATTTCGTAAATTAATTTTTTTTTATTTTCCTTTTTTAAAAAGTGTTTTGAAAATCAAAATTATGTCGTCTATCTTTAGAGTGTTTAGATAAAGCAGTTTCAGCGGTGACGTTATGTGTAACAGTGTATTGATGGTTATAAATTCGTTTCTTTAAATATTGTTTGGTTTGTCCGATATAAGACATTTTATTGATACAACTGTTACTTACTATTATTCTACATTACATTAGCTGGTTTGTTCTTATATTCGTGTATCATTTTGCTACATACCACATACGTATTTCATGCAGCTTGAAAGAGAAAACGATTACTTTTACAATAAAATGTACTATGACCCATGTTGCTATTAAAAAGAAAAACAAAGTGGAGGTGGTGCTTCAAAATGTTTTAATGTAAATGTTCTAATTTGTTAATCTGTATCTCCAACAATTTAAAAAATAGAGCGTTGATTCGATCCATAAGTGCCACGTTGTATATCCTTGGTCAGAAAAAAACTGGTCAATCGATGATTTTGAATTTTTTTTCATTTAAAGATATTTAAAACACTTTCGGTATTTTTATCCTTTTTAAGTTCGTTTTATAAAACCTTGGCTAAGAAAAGACAAATAAATGGTCACTCCTGCGTCACGTTTGTAATTCTTTTATCTCTTTGTTATATCAAATTAGCAGAGTCAGCTTGTTTCCGCAATTAAACTAAAATAATTACTAATGTTATATACTTTGCAGCATCTACATCTTGAATTAATTTATGCACTTATTGCATTTTTTCATTCTGACTTTTTATCAAAAATAAAACGAATATTAAGTGCATTATTAGATTTATTGTTTCCTAGTCAAGCTATAAAGAAAAGAAACGACGAACGAAGTATCTATGTAGGTACATACATACATATTATGTACATAGAAAACACTTTTGTGATAAACCATAAAACAGTTCTTTTTTTTAGGTATTTTAACAAAATTATTAATACAGCTCCCTCTATATCAAGACCAGGATACCAACTATCAAGAATGCCTAAATGTGCTATTAGATAGCGACAAACAAGTCCCTGTCGACGAATACTCAGACACAGGTAATACTCCTCTACATTATGCCAGCCTAATAACCGATCCGAAGATAACCTTAAAGTTACTAAGAAAGGGCGCCAGTTTAGGAAACGAAAATACCTATGGATCCATTCCAGTGGAAGAAATAGACCCCGAAATACTGAAAGAACATTTCGATAATGCCATCACGGTGAATGAATTCAGTAGTGACAAACGAAGCATAATTGTAAATTTCGATTACTCATCCATATTTCCCAGCATTAGTATCAAACAAGTAGCGAATAAAGACGAAGAAGCCGGTTTGATCGGAACGAAACCACTCAGTGAAACAGGCGTCATTCGTGTAATTAGTGAAACGCCTGAAATGCACCATCTTTTAGTACATCCATTAGTTGCCAGTTTTATTAGTATTAAATGGCATAGAATGCGCTGGTTTTTCTGGATTAATTTGATATTCTTTTTAATTTTCGCCTTCTCCTTTTTTGGATATATTTTCATTCCTACGATAGAAAGTATACAGGATGACTATAAAGTTTTGATAGGCATATTATGGACTATCTTACTAATCTCCTATATTATGTTAATTTGCAGGGAATTATTGCAACTGATACTCTCTGTACGAACATATTGTCGTAGTCATTCCAACATTTTGGAGATAGCAATGATCGTTGTTTGTTTCTATCCAATCTTCTTCAAGTCTTCTAATGTATTACACAAACAATTTTCTTCCCTGGGTATGGTATTTATCGCCATAGAATTGATGGTGCTTGGAGCGCAGCATCCCCATTTATCAACATATATGGTGATGTTACGAACGGTAACAAAAAGTTTCTTTTACTTTCTGGTATGGTACGCAGTATTAATTTTCGCCTTCGCCTTGTGTTTTTATAACCTCTTTAATACGAATAGCAACTCTCCAAACACGAACAGCACTGAAACAGAAAACGATGCCGGGGGTGAAGATGGAGAACAAGATTTCTTCAACGAGGTTGGATTAACATTGATTAAAACCATCGTAATGTTGACGGGTGAATTCGATGCTAGTTCTATTAATTTCAATAGCTTTTGGAACCGAATCATTTTCCTACTATTTGTCTTTATGATCCCCATCATATTATTGAATTTACTCAATGGTCTCGCTGTCAGTGATACCCAACACATTAAAAGTAAGGCGGAAATTGTAGGTTATGTTGAAAGAGTAAATTACATCGTTTATCTCGAGAATATCATCCTAGGTAATACAGTTACTCGAAACGATTGCTTATTACGAAATTGCTTTACCTGCTGTGGTTTAAAATTAACACCTAACTTTCTAATACAGAAAATTTCATTAGATCCGCAATATCTTGTTAACAAAAGGATGCAAACAAAATTATACCACGACGGTCGTATCAAAGGAAAAGAAAACGAATCCAATGGCTGTTTCAATTTCTGTCGCGTTCGTGTTGACAAAAAAATTTTTAAGAGGGTGAAGCATCTCTTACATGAAAGACAGGTCCAATCAAACAAAGTAAATAGCTTAGAAGATGTCATTAATGTTCAAAGGCAGTTGATTGACAAACAAAGAACGGAAATCAATACACTTAGAGAATGAAAGTATATGGTTAAAAACAACATTGAAGAAATCTAAGTGTAAACACAGCTAATTCGGGAGGACAGGATTTTTATAAACAAAACACAAGCATTTGCTACAACGTGGATATTATGTAATGTATATTCGTTTAATTAACAATTGATATGACATTCATTATTCAAGAATATAGAATATGTATATCAATTGTTAATTAAGCGTATACGTTGAAGCTGACCGAACTACTACAAAGCGTAACGCTTTACGTATCGGTGAAGACCATTTAGTAAATTTAAATTCTAAACAGTTATCCAAATTGTTATTTTTTTCTATAAATGCTATTAAGATTTTGTCGGAAAAATAAATTATATATATTATACATATATTATAATCGCTACAGAGTATGATAGTATATACAATACGAGCTTTAACAATAGCGATGTCTATAAAATGACAGAATGAACATATACAGATTATTCACGTGTATTTGTGCAATTGTATAAATTTTCCAAAAATGTCAAACCAAATTTTGTTAGGTTTCAACAAAATGTAGGCCAAATTTAAGCAAAACAAGTTTTCCAAATATCACAGGTGTCCACACAGTTGATTCCATGTTTGAAAAATAACTCGAAACAAATATTTTTTAATGTAAACGTTTTGTTTATTTAAATAAATCTCGGTGAAAGAATAAGAAACAGTTATTACATCTTTTATGGAAACTGAGAGGTGCTCAAGTTATTTGCAAATAATCGTCTCTTTAACCGCGGTCCTACTAACATGCGAGACATTTATTTACATGATAAAAAATCAATCAAAAATAATAAAATGCAGAAGATTCACAAAGTGAAAAATTTCCAGGAATTTCTTGCATTTCTAAACAATCTTGTTCTATATCACCAATTCCAATCAACATTAACGAAGCCAACAGATGTATTTTCTCAGTCGATTCATTTTGGCCGATTACGCCCTCTGGCCACCATCTTGAAAATCTGAAAATAATTTCCACGGTCTTCTATTGACCACTTTAGTAATAAAAATTTTTACCGCAAGTCTTTACGACGAATAGTTTCAGAGATACAGCACTTTCCATTCTTATCTGGCTACCCTGTACTTTAATTTCATAACCCATAATTCTAACATAAAATTGATCAACCGCATAAATTTAAATTTTAGTTAACTCACAATGCCCTTGTAACAATAAGTTATGTATTGTAAGGCTATAAATATTTCTTAAAATAATTCACACTTTGTATGATTTCTTTCTTCATTTTTTTTCTATAGATTTATTTAAAACGAACAAACAGATGAGTTTCATAAAAAAAAACAGACTTTTCGGTTTTAGTTTTCAAGGTTTAAGTAAACTGTTTGGACACCGTATGTTATATTTCGAAAACTTCTTTCCCCACAGTTAATTAATAAACAGAGATATAATTGCATAAGTAACTCGATCCTATACTTTTTCGATGAAAGCAAAGCAATACCAGAAGTAATGGTATAGACACTGATGAATTGAACAACCCTATAGAGATTATCAATACCTTCACAGAAAGATTTTCTACAGATTACACCCAATCAAGCTTAAACTCACTTCCTTTTGAAATAGATTTAGATTTGTCAAATTGGATTTGGTAACAGAATCTACAGTATCTTCCTCGCATCCAATAAAGTCATTTCTGATGTTGAGCAAATACTTACTAGTACTTTTTTCATTAAAGACATCCGATATGTTCTTGCTATACCATTGTAAAAGATTACAAATTTGGAAATTATTACTTGTACTTTTCTCCATAGAACAGGACTTCAGCCGATTGCAATTCTTTGTAAATTTATGATAATTTTTTTAGTATAAATTGATTACTTTAAAGATTTGTTAAAACAAGGTGTACTATAATTGTTTTATGGCTGTTCTGTTGTTACTTTTAGATATGTATTACCTTATACAAATAAAAGCCACTATTACAACACTAGTAAGCTGTATATATTATGCTATCGATTATTATCTAGATATTATCGTATCTTTATCGATATGCAAGCATTATCATGTCGTATTCAATCTCACATAACTATATATAAACCAATGTAATATGATGTGATGTGGGTGGAAAAAATGAGACTGATAACATAAAAGAAACATCAAGATTGTTTGGTGAGAGTAATAATAATAGAAACTACTCCATTTTGGACTTTAACGGTGTAATCATCTGCTAGTAAACGAACGAGGTAAGTGCCATGCAATTATCAGTAGAATGTAAACAGTTGTCAACATTTTTCTATTAAGATTTCTGCAATTTATTATACAGGGTACGATGTAAGACGTTAAGCAAACTGGTAGCCAAAACACGATACCAAAATTTCGTACTATAGAATATGGAACTAATGAATAAAAATTTAACAATTGGCAGAAGCTGAACGATTTTATCAAAAATAATTACCTACATAGAAAGTAAATATCTAATGCCAAAGTAATTGTTACTCTGTAATATGAAAAGTTGTAGAATGAAGTATATGTAAACTCCAAATAGGAATGAAAATAAAAAATAGATATAAGTCATGGGAAAGCTACTACTAGGAATTTGTGGGATGGAAAGGAATTACAGTTAAACAAATATATCCTCGACTACCTCATTTTTTAATAGTTAGAATCCAACATTTAACATAAAAATATAAATAAATTATTTTAAAATGAAAAGTAAATAAGTTTCGATTTTTGTATCTGTGGTAGGTGCTAATTGATGACAGTTTGATATTTAAGGAATAATTAACCAAACAGTAATTATTTGTTTTGTTTATAACAATTAACCAAATTGTTTAGTAAAAGTATTTACTTAATTTATAGATAAATTTATAAAATAATCAATTGTCTACTCATCCTTTTACATTAATCCTAATAAATAGCAATTGCTTGCTGATTAACTGGTATTTTAAAACAATCTCCTTGAATAATACTTTTAATAACAATCTTGATTAATCCATTTTTGTACCTTCTAACAATTTAGCAACAATCGAAACTTTTGAATTAATAGCTCCTGAAATTTAAAGTTATTTGGATGTAGATTACATTTTGTGACAGCTTTGTTAATATGGTACAGCCTCAATAGTCCTTTATAAAATCATTTACATCACTCTAGTTTAGGGTCCCTCATTGTCATCTGATAAAATGGATATCAGATGAAAATAATGCGAAGACATTGGCCAGATTTCTATATAATTAATAATTGTTACTATTAAAAAATGGTAAAAATGTTTTTTTACAAATTGTATACAGAATCTCCCCAAAGTGATTGCCCATCTTTGCAAAGTTCATAATTCTCACGTATGAAAAGATGTCGTTGATATTGTCATTCAGGTCGTACTCCACGATGTATGTACACTCGACACGACTTAGCCTTCGAACGGCCACAGTGTGCTGTCTTTGTCAGCCCATCTCCTCCATATTTAACGTTTCTTAGATAATCGTAGTTTTACATTACGAAAAATACGCTGTTACCCTTATCGAAGAAACGGTCACGTTAAATGTGAAGAGGATGGACTGACAAAGACAGCACACTGTGGCCATTCGAAGTCGTATAGTATAGTGTATATTCAAATGAAAAAAATATAGCACACAATAATAGAAAAACAAAATTGATCAACATCAAATTCGATGTCCTAATTATCACAATATTATTCATGTATTCATTCCCGTAAAAAGTCATATCTTGTCATTCACATTTCATGGTCTACTTCCAAATAAAAAAAGAAAGTTTCGGTGCACAAAGCAAAACAATTTTTTCCCCTATTGCATGGGCAAACCCCGAAAGTCAACCCCGCCAACAGACCTATTGTACCAAAATGCCACTCTTAACAACCTGATTGCACCCGGAATTAATTTGCTTACTCTGGATTCATCTAATTGATCAACGCCAAAACAAGGCCACCTTTCCCTCTTAACCAACGGGCAGTCGGCAAGGAGATAGGCTGGAGGTTTTCCTACATTCTCACAGTTTCTACGTAGGGGAGACATCATGCGGCCCACGCAAAGCATGTGCTTATTGCATGCACAATAACCAGTTAAGATTCCTGTTAAATTGCGTAAAATTAGTAACAATAAAATCATTAACGTCTATACAAAATACCTCACACACGAGCTTTGACATGTCAATAGCTTTCTCCCAACCAATGCCATAATTATCTGATTTAGTTGTGGATCACGGAGTACAAACTAAATGACAATGTCCATGAACAAACACATAATTGCACAATTTTTGGGCATTTTTCTGGAGTACACTGTAAATTAAAATCTCAAATATTAATTGAATAAAGAAATAATGGCAAAGCTAATAATTGTTCCAGCAAATAAAATGGCAGAAACCGATGCCCTTATGGAAGAAAAAAATTTCGAACACATTGTTGGTTACGTTGATTCGAAGTTAATAATCGAAGCATTAGAAACCAATGCTAGTTTAGGCGATGGAAACCTTCTAGGAAAATTTACAATCAATCACATCGATCCCACAACACTAAAACTACACTTCGACAGCTGTATATCTCCAAAGGTAGTCACGAAGGAGAAAGAAGATACCATCGTCACTTTCGACTATAAAACTATACTGCCGAAAGACACTGCTAATACCGAAATAAAAACTATTCTAACAATTACGAAAATTCCAAATTTACACAAACTATTAATACATCCATTAATTTCTAGTTTCATATACATGAAATGGAGTAGAATGCAATGGTTTCTCTACTTAAATTTAGCATTGATCGCAGTATTCTGGATAAGTTTAGCTATTTATATATCTTTACGAGATAGGACCAATGCCACATTTTACATTTCTGCGATTATTGTGATAAGTTGTTATTTTGTCATAATTGTAAAAGAACTTTTTCAAATAAGTATATTAAAAAAAGCATACATTTTCAAAATATCTAACTGGTTTGAAATAGTATTGATAGTCATTTGCGCTTTTGCCATTTTTAACCCACTACCTGCATGTCACAAACAGTTTAGTGCGTTCAGCTTACTAGCTGTTGTTCTCAACCTAGCAATATTAATAAAAAAACATCCAGCGTCTTCCAAATACATCATAATGTTGCAAACAGTTACACAAACATTTTTTCACTTTCTGACCTCATATTCGATACTACTTATCGCATTTTCATTAAGTTTCTACAAATTATTCTACGACCAAACTGATGATAATCACTCACAAACAACGATCAGTTTTCTTGATGGTATATGCCTTACTTTCTTTGATGTTATTATAATGTTAACTGGGGAACTCAACGCAACCTCTTACAAATTTGAAACTTGGATCCATGGAGTAGTTTTCGTCACCTTTGTACTTTTAGTTCCGATTATCCTCTTCAATTTATTGTGTGGCCTAGCTGTCTATGATGTAAATATGATTGAACACAACGCGGAGATAAGAGGTTATATTGAAGTAGTTAAATATATCGTTTCCACTGAAAAGTCTATTAGTTTTATAGCAAACATAACGCCAAAATTGAATTTCTTAGAAAAAACCATTTTTTTACATCCTTATCGCTTAAGATACAAAAAAGTGAATGTTCCGTTGTATAGCAAAAATGCTGAAAAATCTCTTATTGACGAAAAAACTGCTAAACGATTAAAACGATTTTTGTTTCATAATAGCAATAATAACATTATTGCTGATTTGCAAACTATTGCTACTAATAGAAGAAGTATTCGCGAAACACTCAGACACCGTAATGCTAGAAATTAACGTAGTACTCATCACAGAAAAAATGTACTAGTCTTATCCAATAATTTAGAAAACCTCCAGTATACAGAACATTTTGGTTTTTTGGAACTAATTGATTTAATTCCTCACTTAATTATTGTAGAGAGTACACATGAACTCTCAAAATAAGTCAATTAATAATCAACTATTTTGTAATTTAAAGACTTGTATTGTTATTGAATTTTTGAAAAACATTTGTAAATATTACTTTTCTTGTAGAGAATTTTGTTTTATATATGTTTAAATATCAATAAAAATATTATCTATTTATTGCTTATTTCTTTATATATCGTTAACTCTGACATATAAACACACAGCCATACTAAAAGTGGGTTTAATAAGTATAAATCTCTTACATTTACAAAATCAAGGTATTTATTTTTGATAAACCATCGAATTTACTTTTGTCATTGTTTTTCCACGTTTTTTATAATATTCATCAGTTTCCTATTTTATTTCCTACTTTAATAATTAATTTGGGCTATTTTCACTTACTGGATTTTGATTATCCGACGTTTCGGCAGTTTGTCAACGCTCATCTTCAAGATAAATCATAATTCGTAAGTTTAAGCAGTAAACGTTCTTCTAACTATAATATATAACAAATATATAAGAAAAGAGTTAGATAAGAGGAAACACATACAATACACACGAATAAATCTAATGGATATACAAATTACGCATTCACAAAAACAAAAAGGAACGGGGCAACAGGACAGGATCGCAACAAAGGATAAACTAATACACGTACAACAGTAACTCCATATGTCAAAAGCCTATCGGAGAAAATTGAAAGAATAGCCAACAACTACAATGTAAACATCTATTAAAACAATAAACATGAGCATGTCCATTCTAACTAGAAGAAAACCAGAGAATGAAAACAAACGCTTATGTATACAAGGCGCCATGTATATGCCGTAAATCATAGATTGGAGAAATAATCAGACCCCTACAGCTAAGAAGAAACACCAGACAATGATTCATTTTGGAAAAAAAAAACACAAATCGCGTCTGACCAGTCATGCTTGGAGAGAAGAGTACTGAACCCACTGGAACGAGGTCAGAATTTTAACCAATAGGGACAATCATATCCAGAGGAAACTGCGTACATGACCGCCACAATCAACTCCATAAGTAGATATGCCAAGCCTGGAAATAAAGGAAAGCATATGGAGAGGACCAGCAAGTATGATACAACAACAGGATTATAATTATATTTACTTATTATGTATTATAATTAGGAGACATTTATTGCTAAAGCTTATGTATCATAGTTTATCCTGTAACATCGGATAATCAAAATCCAACAAACAATGAAAATAGTTCAAACAATGTAATTAATCGCCCATCGTCGACAATCTCTTGACATGAACAAAATATAGTACCATACAATAATAATTGGGGAGAAAACATCAAATGGATGTCGAAACGTTGGAGACAAGAAGACAAAAATAATCATTACAAATTTGCCATAAATATAACATAATACGTTAAAACTATGAAAAATTAGTACGTGATGCTACATGAGCATACGACGGCATTTCGGCCGAAAGCTGCTGAATGCATCAAAACAGCTTGGCTTCCCTCAAACTCACTCAGATAGAGTTGTGTGGGATTTAGCGGCAAATTCCTTGGTCGTTGATTCGGTGTCTTCAAACATCAACTCGGGATAGATTACAGCGAGATAGAGTGATGACAGTGACCAATAGCTTTAAAAGTCAGATTCGTGACGTAGCAACCAGATGTGCATGTTAACGAGTATATGTATAGGTGTACAGATGTGACCATAAGCTATACAAATATAGTACATTGCCCAGGATGCGATTAAATGAACAAGTTCGTCCTTAGTACAAGCTTATTTAGTAATCAATAATATCTTTATTTTTTATGATACCGTAAGTGATTAAAAATGAAAGAATTAAACAATACACTAAAGTTTATTGAAAAGTCGGATAATTAAGAAAATTGAAAACAACCGGTATTTTTTGAGCTTAACTGCAAATCGCAATCTACGTAGACCCGATAAATATAATTTTATCACGAAAAATGCTTAACGACTAATAACAACAAACCTTATACAACAGATCCAATGATAAGATCATACACTTCCAATATTATCCATTGAAATAAACATCCGTTAAAAACGCATGTACAATAACGAACTGTAGTGAGATAAGCAAAAATTACAAGATTGAATGAAAATTTTATACTGTCTGGGTTTTTACCAAGCTTCCACTTACAATTTTAGAATTCCGATAAACATACAAACATATTTATAATCAGCGTAATAATGACACTAGTCAATGATACGTAAATAATAAGTTACTTGATTTGTGATATCAAATTTTATACACGCAGGAGCTCTAAAAATCTAAGTTCATAGTACTTCATACAAAATTCTGATGAACTATTAATTTTAATCTATTTTAAATTTGAAAATTAATGTAACTACATAAAACTTATTACTATTGCAGCTTGCAGCGATGAAAATGAAGTCCCAAAATCTTAGGAATATAGAATGCACCTCAGTAGATAATCAAGAGCTATTACTGGAGTATGTGAAGAAAAATGATATCAGCGGTATTAGTAACATGATTAGAAATGAAGGGGTACAAATCCTACAACAAAATTACGAGAAATATGACAAACCGATTCTGCATATCGCGTGTGATGACAAAGCCGACATCGTTGCACCATCAACTGTAGAAACTTTAATCAATTTGGGCGCCGATATATACGCGCCGATTGTTGCACAACGAGAAGCGATACATTCTGCAGTATGTGGACAAAATCCACAAATTCTTAGAACGGTTATAGAAATGATCGATTGTAGAAACAAATTAAACGCCACTACAAAACGAAATACAGCGTTAAATCTACTCGTTAAAAACGATAAAAAAGATGATAAAAGGTTTCATGAATGTTTGCTCATTTTACTAGAAGCAGATATCGATGTAAATCAAAGTGATAGAAACGATATCACGCCGATACTATGGGCTTGCGTAAAAGGTTAGAATATATTTTTAATAATCTTACTACAATTAATTTTGTAAAAAACCACAAAAATACCTGTAATCAGCACTGTACAATACAACTCACTATGGCGAGAAACGATGAAGATAGATCTGACATTTGGTAGGACGCTGATGAGGCCGGAATGACCGAAACTCTTACGTCTCTCTAATGCTGGATCTATTTTTATTGCTCTTACTACTAAGATGATTCCTACAGTATGCGTCTTTTACAGGCATTTTGACCATTACCATGATAAGGTCCAGATTGGACACGTTAGATTTCCAAAGTAATGATGAATAGAACTAGAGACCTTTGAAGGTCATAAAAAGGGGTCGGGATTTTTAGGTCAGTAATTTACGTAAAGGAAAGCCGAAATCTTTAGAACACAGAAAAAGACAGATGGCATAATTCAAACTAGCAAGAAGAAGCAATAGAAATAGTAATATATGTATGTAGGAAATAATGAATCGTATTAACCGCGAATCTAAATTAAATTTATTGGTTCTCAATAGAACGAGTACGGTTTTCTGGGCGATGATGCGAAGGCATCACCTTACAGGACCCGGTTTAAATCAATAAAAGTAAAAATTTCTAAATAAAATTACATTAAATGTGTACAATACGATCCACGATGGGAAAGAAAGAACAACGTTTACAATACGAACTCAATGCCGGTACAATTTAACTATTTGCTCGACATTTGTAGCAAATATTTCACCACAACATGGATCTTAATTAATTATCTTTAATCTAAATTATTGACCTTATATTATAACCTTATGAACTCGCCATAGCTCTTAGAAAGATGGGTTAAAGCTTCCGATAAAGGTTAATGGTAAAAATGGAGAATTTAAAGGTAAAAGTCTACTACTGTTTGATTTAAATTATCTGTTGCGCTGCCCACCCTGTCCATAATGTTATAAAGTTAATGGACCAACCCTTTTTTTCGCTATTTCCTCTTTCTTAATTTGTTACATTTATACTTGAGATTCCTATTTCACTTACAGAAAACAAAGACGCTATACGAGCTATTCTAGAATGTGGAAAATATGTCGACATAGATACACACATACATGACGGAAAAACTGCTCGGGATTACATTACAGATAATAATTTGTACGATGGAGATCTGCCTGAAAAACAAGCATCCGAAAATAACGACACTACTACAGAATCAGCATTTTGGTATATCTTCAATGATAACGAGACTGGATTCCTAAAATTGCATGACCTTAATCCAGACGAAGCGATTAAAAATGGTACACTGTTACAATTGGCGTGTGAACGCAAATTGGTAAGAGTGGTTAAACATTTAGTAAAATGCGGTGCTGATGTAAATAGAACTACCAAGAAAAATACAAAATTACCCTTGCAAATCGCAGCAGAATATGGTCGTTATCGTATCTTCAAAGTTCTTTTATGCAAATATACCCAATTACCTGAAGGTACAAATTTTATATAAGTAATTACTTATTTGGTCATACTTTTCATAATGCCATCTTCTTTTCTCAGGAATTTTAACAACATTGCTAACGAACATGACCATATATGAGGACAACAATACCAACTATAGAAAGTGCTTGAATATGGTACTAGATAGTGAAATAATTATACCAATCTACGAGACTTCAGATTCATACAATACACCGCTCCACTATGCTGGACTTATAGCTGATCCAAACATAAGCTTGAAACTACTCAAAAAGGGTGCCAGTCTTGCTAACGAAAATGCCTATAAATCGATACCAATTGAAGATATTGACCCAAAAATATTAGAAGAACATTTCGATAATTGCATTACAGTGAAAGAATTCAGAAGCAACAAACGAAACGTAATATTTAATTTTGATTATTCTTCTATATTACCAATTGTGACTGAACAAATGACACATCAAAATAAAAATATTGGCTTACTTACGACAAAAATGGAATCAACATTTAGCGAAACCGGTGTCATTCGCGTATTAAGCGAAATACCGGAAATGCACCACCTTTTAGTGCACCCTCTAATAGCCAGCTTCATTGGTATTAAATGGCACAGAATGCGTTGGTTCTTCTGGGTTAATTTGATGTTCTTTCTGGCATTCGCCATAACTTTCTTCGCATATGCCTTCATTCCGACGAAAAAAGTGCCGATAGCTATAGTTTGGCCCATCTTAATAGTAACCTATATGATACAAATTTTAAAAGAACTAACACAACTTCTATTATCTTCAAAAACCTTTTGTAGCTTATCGAATATTATAGAAATAATAATGCTTACGACTTCTTTATATCCAATCTTTTTTGAAAGAGGAAGTGTATTACATAAACAATTTTCGTCGGTGGCTATAATATTTATCGCAATTAAACTTATGAAGCTTGGCGCCCAACATCCACATTGGTCAACATACGTGGTGATCCTTCAAACTGTTGCTAAAAACTTCTTTTACTTTCTAATATTATACATAATCTTAATCCTAACCTTCGCCGTGTGCTTTTATAATCTTTTTAATACCAACAACAATCATGAAACCCCAAACAACAGTTATACAGGAGACGCCAGCGGCGCAACGGACAGCGAGCAAAATTTTTTTAACGAATTAGGATTGACAATGATCAAAACTATTGTAATGTTGACAGGTGAATTCGATGCCAGCTCTATTGAATTCAACAGTTTTTGGAACCGAATTATTTTTCTGCTGTTCGTCCTTTTAATCCCCATAGTTCTATTTAATTTACTTAACGGTTTAGCCGTAAGTGACACTCAACAGATCAAAAGCGAAGCGGAAGTTGTAGGATATATCGAAAGAGTAAATTACATGGTTTATCATGAAAATATCATCTTAGGTAATGTATTGACGCAACATATTAATAATCTTTTTCAAAACCATTTTGTCGCTAATAGTTTATACAAACTATCTGAGTTCCTGAAATATAGAATTTCATTAGTTCCTGAAAGCTTTTCTAATAACATCTCTAAAAAGATACAAATAACTTTAAGACGAGGCGAGCTTGTCGTAGGAAATGGAACCAAATCGAATGGATTTTTCAATTTCTCTCGCGGTTATGTTGATAAGAAAACCGTCCAAAGAGTGAAGGACCTCTTACATGAGAAAATCTTATTAGACGAAAGCCAAAACGTGAACAGTTTACAGGATATAATCAATATACAAAAACGGTGGATTCGTCAAAATAAAAACAAAGAACAAAAATGTGATTAAATAACGAAACATCATAATGTGAATTAAATATATATATATAAACTAAAATGATAAGAATGTCCGGATAAGATACTCAAAATGTACCTCAATTAGACGACAAAAATTATGTAAATATTAAAACACTTAATAGAAACGGTAAGAAAAATAGATAAGAGAAAGAGTACATTTTGGAAACTATGACAATATGCAGTAAAAGAAACGTATATTCTTCTTCTCTTTTATGACTCTAATTCCTCTGGTTTAGTATTAGAAGTATTCGAAAATTTCATTAATCCGTCATAAATGCCATGCAGAATTAGATATATTCAAGTCAAATAATGCAACCAGTAGCTACCGTTCCGATTGTACATAGGTACATCATTAATAAATATCAGAGTAAATATTTCAAGAAATCTCGTTCAATGCAAAAATAAATGCATTTTTTGCACTCGAAGAAAAGAATATCTAATTTCAGCACTACTGCAACTACAGTCACTTTTCGTTAGCTTTTGTAGGAAAGATTGAATGAAAATATGAAACTTAACAGAGCTTTATTTTTTATTGATTTCACGAAATTTATCAAGAAATTCTAGTTGGAATAACGAAAGAACGAAGAAATTCCTAAGCAAAATAAAATACGAAATGTTTATTGATAGGTATCGTTGTTTCAGGACGGCTTAATTACAAAAGAACAAAAGATGATAGCGGATCCTGGTTTTCGACCATCCGTATGATTAAAATTATACTTTATCTTTTTAGGTCAATACATGAGTGACGTAATCAGCTATCAAAAAATCGTTAGTGAAACATCCTGTATGTTACTGCATATTATTAAATCCTTAGTTCATCTAGAATATTTTTTATAGCACCTCAGGTTTAAATTCAACAATTTGCAATGAAATAAACAATTTTTCGAATGAATTATATTATGAGGTTTTTTCAATTGTTTCAGGAAAATGTTGACAATACTTCTGAAACAGTTAAATTTAGACATAGGATGATATAATATAAAATATTCTAAATTAGTTGAGGATTTATAATAAGAAATAATATGTAGGGTGTCCTATTTAAAAAATAACAAGCGCGATATTTTGAAAAATGATGACGTCACTCACTCATTGATGGAATTCAAAAATTTTATCATTTTTTTCATAGAGATTATCGAAAATCAGGATTCCATTTCGTTCTCTTGTGATTATATAAGCTGTCCCATTTGCTTAAAGCTGTATAACTGTACTATCAATGGTAACGAACAAGCCATAACTTTAATGTTTGAATTTTGTAATCCCAATATTAAATTAAATACGAGGGTGGCTGAAATTAATGGAATGTGACGCCATCATTCAATTTGACTGACCTATATTGCGCGTGTCTTAAGCGTTCAACATTCATATACTTATAGTACGCGGCGTTAATAATATTACTACTGAAAATTAAAATACATGTAGTCATGAGCATTTCGGCCCTATGATATTGTATGACTTTCAAATGAGGCCTTACCGAAGAAGTATGCATGCAACACTTGCATACAGCTTTTGGAGATGATTGGGCTTCGATGTTTATATGGTTTGCAGAAAATCGCATTACATGACGAGGTACATAGAGCAAAGTCCATATCAGCAGCATCTCCGAAAATATGTCCCTTGTTCCTAAAATGTTACAAGATGATAAAAGGTGCACCTACGCGATGATAGAGTTCATGCTCGACATTGGATTCGCAGCAGTAAGGCAAATCCTTCATAAAGACTTACATCTAATCTTGTGTCGCGATAGTTTAGTCACATAGTTTAACAGGAACACAGATGGCTCAGTATCTAAGAATTAGTTCTGAAACGCTGGTGATGTTTAAAAAGGTCGTTATTTCTGTCAGTGTTATAATTTTTACGTTATTTGGAAGTTTGGTAACTTTTAGATTAGGCATTTTCTAATGTTACTTTGATGGTGTTGGTCCATTGTTAACTCTTCCACAGTATAAGTAGACACAATGATGTCAGTTAATTAGTTTATACACAAATATTTTTTAGCATTATATACAGTCGAACCTCAAATTATCGAAGTAGTTGGAGTATCTCCTAGTACACATACAAATGGAGTCGTCCGGATTTTACTGTAATTGCGGATAAAAAAAACAAAGGCGGTCAAGATCATTGCAATCAATGTACAAGTACTCTATTTACATATGTATAACAATATTAGTGACCATAATGATAGTACCCATACTGTAACTCTTTGAAATTTGAGATTAGTAGATTTTGCTTATAATACATTATGATGTTTGTTAAGAATCATTATAAACAAGTAATCATATATTGTCCGAAATTTTTTTTAAATAAATTGGTATTTAATTAATTTCTGTTTCACTTGACCTAAAGGTGGAAATATGTACATCTGGGATTGAAAGAAAAATGTAAAGTTGGTTGTATATCATATGTAACACTTGAATGTAAATCGATCCGATATATTTTACTTAAAAGAAACATATTACTATTTTAAGGAACACCTTTAATACGAAATCAACCATCGTGCTATACTTAAAAATATTTTATTAACAAAAAAAAATTAATTCATGTTAAACAATTATCTATTCACTAAAGCGACATGATACAAAAAGTAATTTAATTATAAGTGCTATAGCTGAATCTATCCAGACGCTTCGACTTTCAGCTTATCCAAGCCCATCGTCTCGAATTTCCCAGAGTAAAACGAATTGAAGTCCAACCTAATGTTTCAAATGAAGGAAGTGTATTAATTACCTCTGAATTCACAGAAAATGTAAAAGAAGCTCACCTAAACTTAAACAAGTTGAAAAATGCAGAAAAATAATTATTTCAACCACTTTTGCAAGACAATTCCAAACTTACTTAAAGTCTTGCCAGTAAAGCAAAATAACATTCTGATTCAAGGTGGAGAAAAAAATAAAGGAATTAAGGAATCATTCAGGACTTAGTTGGGTCTATTTTGGAATTGCAATTAGTTGTAAGTACTTTATTGTAATAAACAAAAATAAGAGGTAGTAAATGCGTTTTCCAAAATAAACTCTAATACAATGTCTTCAAGGTAATTACTAATTTGTGTAAAATATGAAGAATACTTACCGATAAAGTAAATTAAATAATCGTTCGTAATCGCTGGTACCTCGATTCATGTCATTTATTTGATCCAACAATTGCATTAGAGCGGATGTAAATTCTATGTCTAACTTGGATATACTATCTTCGAAACTTTGGACATTGTTTCCTTCGTACTCATGCGTATCTCCTTGAAATCCGACGTCACCCTATAAGTTTCCAATATAAGTTTCAAGTTTGACTTACATATTTTTTAAAAATTATCTCTCATAAACATCCACTGTATATTTTAATTTACGAACTCTTAACGAAAAACATTATTTAATGTTATGTTATGTACTTAGGGATATATAATTTAACTTACTTCTAGTTATAAATAAATGAACAGTTATAATTTCAATTTATTACGAAATGCCAGTTATTATTGTGGTCTACAATAAATTAATATAATTATATTGACGTTATTTCATTGTCCTCACAAGGAATTAAAAGATAAATTTATAATTACATTAACTACAATATTTTTAAATAGAATTATACTTGAATGCATTCCACATGCATATTTAATATTATCACAATTCCATGCTGCACACAGTAAAGGAAATAAAGCAGTCGAGCATAGATAATAAAACGAACTGCTCTCTTGATTTTGTACCTAACATATAAAAGCACATTTTAGATTTTCACTGCATTTTAGAACTTTTACAACTACCACTTGCCTTAAATCTTCAAATTGAACCTTATTATGATAGTCCACAACTCAACAGCCACAATCTACAAGTTAGGCAAAAAATAAAGAGAACAGCCGCGTATTATATATTGTCTCACAAATTCTGTATATTTAATTTGCCAGTACACTTTTTCATATTAAAAAAATAAAACATTACACATGCTAACATGCTCATTGCAAGCAAGAAATACCATCCACGTTAGCATTATTAGCAGATACCTGGTAATACGAATCGCAAAAATTATTTGGCAGAAAACCTAATTCAGCCTCCACAAAATGGCGCTGCGTCCTCTGTTTGCAAAACGGAATTAAACACATTCAGTACAAACAAATAATCCTGTGTATACATACAATTTATATTCGTTCAGCTTTAATTTATTAAGTTTACAAAACACTACTGTACAATTTGAAACTACATTAAAATTAAAATCCCTACCTGCATAAATTTACAAAACGAAACGCAAATCGCCAATATCTTCGTCACTATCGACAGCAAATCAGGAATCGTTAGCATACAGTCCTTGAGACAGGCGTCCAGGAAATCGAAATGACACGAAAGTATTTCATCCACATTGCTCACCTAAAATGATAAGTGCTACGTTAAGTAACAACAACAATGCAACAATTGAATTTTGAATTATCATAGTTCAGTCATAAGTGTCATGAATGCAGGATCATACGATGTTGTATGATGAATTAAGGAGTTTCATGGCAGAGTAAATGTTCGTTTGCCAATAGGTATGTACTTGTTTATGAAAACGTCGAAAAATGTCACAATATAAAAAAAACCGCCTGTTATAGACGCTCATGGTATATTAATGGAAATCAACCTGCAAACGAATGCAATGAAAATAGGTCAACCATTAGAAGTGGACCACGTGATTTCGACCTCCTAGGTCACATCAGCCCAAATCCGACTGCAATACGTCATGGTAAGCTGTACGTGGAATCACTATTAGACTGCTTATCAGATGGAGATATCTAGCGAAAATGACAATCCACGAATTGTGCGGGCTATCTGCTGTACCGACATGTGTTACGTGCTGCTGCCCGGCGGTGTGCTACTTCCAACCGTGGCCTAAACTAGAGGAGGTCGAATCCATGTGGTTCGCTTCTACTGCTTAATCTATTTTCATTGCACTCGTTTGTAGGATGATTTCCAACATTATACCATGAGCGCCTATTACAGGCATTTGTTTTTTTAATACTAACATTTACTCTGGAGTGGTCACAAATCGAAAACAATCCAAACATGAAATCGAATCAAGAGTCGTAAACTGGAGACCCTGACTGCAGTACAATCTTAACTACATTAGAAATCATGTTCGCAAAATTGCAACTATAGACAGACGCATGTTCGCAGTTGACACTGCGGAAATATGGTCCAAAGATTCTCACGAGTTTTCTAAAGATGATACGCACGTACGAAACTGGAAAGTTTGCAACTTTCAAATAAGAAAAAAACCTAGGAATTCAGATAAAATTTTCCACATTATTATTATTATTTTAGACTTGCAATATAACGCAGCATCTTACCTTCGAAATTTTTTGAACAAACGTACACCAGTGAGGTTCAATAACTTCCACCATCATGTGATATTCCAAATTCTGCACGCAATGCAACATTCTTTGACGTAAAGCGAAAGCATTCCTGTACTGCTTAGCAGCATGAAACGGAAATTTCTTGGTCACTTTATTCGATCTCCAAACTTGACAGATCATTCTCTCCACGTATTTACAATAAAACAAATGCCTAAATATCATCTGATAACAAGCTAAAGATTTTCGATTTAGTATCAAAGATAACGGCCATCTAACTTCATAACTGAATGTAAATGTCTGTATAACGGACAAATTGCTACATTCTCCATTTGACCAATAATCCGGCTCGGCCATTGTTTGGATACTGAGTATTTTAAACATCTGGAACTGTAAATCGTAAGGAAGCAACTCAGTTCTGAGGTCGTCCTTGTAAGGATCGCTACAAGAACAGGATAATCTCAGAGCAAGATCTAGTAGAGAATCTAATCGTGCTTGGATTACATCGTTTATATTTTTGCTCAATTCTTTCTCACATAATGCCAAGAATGTAACGATAAAATTGCCTTGATCTAGTAGGAAATAATGCTTTACAGATTTTAGACGACCAAGTAAATCCTGGTCTTTCATGACTAAATCAAGAAGTGTTTGACTGGCGTATTTGTAAGCATTTTCTATAGCTTCAATGTAGTTTCTTTCTTCTAATTTATACTCTATGGTTTCGACTTTATGATTAAGTGTTCTACCTGAAATTTGCATATTTGAAAATTTTATTTGGATTTGCATCAATAACAGAAACATTACAGACAAATTGAATAAAATTTATCTGTATTTAAATTTCTTAAAATACTTTACCGCATTGTCTGATAACATTCAGATATTTCCCAGCACGCAAAATAATATCCGCTACCGGTTCTAAAAACTTAGGTATCCTTTCCCTTCTAATTATATACTTCTTATCCCAATAATCAGCTGAATAGTCGACGGGCATATCTTCTTTTTGTACAACCTCTTGATCTTCAACAAGAAACTGTATCAACAGATAAAGAGATAGACTGAGAACACAATTAATCTAAAACTATAAGATGTACCTCATCTATGGGGTCTGATATAATGCCTTTATAAATCCACATCCCTAACATTTTCATATAGGGAACTGAAGCGGCTTGCATTAGATGTACGCAAAGATCTTGTGCCTTATAATCTCCAATATAAGCAGATATTTGATCATGAAGTAACGATAATACCTTTCCACCTACTGCATCTGACTGAAAGCAATATGCTTCCAAATCATATAAATCTTCAACATCGTATCGGAATACTTACCTTATTAACTCTTGTGGCAATATCACACACAATACTTAACGAATGCATATTAGATTGTATATAATACCACATCTTATGTAGATTTAGATTCCCACTTCTAGATTCGGTCTCCAATTGTGTAACAAACAGCTACAACATTAACATGTCTTTACCTCTACACTATAAATGTTCATAAAACCCTACCGTATATTCAACTATAATTGCAGACATACACTCCGCTAAAGCGTTATTAACTTGCCCGAATTCAAAGCGCATTTTTCTTCGGTAAACCTTTGAACAATGGAATAATAAGAGGCAAGCGGTAATATCTGTTTAACTAATTCTTTTAATGACGGATCGACACATTCATTTATGGAAAATTCACGTACATCATGAGGTCCTTTTAATTCTAATGGCTCTATATAACAACCCGGTAGCCCCATTAAAACATTTAATAAGTCCTCTATTAAAAGGCTTTCTTGTGAAGTGGACGGTATACTGCTAATTTGTGTTGTCACTGTTAAACAGCTCGTAGTTGAAAAGTCCCATGACATACTGGGCCTTCTTTGCACCCAGGACGTTACCGACGGTGTGGAAGGCATTGGCGGACCTGATCTGTTCAATAATCTGCTAGTATTGCTATCGATGATATTTATACTTTTCTTTGTGACGGCTTTTTTTAGTCTATTTTTAACCTGGAAATAAATGCCTACAATTATAATTTACATGGAAAGCAATTCAGAATTGTTTTCAAGACCATAAATTACTGCCAAATTATGTATATGTTTATGTATTACACCAAGCATTATTAGCCTCTTCTGAAAAGCAAATTAGTAGAACACAACTTCTAATATCGCTAAAAACTAAGGCTGAATGCAAGAGCCCTGCTAAACCCCTGAAATACTATAATTTAAGTGGGTTTGAAGCAACAATGTACGGAGGCTTCTCCTGTAGTTAATCTTGCGGTCAGAAGCAGTCCTGCAGATTCCCAGAGCAAAATCAAATTCTTTAGCAGCGCCAGACACTATACCTGCATTTTGGACTACATTAAACGGATGGTGCCATTGTCCGCGAGATGTATAAGATGATGTTTGTGATGTTTAGTTTTTGGAGTTTCTTTAGAGACACAATCACCAAAGAAATATGTCATAAAACTATTATATTTGATATGATTCTTGAAAATTTCATTACAAAAAGTGAGTACAAGAAGTAGAGAATGAAATTGAAATCGTACGCAGCATTACCCTCCTGCAAAAAAGACGGTCAGTGATATTTGTAGCCGAAGATCTCAACACTTCAAAATCTGCTGTTCATCGTGCCTGAAAACGCTTTCAAGAGACACTCCTTTACAAGAGAAGAACTGGACAAGGCGGGAAGCGCAAAACAAATCCTGGACAAGATCACTATTTAATCAATTCAATCAAATACCTCTCAAAACCTAGTAAATGATCTTCGAGCTACTCATAGGGTGGAAGTATGCGGCGAAACCATTAGAAGATCATGTTAACTGGCAACTTCGCCACTGGAGATCTCTCTTCTTCACGGATGAATTTCGTCTGACTCGATGCGATGGACGAGTTCGTATCTGGAGACATATCAGAGAACGGTAAACTGCCGCCATAGTACAGGAAGTGGATCGCTTTCGAGGTGGCTCGGTCATGTGTTGGGGTGGGATAACTATAGACGGGCGCTATAGTTATCCCACCCCAACACATGACCGAGCGAAAGCGATCCACTTCCTGTACTATGGCGGCAGTTTACCGTTCTCTGAACTACTGGCTACTGATCTTGTAATAGTTCCTGGACGTTTAAATGCCAGAGCTACATAAACACAATTCTCGAGAATCATGTGGTGCGTTTTGCGAATGGTATGGATACCAATTTCGTTCTTAAGCAGAACAATGGCCTGTGATGAGCTCATACCTCAACCCTATCAAGCACTTGTGGGATATACTTGATAGACGCACGAGGCACCGTGCCAATGCACCAGAGACTCTGCAAGAGCTGGCTCAGGTGCTGCTTGAAGAATGGCAAAACATTCGCCAAGATCTCATCCGCCGACTTGTGCAATCCATACCACCCAGATAATAAGATAAGAATCAAAATAAAAATGGAATGAAAGTGCCTTTGTGCGTCATTCAACTTAAAAAAATATACTCTGTTTCGACAGTTACTTAAGATTTTGTATAACCTCAAGATCATCAAGCATAGTGTTCCTACATTGTTGTATTCACTTAATAAATAAAGAGTTTTTACTTCTTATTTTTGCACATGTACGGCCATAAATCCATTCTGTAAGAAACATAGGCTACCTAAAGTAGTGTCCCTCTAATTAAGTTTATATGATACAGTAAGAATATTTCTGAAAATAAGTATAAGTTGTCGTACATCAGATTTCGTCAAAAAACTTCTAATTTTAACTTGTATTGAATATTTCTGCAAATGTAAGTATACAACAGTTTAGCTTAGAATACTTTCAACAACTTTTCTTTCTTTTTAAAGCATGCACAGAGTGATCCAAATGTTTGATTAGTTAATTAATTTTTATTTTTCAACAGATGCTTACATATTCTAATTGCAAATGTATTCTCTAAAAATCCGACGTATCTTCATCAAGTTCAAATTTTTTAAATAAATGGCCTGAACCACACCCATAAATATCAACCTTTTTGTTATATACAGGGTGCCCACATAAAACGCGGAAGTCCAGTATCTTGGTTAATGAGAGAGATAATTGAATCTTTTTTATTTCGTGTGTCTAGTTTTTTCAAAATCTACAAACCTAAACTAATTCCGATTATACAGGTTATTCCATTTCCTCTGTACAGAAACCTACTTCACTTTTTAAATATAAACCTATATTTTTTATCATTTATTTTGAATCTGCATGAAAAATAAAAGGGACTTTATGTATGGTATTCATATTAAAAAACTGACGATCTTTGAGATATTTGGCTTATTAAATTTAAATTTTCGTCAATCATAATATCGCAAATTTTGTGGTTACGGTAATTAACAGAAAAACTATTTTTTACCAAATGATAGGCAATAATGGTTCCTCCAAAATGTCAGAAACTGACCTTCAGTATAAGGGGTGGCCAGAAAATGTCGAATTTGACGAAGAAGAAATATGAAAATTCTCCCTTAATTTAAATGGAACATCCTGTATATTATTGATCAGTAAAATGTAGAATTCCCGGAAGTGGAGTCGAAAAAATTCTACAACAATAATATGTTTAAATAATTGGCGACTACACGCCAAGTAAATTTCTCAATTTATATGCCAAGAAAATAAGCATATCCTAGGTCATTATCCCTACCTTAGGTGTAGTGGATTGCTAGAATTAAAAACTCACCTACAGTGTAGGGAGCTAGAAACTCACCCAGAAACTGTTGTCGAATTTGACGAAGAAGAATATGTAAAATCTCCGTTAAGTCAAGTGGAACACCTTGTATATTATTGATCACTAAAACGCAGAATTAAATAGTCTACAACTTGGCTATAGTATGCCCTACAACTAAATTTAACACTTTAGCCAAAAATGCAGTATTACAGTAAAAAGTGAATAAATTTATGGGTCACTTCAAAATTTCTTCCATTAAAAAAACAAAAAACTGCAAAAAATGCAATTAAAAAAATCGCTCGAAATATTCACTGCTCAAAAAATAATCCAATACGTTTATAACAAGTTTTATTATTGCGGTTTCGTGAATACCCACGCGAAAAAAAATCAAAAGAATTATTTTGTTATCATTGTTTTTATTCACGGCTGAATATCACAATTATGCACATGAAAACGCCGAATTATTGCAGGACAATCAACAGTGTTTTAAAGTGAAAATGTGATCTGGAATATGTGGACAACATGCTGTTTGGGTACATTTTTTTCAATTGACAATTTAATTAATATGTATTTGTAGTTTTGACACTATGAGTTACATGTGCTGCAAATAAATAGTCCCCGAGATGTTAAGGATCGACATTGGTTTCAGCATAATGATGCATTTCACGTAATTGGCATCTTTTTCATGAACTTATTCTTCATAATTATTATTTCAGGTCAGACTAAATTTAAATGTCAGATATCCAAGAAGATGGTTATTACAACATTGCAAATTTGAAGAAATGTGACAAGAAATATCCAAAAGAGCGTTATGTTATGCTGAGAAAAGAGCGCTAAAAATTTCAAACAATCTCTTTAATTTTCTTAACAATTACTTGAATCGCCTACAACAATATTCGCATTCAATAAGGTTTCACAACAAATAATAATGTGAAGATGTTTCAGCTTTTGTAGAAACAAGTCTACTACAATCAGAGAACTACAATTTCTTGAGTTTTTTGTTTTTTTGTTTTAAGTAAATCTGAAGTGATGCATAAATTTACTCACTTTTAATGTAATACTGCATTTTTGCCTAAAGTGTTAAACTTAGTTGTAGGGCATGCTATAGCAAAGTTGTAGACTATTTAATTCTGCGTTTTACTGATCAATAATATACAAGGTGTTCCACTTGACTTAACGGAGATTTTTGATATTCTTCTTCGTCAAATTCGACAACAGTTTCTGGCACCCCTTATGCTGTAGGTCAGTTTCTGACATGGTGTTTTGAAGAACCATTATTACCTAACATTTAATAAAAAATTAGTTTTTGTGTTAATTAGCGTAACTACAAAATTTGCGATATTATGATTGACGAAAATTTATTAGAAAAACATAGTAACCCAAATATCTCAAAAACCGTCAGTTTTTTCATATGAATACCATACATAAAGTCCCTTTTATTTTTCCCGTGTGTGGAGACACAAAATAAAAAAAGATTCAATTATCTCTTATCAACCAAGATATTGGACTTCTGTGTACTAGGTAGGCACCTATAGATAAGTATGAGAATGTAAGCCCAAAATTTTGATTATATTGCTACTGGTTGGCTACAAGATCTATTTGAATTATAAATTATAAATTAATCATAGGGTACCTGATAAAGACAGCATTTATTTTTTTCTCTTAATACTTATATGAATCTAACATATTTCTTGTATGTTCTTTTTTAGACACAAATTATGTTCTAATTGGAAAATAGGTGAAAATAGTCTGAAACATTTTTTTTATATGTTTATGAGCACATTATTCTTCAAATTGAAAATACTTTCTTTATCTCGATACACATATAGAATCTACAAAAATATAATCACCTGTGGCAATTCATCTCTTGTAAACATAACTTTTGTGCAAGACTCGGCTGAAACAGTATTTGATTTAACAGTTCTCGACAAAAAATCTTTAACGCCAACATCTTGTGATATTAAGTGTAACAACTGAACAAATGAACCCAAACAATCTACACTACAAAATAAATTGTATTAAAATCTACACACATTATTACATTAACTCTACTTACTTTTTCTGTTTTAAGTCTTCGTATTTACCAAGAAAAGCCTGTTGATTCAGAGATTTTATGGCTAAATTTTGCACTTCACTTTGTATAGCAATATGAGATATAGAACTTCCTAATTTATTTGCACTTATGCTCTTCTGCAAGCATTCTACGTACTCTTCAGGTGTGCTTTTGCTCCTAAATTATTATATTAATTAGTAATATGACGTACACACCACAGGTGGTGATGTAGTATTACCTTAATAATTCTAGTAATTCGCGGACAAGATGGTGTAACTTAAATTCACTCATCTTGAAGATTAAAACAGAATTGAATCACAACTGCCGTATGAATTTTTAAATTTTATAAACATCTTCAAATGTCAAAATCATAACCCAACAATCAACAATTGAAATGCAGCGCCATCATAGCACATAAATAGAAATTATAATTTTAAATAATGGCGGGAATTTTTTAATAGCAAATAAACTGAAGATTGATAATTTTATTTTGTTATAAATAGGTGTTAGATATTTTCTAAAACTCTATTCTATGCTTATATTTCTGTTATCGATCGCTGTGTGGACTCTCGTTTTTATAAAAACCAATTCTTTTTGTTGAATGGAAAGAACATTCTTTTTTGCTTATTTTTGTATACACATCTGCTTTAGTAGATTTTAAATACTTTTTTTGTTTTATCCAAATAAAAGAAGAATAAATAATATCAAATGTTTATTTCTATATAAAACTAAAATTTCTATAAAAAACTTTACAACCAATTCTTTTTATACAGAACTTAAGCAGGTATAGGTAATCTTAAAATGCTAATTTCGAATTTTTTGGTTGGGATTACGGGATATTTAAAGCATAATGAAGACTTATTTCAATTTAATGGCATCTGCTAAAGAACAAGATAATCCAGTACCATCAGGTTCAACTTGTAATGAGAGCACCTGTCCATTATCGACAACCATAGAATATCTCTTACTGCGTAAACCCCCAAGAACAGCCAATTCTGTATCCAATTCAACAGCTTTTGTAAATGCTCCTTGTGGATCAGCTAGCATACGAATTTTACCATCTACCCCTTGATCCTTACCCCAAGCTGCCATCACAAATGGATCATTAACAGAAACGCATACAATTTCAGAAACACCTTGTTTCTTCATTTCGTCTGCTTTCTTTACATATCCTGGTAAATGGGTCTGTAAATTGTAATAATAATATTGAAAGCATGCATAATTTCAAGGATATTGTACTAATTATTGCGTACCTTGGAACAGCCTGGAGTAAATGCTCCGGGGACAGCAAAAATGACAATCTTTTTACCTTCAGATAACTTTGCGATGTTGACTTTATTCGCTGGTGTTTCTTCGAAGAGATCAATGTTAGGGAGAGCATCTCCTTCCTGTAAAATAAATATTGAATGATGAATTAGCAATACTTACATGCAAAAAATATTGATTGACCTTTAGTCTTGAATCTCTAGACTTATGTAATTAAATTATTTTCAAAGTTCTTACTTACTTTGATAGGCATGTTTGCTGCTGCGGTTGTATTCAAGTACTTTGGAAATGTAAATCGTCGACTACTGCAAAGAACTCGTTGCACCAAACGGTTTACATTCATTTTCTGCCGGTTTTTCTATTCAATCAACCTTGATACTGTATTGTCATGCGCACTTGACATTCATATATTTCAAATTGTATGCCCTTGCATAATACAATAAACATTTCCGTATTACACAATTTTCAAATTAAATATATTAGGAGTAAATTGCATTAAATGTAACAGTCGTACGATTCGCATTTTTGTCGACCGCAATGGAACAAATCTTATCTCTTACACCGGGGTAATATCATGATAAGACAATATTGCACACAATTATTCAATGTGCCATTGAAAGTTAAATTTTCAAGGTACTGCAAAACGTGGTTTCTACATTCGCTTTATTTTTAGGCAACCACTTACAATATCTCTAAAATGCATAAACGAAATTTAACGGATCTTACTAATTTATCCAAGACAGAAGTAAAAAAATTCATTGATTCTTTCGATGTAGTATTGACTGATTGCGATGGAGTATTATGGCTGGACAATCAGGTATACGAAGGTACACCACAAGTTTTAAATTATCTAAGAGACCTTGGAAAGAAAATATTTTATGTTACGAATAATTCTACTAAAAACCGAAATGATTTTCTACGGAAAGCTGAAAAATTGGGATTTGTATCGAAAAAGGTAAGTTCAAAATTTGTGTGCTATGGTGCGTATTATTAAACAGGTTTCATTCTTAGGAAGAAATTATGTCAACTGCTTATTTAACTGCAAATTATTTGAAAGAAAGAAACTTTAATAAAAAAGTTTATGTTATTGGTTCGAAAGGCATAACGTCAGAATTAGATGAAGTGAATATCAAATATCTACCTATCGGGGTAAGCTTTTCAATAAATATTTATATAGAGGTTTTTGTATGAATGAATATTTATTAAGTAATTTTATTGCAAATCATTATCAAACAATAGCATATTGAACTTCGATATTTGCATGTGATTTATTGCAAATCACCAGGCAAACCATAATGGAATAATCATTTTATTCATACTTTGTACACTGCTTAAAATAATTAGCCAATATTTCTTAAAAACCACAAAAAAAGTTATTGTCACTTAAAGTAACACCAGCAAATTTGTTTCAATTATCCTTAAAATATCTTTAAAAAAATACTGTTGTGTGTGGTGTTACGTTTGAATGTGTTTTGGCAAGTTTCAAGAGGATTAATCATTCTTAGATATAAAAGCAAACGGTAGTTCTTTACGGTATGAGTAGGCACACATTTTCATAGTCTGAGTAGCAGAGTTGTTGGAACATGGACGAATACAACATCTTGCTGAAGTGTTTGGACTAAGCGTTTTAGAAATGGGAAGTGTTAAAAGGAGATGCACATAGAAATCAAATCAAAAAATAAGAAATCGTCTTCATGACACAGATCTCTATGTCCGAAGGCCAATGGTATGTGTTCAACTTACTGGAAGGCATAAAAGAATACAGGCAAAGATGTATGTCAATTGGGATACTAATGACTGGGATTGAGTTTTGTTTACCAACCAGGAACATGAAGTAACCCTCTGGTTGTCTGGGAAAGGCCACAGTATAACGGTGGTGGTGTGATAATGTCGGCTAGAAGGTCATATAAGAGGTCATACCAAACTGTATTTCATTCAGAATAGTAAAGTATTTAAATGGATATGCAAGAGCTGTGGGAGAACAGTTCATATACAGGATGATTGGTGAGAATGGCCTATTAAAAGTATTATACAAACGGAACGGAATTTTAAAACAAAATTTTGCAATTGGATATAGTTGAATATGAACTATCACGTGAAAATATTTATGAATAAATATCAGTTCCGGTTAACCGGAAGTGGGCATCAACTTCGATTTTTTAAATAGCATGCTATAAAATAAATTACAAATTCAGCTTCTATGATAAATTTTGCACATATTTCATGTATCATACCCTATACGTAAATACCATTCCTTCTGAGTTATTCGCAATTAAAGAAAAAAGTGACAGATACCGATCTTACTTTATAGTGATATTACGTCACGTAGGAGTAAAAGAGACGAATGAAATTTTACATACGCACGGCTGATATTGTGTGATATTTATTCAAAAATATTTTCACGTGATAGTTCATATTCAACTGCAAAATTTTGTTTTAAAATTCCGTTCCGTTTGTACAATACTTTTAATAGGCCATTTTCATCAATCACCTGATAATCCTCGTCCACATCGAACAAAAATTGTTAAAAATTGATTTGAAGAGGAAAAAATTGTGTGCTCCTGGTTATTCCTTTGTAACAAGCACTGCATTTTTTCTTGTCACAAAATCCCAATGATTTTGCGTTGGTCAGTTAGAATTGCGAAAGATTTGTAAAGAACTCTCAACAAATATAGGCAAATAGGTTGACAGAACAAAATATAGTCTCTATCCACGGACTTTTTTTTACTATAGACGCTGACAAAATCTTTAAAATAGAGTACCGACAGAACCACGCTACAAGCTCCAAAAGGCCCAAATGGAGTGGAGTATACAGCTTCATACAAAGTTGAGGTCCGTGCCAGTCATCTGGCTGCTGTTTTCGACGGGAATCTTAGTGATGATATTAAAACTGACGGTTTTGTTAGAAATCTCATTCAGAATTTCCAGAATATCAGCATATACATAGGAATGAAATATCCATAATAAAATTTACAAAAAGGCAGAAAAGTTTAATGGAGACAGTTTCAATATAACACTGTGGTTGTTTTGTTTGTAAACTCTGGAAGGATTCTAAATACTATCTAAATTTCACCACATTCTCGATTTTTTCTAAGATCGTTTAGTTAGTTATCAGAGCTCCCAACAAACTTTTTGTATATATAGGGTGCTTTTGATACTGTGCGACATCGTGGCTTCTTGTATAACTTGATAATGGAATTTACTATGTTTGCGGTACCTTTCGGCCGGATGTGGAGTGCCTCAGAACTCGCCAATCGGATGTAATCTCATAATACATGCAAATGACTTGATTGTGTATTTAACTGAGAGATGAAGTAATAGAAGATTATAATGTGCTATAATACCGTGAGCTTACGTATGGAAATTAAAAATTAACGGTGAAAACAAACAACATCTGCATCACAACAAGTAATACGTATAAGGCACCGAAAACGAACCGGATTGAATAACTGAAAGGAGATCATTTTTAAGATAAAAAAACCACTGTAAGACGTCAATTTTTAATTCAAAAGAGACATATCTCTATCATATCCTCAACTGTTACATGTAAGTCTCCTTCCCTGCGGCAATATGAGCAATGTAATTAAAATATGAAAAATATCAAGTATGACACATCATTTAAAAAGTCATTTCATGGCACTAAAAAGAATCTAAAACAAACATTCATATTTAAATTAGTGATTTCTTCATTACTGCTTGCAATTAGCAATTTACTATCGATTACAATTTAATACAATTTTATATGTCAAATGTGAAGCCAACGGTAAATTGTTCCTTGTTATTTAGTCTCCGAATTTGATATTTTATAGCATCAAGACCGATTCTATTGGTTCGGATGGCATAGGCATGAAAATGTTGCGACTGTGTTCGCCATTTATTTTCCATTATTTGAGACACATTATACATTTTTGAATATCAAATAGTGTTTATCCAACTGTATGGAAGGAAGCGTTGATTACTCCTGTTCCAAAGACAAGTGAAGTCTCTTATTAAAGTCATCTTATTAAAAATGATATTCTACCTAAATTTCAGTCTGGGTTTAAGAAAAATTCTAGTTGTGAAACTGCTCTTACATGCATTACTGATGACATTATCAAGGGAATTGATGCAAATAAAATTACTGTCTTCGTGGCCTTAGATTTTTCCAAAACTTTCGGCACGATTAACCATCGGATTTTATATGCTTTACTTCATTATATAGATTTCGGTGAGAGTGGTGTGAGATTTTTTGTTAATTATTTGTCTGGTAGAGCACAACGTGTCAGAGTAGGTAATAATCCCAGACAGCAAAAATAGTTTGAATCAAGCTGGAATGAAAGTTGCCATGACATGGCACATGGTGACAGCTTACTTCCAGCTTGTCGTGGAAAGCTGCAAGCTTGTATCCAACTTGCATTAAGCATCCTACTTTACACGTGACAAGCTTAAACTATACTTGCTTTGCAAGCTTATTGTCAGCTTTTATTCTGTTTTTACCTATCTTTTCATTATCTTAGAAAATAGTTTCTTTTTTTTTCAATGTGTATAATGATTAAATAGACAGGGATTCGTTAATAACAGACTGTGTTTGATTTGTATTTCTTTTGATATATGTATGTTACGTATCACTAAAGTGATTTATTATTATTATTACTGAAATCACTATAAAATGTCTTTTTCATTTATGTATTATACTTAGTAGATTCTTTGTCATAGGGCTGCCAAATCATGTTCATAAAACTTAAATTTATATTTACATAATTTACCTATTTAACATAAACAACTATATAATGGCTTCAACTCGGTGCCAAGTAGGTTTCATTACGTGTATTTTTTTTTGAAAGATAAAAAAAGTGGAGTGTCTTAATTCCCAATCTATATTCCAAAAGCACAACATAAAACTTTTTAATAGTTTACAACTGACAGTTTGTGCTGGATGTACTAATTTATAACAAAGCATGTATACTTTGTATCCTTTGTTAAATGTGACATCCATGAAGTTTCTTCGGTAAAGTTAAATGAACAAACAATTTAAATCAAAAAAATCTCAATTTCAGCCGGATGTTATGAAATATGATCTATTGGAATACATAGATAATTTCAAGCTTGAACCCGATGTTGGAGCGGTGATAGTAGGATTTGACGAGCATATCTCGTATATAAAAATGCTAAAAGCCGCAAGTTATTTGAAGGACCCTGACTGCTTATTCATTGCCACAAATACAGATGAGCGTTTTCCCGTCAGCAATTCTAGTGCGGTTAAGCCTGGTTCAGGGGCTATCGTTAAATGCATAGAAATTGGTGCTCACCGCAAACCTCTTGTAATTGGAAAACCAGAAACCTACATAGCCCAGGCTGTAGAAAAAATCTGCAAAATCGAACCCCAAAGAACATTAATGATAGGCGATAGGTAAGAAAGGATAATAAAATTAGTTCTTCATTTTTAATACGAGTAAAAGAGATATACTCGTTCTAACGCAAACTATTGCTAAGATTTAACATACCGGTTAATATTCAAGCTTTAATGGTGGTGATAGAGAGAACCTGTATAACCCTTCTACAAAAATGCATTAACCATTGATCAGTTCTGAAATTTATTTTTCGTATTTTTTTAGATGTAATACTGATATATTATTAGGAACTAGATGCGGTTATCAAACCTTATTGGTATTATCCGGCGTTACCAAAATCGAGGAAGTTCAAAAATGGAAGGAATCGAGTAAGAAGGAAGAAAACGACCTAGTACCGGACTTTTATTTAAATAGCCTTGGAGATCTGCTACCTCTAATCAATTAACTAAAAACCCGACTAAATGTTTAGCAAAATTTATTTATTGGAATGACTTAATCTAATATTTAAATATAATTTATTTTATCATTGTATAGTATTTACAATACAAGATGTTATAAATATATGTATGGAAATATTGTTTTTCAACTGGACTTGTATACATGACATAGTTGATTGAATTTTGAATTTTAATGTTGATTTAACAAAATTAAATTTATCTTATTTTCTTGATTAGGTCCTTCGTGACTAGACTCAGAACTTATTCTAGTGAATCATATTAAAAATATACGATAAAAGTATTTATTCTGAACAAGTAAGGAACATTAAACGGTACGTAATCATTTTGTTAAAGAATTCTTTCTATTGTTGCATAGACTCAACTACAACACTCTTTATAGAGGATGGTCCATTTAAAGTGTAACACTAATATCTTCGAAACAATTGGTGTTATGAAGGAAAGTATTAGACAAAAGTTTAACTATATGAAAGGGCTCATTCGATGGGCCTACTGTTGTCACTATAAAGAAAGACACAAACGTCATAGCAAGGTCAACTCTATTTTTTTAAATAGCATATGGTACAATATTTTTTTTATTATATTCTAAAAGAGCAATAAATTGTGAATAGAAAAATAGTAAACCACATATGACCTCAAATTAATATTAATCGAGATATTTCGAAAAAATGAGGACATAATAAAAGTAGTGCAGCAAATGTTTTTTATTTGTTTGTGAAATGTAAAAGTAGAAAGTAAATGTTAATAGTAGCTAGAAATTGTTTACATAAGGTAAATAGTTGAAGAAAGCAGACGGCTATCGAATTAAATGTTCAAATTGGCGGCCACCAGCCTGAGTGCACTTTTGCATTCGCGCAGAAAAATCTCTATGCACACGCAGTAACATGTCTTCACAAATGTCTGCACATGCATGTCTTATTTTATGCTGCATGTTTCCTGATGTTGTTGGTTCCATGTCATATACAAGTCGATATTGTACACTTAAAATAAATATAGCGATTCTTCTGCGCGAATACAAAAGTGAATTGGGGCTGGTGGCCGCCAATTTGAACATTTAATTCGATGGGCGTCTGCTTTCTTCAACTATTTACCTTATGTAAACAATTTGTAGCTACTATAAACATTTATTTTCTACTTTTATATTTAAAAACGAAGGAAAAACGTTGCTGCACTGACTTTTATTAAGTCCTCATTTTTTCAAAATATCTTGATTAATATTAATTTGAGGTCATATGTGGTTTACTATTTTTCTATTCACAACTCTTTTAGAATTTTATTAAAAAAAATACCATATGCTATTTGAAAAAAAGTTGACCTTGCTATGACTTTTGTGTCTTTCTTTATAGTGACAACAGTAGCGCCATCGGATGAGCCCCTTCATATAGTTAAACTTTTCTTCATAACAGTAATTGTTTCAAAGATATTACAGTGTTACACTTTAAATGAACCACCCTGTATACTAAACACACATTGGCACATGGCAATTTTTCTTCCGTCACGTTTTATTGTCTTTTAACATGTCGTTACTATATTGCTTTAAAAGAAATTCTCATACTGAACCTCTTTGATTGTTGTTCTGTCACAGGACTTTGTCGCGTTGTTTCCTTCTAACAGACTCTGCTTTCTAACTAGCCCTTACTTTATTGCCCTCACCTTTTGTAACAGGCATTTACTTTATTGTCTTTGTTTTTTTTTATCCTTAAGGAAACACTAAATATGAAACTAAATATTGTTCTGCTTCTACAGCGTCTGAAACGAATCCATTGAAAATGAATATCGAGACAGGACGTAGGTACATCGAAACCCAATATGTACTTATTAGAATTTTTAATTTTATTATTTCTAACTTACTATCTAGTACTATACAATATATGGAACGTGTTCTTAATATATACATGGAAATATAATTTTTCTATTTCTCGGATAATCTTCGAATTTTTCTTGATACCACCAATGAGACAACAGAGCAGTTTCCACCTAGAATAAAAGACACAAAATAGTCGTACTAGATTCAAAATTTAATGTGTATTACTTGATTTAAGATAACCCATGCATAAATAAACCACCAAGTGAAAATCGGCCATAGAAAGAACGTCAAACTTGAATACATAAGTATCTCGGCAAAATTGTGCGGGGACGACACAGCATCAAACCAGTCCCGTTTTGGTATTTTATAAGTGTCTGTAACTATGTTTCCTGCAAAGCATAACAAATAGATAGTTATAAATCGAAAATGCAGTTAATTACTCAGAAATTGATGATAACTGAAAACTTACCTTCACCATCTTTTCGTAAGTTTGCCAATATAACAGTCACTTTATACTGATGCCACCATGCCCATAAAAATAGGTAAGTTGCGAATAAGTCCATCACGTTCAAGTCAACCCATTGAAGAACAGGTTTGCTAGCTGAAATCATTAGTCAAATAAGATTTTAAAAAACGAGTGTGTATTAGAATTCTTACGGTATGTCATAGAAAAATTGGATGCACCCCCTAAGATAGTTAATACGCAAGCTGTATAATGTAGGAACCCTAAAATATAATGCCCAAGATGCATCTTTGAATTTTTACCAAATACCGAAACAAAATTCGTATCGTAAAGTCTCCGCCAACATTGTAAGGTTAATAAAATTATTGCCAAAAGTGTTCTCGTACAATTTACTGAAACAAAAAACCACACCTGATTTATCTTTATGAATTAAAAAGAGAAGTTAGCATGTAAAAAGTACGTAGAGGCACAAGGAGGTCACGGTAACTCGACGTGTAAACCACGCTAGAGGGGAAAACCTTCCTGAGAACTATTACTTTGACGTAGCATATTATTTATTTTAAAACATACGGGATTATTGTTGTCTAACGGTAATAGCAGTACTTAATGCAAGAATACTCATTAGTTATCTAGTGCTAGATTACTATAATGTATTCTTGCTCTTCACCATCATTATTACTACGTTGCAATAATTTCTCCAAAGTTGTTACGAGGTATCGAGAAAATAAACTTATAATCCCACCTTTAGGAGCAATACACTACATAGCGGCTTTTACCTTGCCGGAAAATGTATTTATTTTAAATTAGTCAAGGTGTAGCTATTACCTCTACAAAATGTTCACATATTAACCAGTTTGTTTCATTAGTTTTTATACTAGGCAGAAGTTACGGTTACCTGATACAGTTCGTATATTAGTTAGTTTTTTTTTTACTATGTGGTGGGTGTTTAGTAGCGATGAGCGATTCGAATCCAAATGACTCCTAAAATAAAAGATTCGTTTCTTTTAACAACAAAGGGATAGTTAAAAATGCGCGGTTAATAACTCCAAAACTGAAACTTTATAGACTTCGTGTAGACGCAGAATGTAAGATAGAAGATTTTCGGATTAAGATAAACGGCTAAGAATCTAACAAAGAAGATCGCCACGTGCAGATCTTACGCGAATTTCTTCCCACCCTATATAAAAAGTTGAGAGTAAAATGGATACATTTAACAACTCCCACCACCCTCTCCTATCAATAGGCTTTCGTAGTTCAAGTTGTTAGCCTGATAAATGATTGCAAGTTATTGTTATACGCGGATGATTTGAAGTTTTGCCGAAGAGTAGCGAATCTTCAGGACTGCTACTTGATTCAAGATGATTTAGTAAGATTGGTCGATTCCTGTTATAACAGGAATGTCAGTGGTTATGTCAAATACTTTACCGAATCATCAAACTATCCTAATGGAATATACAATTAATGAAAAAGTGCAAATTATAAAGTGTTTTTATAATTTGCCATAGTATATGACATAACCACTGACATTCCTGTCATACAAACAGTTGACAATACTAAAATGGATACATTTAATTTTATCTCCCACTACCTTCTCCTATCAATAGGCTTTCGTAGTTCAAGTTGTTATCCTGTATATATAGATGACACATCGAAAAAATCATAATTAGAGTAGGCTATGTGAATGGAGTGTTACTTTAGCCACTTTCACATAATGACATTTATTCCTTGAGGTTGTAAACTAAAGTTACAATAAAATGTCAAGTAATAAATGTCATTATGTGATAGTGGTTAAAGGAACGATCAAAAACATTTACATAGCCTACCCCAATTTATTGTTTTTTTTTCGATGGCACGTTATAAATAATAATGTAAAAAAATGGATTATTGTATAGTAGCGCAAATGCCGGCGGCATGTGTCTAGCAAACAAAAAATGCGAAAACGAACCACGCTATGAGAAATGAACTATTTATTTAAAAACAATTCATGACCGAACTAGTCAGCAAAGTAAACTGTGTCCATCATTACTACCTATTGGCTGCTTTGGAAAAGCGGGTCATAAAGCAATACATACATATACATAAATAGATCGTGTAAGCGAGATAGAGAATTCCATACACGGAAAAGTAATCACTAATCATTCGTAAGAATTCTTCAAGACCTACATATACGGTATACAGTATAGACGAATTAATCGTTGTATCACACTAATAAGTATGGCATGTTTCTTTGACGTGATTTTATATCAGGATCAATATGAACATGTTTTAGACATAAATACTGAAATCTACGACTGACAGTGATTTTACAGAAGGCTTTTTGTGTTATTTTAGGCTTCTTATACAATAGGTGTTTTTATTAAATTAGAACACATTATCTAAATATAAATAAAATAATGTACTATTTCGGCGATTTGACTGGAAAAACTAAATAAACAAAACTTTACATTGTTGAAATCAATATTGGTGGTCCAGAAGTTACATTTGAATTACATTTTTTAAACTATGTATATACCTATCCCAGATAGCACCGGACATCCTATGGATATGCATTTTATGTCCAAAAGTGGTCCGAACGTCCATGGATGTGAAACGGACATCCACTGGACGTCCTTTACTGAATATCCATCGGACGTCCGTTAATGGACGTCCTATGGATATCCGTTTTATGTCCGCATGTAAAACGGACATCCATTGGACGCCCATTACTGGATATTCATAAAACATACCTACCAATATATATCGGTATCGTAACTTTCGATTACAGCATTTATAACATACATTCCCGACGAGTGAAGGAATGACTATTTAAAATGCTACGTTAAAATTCTAGTAACACGAATGATATATCGGTATCTCGCTAAAAATTTGCGTTTAATTTCATATAGAAATGATCTCTGATTAATTTTTTTACTGATATAAAGATTATTATATTATAGGCTATTATTATCTAATATGCATGTATGCGTTGCACGTACATTTAGGTACAGTAGTTGTCAGCACGTACCAAGTATTTGTATTAAAATTTTAACAATTTCTACTTACTATATATACCTATACTAAATATTAAAAAAATCAATGGGAATAATTTTCTTACTTCTATATTTTAAAATTCCCGCGCACAGTTCTCTGTTTAACATAAAGTGACAAGTGATCCTACGTCTGTCTATGAAAGTACAGTGACAGTAGCATATGACAGGTACGCGATAAAGTTACAATTACAGCTTTCGTTTTACATGCGCTTCGTTTCAGTTGTGACGTCAACTGAAGTATTATGGAAATGCAAGAACGAAGTGAAACACAAAAACGAACGCTTCTTATAGGTTAGGTGAAGCGTATCACAACAAGTGACGCGCTATTAGTCTGCTTCACATTCATCTGAAGTGCTTCAGTAAAGTGCATCGTAAAAGTGCATTTCCATATCACTTGATTTTTAAAAAGAACGCGGTTGGTAACTGAAGTGAAGTAAAACTTCAGAAGCGCATGGTAAACGAAAGCACCTAATGCTAAAAGTATTTCAAAGTTAAAGTATTCGATTGCACGTTTTAACTAACTGCAGAGGATACCTATTGCAAATATAGTCTGGGTACACGGAAGACAGTTCAGTTACGTTAGATTTTCTCATTTTAGTTTTCAACGGTGGTATATTTGACAAACGGATTTCTACAGATGTCCCAAACGATACCTTATGGACATCAATAACATGCTCTGGGATAACAAATGAATGTCCATAAGGTATCCTCTGGGATATTCATATAAAAGGCATGTTTGTAACAAATGTGCATAAAAGATGTCCCTAGGACGTCCGCACGGATCTCCTATGGATGTCCACAGGACGTTAGGATGTCCGTTTTAAAGCCATGTTTGTGACAAATGGACGTCCATTGGATATCCATAGGATGCCCGACGGACCTCAAATGGATATCCGGCATATCCGTAGCAGACATCCATCGGATGTATGCGTACTTATATAACTACATATGTATAAATGCAATTACCTCGAGGCGTTCGCAAACTTCCCATTGCAAAATCCAATACACTGTAGACCCATTGCGGTGGATTTTCCTTGTAAACATAATTATTTATACACAAATACAAAGCGAATGCAGTTAAAATCGACGAATAAATGTAAAAATGTTTGAACCAGGATTTGGGCACTTGCAGGGTAAAAGCAGACTTTACTTTTTTATCCGAAAATTTACCATATCTTACCGTCTGCACCAGGAACGACGGTAATTGCTTCTCAACTAAATTTACTAAACTTGCGAATAATGTTAAAGTCAGTATTATTGACAGAAAAATTAACTGTATGTAATTGAAAAATAAAAAGACCATTTTTGTTGTGCTTTATGTTTAAACTGTTTAACCAGAAGAACTCAACTGTTACTTGAAATCTAAACACTGATCGTTATTTCGGATAGAAAATCTGTAAACGTGAAAGCAGGAGATAATAAGAAAGTGGAACGCTCTTTTACTAATCTCTTTGTGAAGCGAGTATGAAGAAAAGTCCAATGTTATAGTAACCTAGACATTGAGAATGGGAAGCAATTATTTCTGACCTATAGCTGCATGTTTCTATATTTAACACTATGTACTTTTAAACTAGCACAACTTTTTAAATACTTAATAACTCACGAATTTGTAGTCGATTTATTGTGTTACTTAATTAAGTATCACTAAAAAACAAATCTGTTCAAAACATGTAGGTATAGATTTAGTACGTAATAAATTATGATACACAAAAAATTGCATTGCTGAATAAATTCCAAGGTAGGTAATTTCGTTTTTTATCTGTGCCTCTTACATTCTTTTAAGGTTATATTTAGTTTATAATTTATCACAAGATTTGTTTATAAGTGTAGCCATCTATACTTCGATAGTAGAACTAATATTATATGAGGAAAAATGTACAGTCGTGGCCATTAAATTGGAAGCACCGACCTAATTTAGTTTACTGGATAAGCTCCATAAAGTTAGCCCCTCACTATAAGCAATTATAATAAATCTTACTTTTATTCGTTTGTAGGTGTTTGATAGCGAATTTCCAACGTTTGATAGTCAATAGTTCATTAGCAAACAATAAAACAAATTCTTCGGAAAGTCCTATGTGATGTTAGCCCCTCATGTCGTCATTTTGACATCAAATTCAATTTTATTTTAGCAGAATCGTTTGTAGGTGCCTGATAGCAAATTTCCAAATCTTGATAGTTGATAGTTTATTAATAAATAATAAAACAAATCTAGTAGGATATTAGGCAGGCAACCAAAATTACATCAGAAAAGCGTCTTATGGGGGAACATATGTAATTGTAACTCATCCCGGCCACATTTGCCATCGAATTTAAATTCCTTTGAGAAAAATCGTTTATGCGTCGTTTATAGGTGCTTGATAAGAAATTCCCAACGTTTGATATTTGATCATTTATTAATAAGCAATGAAAGAAGTTTTGCAGAATATTGTGTAGGCAATCAAAAAAACATGCGAAAATCATACAAAATAAAAAAACATACCTATATTAAAGTTATTTATTTTATAAAATTATTATAATAAAAAAACAAAGAAAAGAGGAAGTACTGGATTCAAATTGGATTTGAAAAAGTTAATAAAGAAAACTTAAATTATCAGTAGCACATATCAAATAGCACACACCAAATATACCTATAACATAACCACAACTGTCAATATATGCAGTTTTATATTGTTTTTGGGCAACCGGCCGCGAAGTTGTCAATTCGCGTACGCAAACCAGTCCGCGAAATGCAATTTCACGGACGCCATAGCAGCGGCCGTAAAAGTAAATAAACAAATTAACACATATTTGACATATTTCATCATTTATTGTCAATAAAACAGAGTATTTTGTGTATTTATTACAAACCTTTCGGATACATATTAATATTAATTGTGCAATTTGTATTATTAGTAATATTTACACCAGAAGCAGTAAAATCTAAATTTTTATTTGAATTATAATTTGAAACCGTAGCAGTGATTTCATTTTGATTGTAAATACATTGTGATGAAGTACCGGATATTGAATTAGCAATTTTATTTTTATTTTCTATAGAATCTTCAACATACGATTCGGCCACAGTAGCAGATTTCCAGCCACCGTGGCGCTTAAGAACTGATATTGTAGCACCACTGTTAGCAAGGAGAGTAGCAGAGCTCCTCCTAAAACAATGGCCTGTATATTGCTCACTGTTCGGCAACCCCAAATAATTTGCTATCAAACACGGTATTTTCCCTATGCTATGTACCCCAATAACTTGTGCATAGCATCTTCCTTGCTTGTATCTCAAAAACAGCCTATGACAGGTAACATATTTCGGACGAAGAGCAATATATTTGTGATAAAGTCTTATGTAATCTGGATTTGTGATTGTAAAAGTGCGGTTTATGTCCGTCTTTGTATCAGGAACAGTAATTATAAGAATATTGCTGGTGTCTTGAATGTTGTCAACGGTTATTTTTGTTAACTCGTCACGGCTCATGGCACCTGATACGCCCATAATTAAAACTACCTGTAAAACTAATAGTAAATTAAGCAATTTATAAGAGAACTTGTTTATATCTTTGTACCTTCCACAGTAAATACTTTTCATCCTCAGCATTTTCCAAAAATAATTTAATCTGCTCCATTGTTAACACTTTAGACTTTTTGGCTTTATAGCCTACTGCTTTTTTCTTCAAAAAAGGAATTAATTTTAAAAATATCCTTATATCAATCTGTTCCTTTATATTCAGCATGCTTTTAAGCATGGAGTACAAACTCCATAAGCTGGAACTTTTTAGGGCCGCCGATTTTTGCATAAAATATGCCAATAGCACGTTTTCGCTCACAGTTTTGACCTTCTTAGCGTTGCACCAGACTTTAAAATCGTTGTAACATTTTTCGTATTGCCTCTTCGATCTTTCGGGTATTAAGTTAGAAACTGCCAAATTGGCAGCACTTTTTATATCCGGAGGAGTTCCAGATATAGAAATATTATCACTTTCAGAAGTTTCAGACATTTTACGACTTATTTTGACAACTATTAAGTATTTGTATTTTATTCTAGTCGTGTCATTTCTATGGCAACGCATATAAAGTAAGTCACTTTGAAATTGGCAATAAAAATATTCCGATGTGTGTAAATTTATATAAAACAGTTTGAACGATTTTGGAACGATTTGCACGGTTGCCCAAAAAATGTTGTGTATATCTCGTCCGCGAAAACCTTTAACGTACTCGAGATTGTCCTGCCTCGGCCGCAAGCGGCCTCGGCGACAATTTCTCTCTGCGTACGTTAAAGTGTGTTTTCGCGGCCTTGATATACAAATAACTATTTCAGTCATTTTCGTACACCAAAAGTTAACGTTGAATTAACTTTTAGCGTACTGACTTTGAAACTCTAAAATTTTGGAAATCTAAAATCCTATTGGTTGTTTGTTGTCCGCTAAAAAAAGCTTGCATGTGAAGCCACGTTTACATAATTTGTCCGATAGGACGCTTTTCTGATGTAATTTTGGTTGCCTGCCTAATATCCTACTAGATTTGTTTTATTATTTATTAATAAACTATCAACTATCAAGATTTGGAAATTTGCTATCAGGCACCTACAAACGATTCTGCTAAAATAAAATTGAATTTGATGTCAAAATGACGACATGAGGGGCTAACATCACAGAGGTTTTTCTGAAGAATTTGTTTTATTGTTTGCTAATGAACTATTGACTATCAAACGGTGGAAATTCGCTATCAAACACCTACAAACGAATAAAAGTAAGATTTATTATAATTGCTTATAGTGAGGGGCTAACTTTATGGAGCTTACTGGATATCTATATACATAGATAAAAGAGAAAGCCGTTATTTACTACGCTTATAACCATATACAGGGATTTTTTTTTATCATTACACATACACTTTCCCTATGTGTAATGATAAAAAGAAAAAAGTCAATGCATTGACATAGTAGGCAACCAATTATACACCAATCTATTTTATTTTCGAAGATTTGCGGTACCAGGGATTATTAGGGCGTGGAACAATTTAAAATAAGCAAAGTAAAATAGCATTTTAAAATGTGTATCGTACAGTATTTCCTCTACAATTTCACTTTTTATTTCAAAATAATAAATAGTTAATAAAAATATGACAGCTCATGGTTCTCGCTTGTCAAAATACGACTGTATAACTGGTTGCCTACTATGCAGCTATAATGCATTGACTATATATATATATAAGGTATATATATATAGTAGGTATATAAGGTACAATAGATCGGAAACTCACGTGTAAACACTTGGAGCAAAGTATATGTACTCCCTCTTACGTCCTTAGTCATGAACTAAATCGAAAAGGCGGGTAATATGAATTATTCAAATGATGTATTACGAAAATTTGTGTTCATTGACTGCTATTAACAGAGATTAATTGAGATGCCTAGTTCATCTACCAGTGAGTAGTAAGATGAACTAGATTTCTAAATTAATCTCCTTTAATAACGGTTAAAATAACACGATTTTAAGACTTAACAGGTTATATCGGAGCCGAAACAAAGATTTCGCTTCACTTTTCTCTGTTTATTTCAGTATACAGACAACAATAAAACACCGTGTTGTCAATCCGTATTATTTATATTTTAGCTACCTTTCATAACAGCATTACGAGTAAAATTTTCATTATTGAAATAGAGCAATTAACATTTTTTTATATTTAATGGTGGCACCATTAATTTTCTATTACGTTTATCAATCTTCTATTCATTGATACAGCTGCATTCTTTACATGTCATTCGTTTAGCTCTATCCGTGCCTGTTGAATAGCTCTCCATTCTTCCCCATTTCTGGAAACCATATTTCATGAACGACGTTACAGTCCATACATTTTTAGCGGATTAATATTCGGAGGCAACTGTGCACGGAAACAACCTAGTTTGCTGCTGATTTAGAACACAACTCACGTGCATAATTGTGCATATAACATGATAGGAAATAAACTATAAACTGGTGTATCTAAATTTCATCTGTCATACTGCCTCAAATCCAAACAAAAGGGGTTTTCCCCTAAGATTATGGTAGAGCATAAGGCTACTTCGAAATGAACGGAGTTCTTAGACTAAACATAAGCAAGATGAGTATCTAGATTGCTTCTATGCACAGTTTCATCTGCAGTCACAATGCGTACCAAACTCTACTGGTCGGAGACTAGGATAAAAGAGGTTATACTGATTACTTGTTTAATTCTGGTGTTCATGTGTCTATAAACGCTTCCCGTGAGTTCTTTTCTTTAGAGATGAGATTTTGATAAGTCATCTAGATCTTGGTGAGATCGTAACCAACCTACTGCTAATACAATATAAGCATTTACCAATATACCAGGTGAAGGAGCTGAGTAATCAAGGTTACATAGCATTGAGCAATCAGCCAATGTAACGATTATAGTAAAAGCATCTAAAATATTCAGCCTAAGCCGAGTGCATTTCAGTAGTATTATACTGTACGCTTTCAAAGTGGGTTTTAAAGAAAAAGAATACATGCCACGCTTGCATACAGCTTTTGCGGACGAAGCATCATCTCGCCGGTTACGGTTGGTTTGTAGATAATTGCCGTGGTCGCAATTATCTGCATGAAGAGAAACATACCGGAACACCCTATTACAAGATAATAGAAGGTGTTAGGTCACCCGTGGAATTGGATCCGCAGAAGTAATACAAATCCTTCATGAAGAATTACACGTGAATAAGCGTGTGTCGTAATGGTCGCCACATAGTTTAACAAAAACACAAACAAGGCCCTATATGTAAAAATTAGCTGTCAAACGCAGGAGATGTTAAAAAAATCGATTTAGCAGATTCATATTTACTTCCGCGTAAAAACTATGGAAGCGCGTGTTATTAATCGTCAAAATTATGTCATCGTCATTCTGACAATTCCATTACTTTAAACTACTTCAAAAATGAATTTAACAAAATTTTCAGTGTTGAAAACCATAGCATCACCTAGATTTGTACCATGTCGTAATTCTGCTTACTGTCCTGAACCAGATAAAGTACCTACTGTAGTCTCTATTATCGGTGGTCATACCGGTGAAGGTCAACTCACTGCTTTACTTCTCAAGCAAAGCAAACTTGTCGACGAAATACGTTTATATTCAGGACTTATAAATACGTGCGGAACAGCGTTTGATTTAAGCCATATCGATACTAATCCTGTTGTGAAGTCTTACTTCGGGCAAGCGCTACTAAAGGATGCAATTAGCGTAAGTAAATAAGTCATTTCAGAATACATTCATGGAGTGATTTATTCTTGCAGGGTGCTCACGTGGTTCTAGTATGTGGCGGTCATCCGACTAAGCCTTGTAAGAGTCAAGCTGATCTTTTTGAAGAAAATGCTGATTACGTCAGGAATATAGCGATATATTTGGGAGAATTCAATCCAAAAGGAATACTCTGCATATCCACTCCTCCTGTTTCCGCTTTAGTTCCTATGGTGTCTGCAGAATTAAAGAAGGAACCAGTATACGATCCCAGAAGGGTACTGGGAATTATGACAATGGGGGTTATAAGAAGCAATACCATAGCTGGCAGATACATCAATCGCAATCCTGCTGATGTTGCTGTCCCAGTCATTGGTGGTATGTGTAGAAGAACACTCGTTCCTATATTTTCGCAAATTAAGCCTACAGCTAATCTAGAGAAGGCTCTGCAGATATTGCTGCACGATAAAGTGTGCTCAGCAGAAGACGAGGCGGTTGATTTAAAATATATTGAAAATACGGGCAGTTGTTTTGTGTCCAACGCATTTGCTTGCGCTCGATTTGTAACCTCGGTACTAAAAGGTCTAAAAGGCAGACGAGATGTTGTTGAATGCGCCTTTGTTCGTCAGTTAGGACATATTGAAAGTTTTCTTCCATATATGGGATCAGTTGTAAAATTGGGTAAGTAAATAATTATTTATAAATATTTTTACAATAAAGAAAGATCAATTTATCATTATGTTATACTTTGATGATAATAATTTTATAACATAATACGGTATGTCTCACTATAATAAGTTGGAACCATATGGAAAACTTTGTTATTATTATTATTATATTAAATTTATTATATGAAACACATGATAACCTTTTCGCTTCTGATGTTTTCTAACAATTGTGCAATTTAAACACGTAATTAATGCATGCGCTATTGTATACAAAAAAAAATATATTTCTTTCAATGTAAACGGATGTAATTGCATATTTGAACGTAGTTTTTAGTTCTGATCAACTTTTCCTTATAACAGTTTTCAATATTGTCAAATATAAAGATACTTTTACTCTTTAGTAAAATTGATATTTTTTTTACAACGCGTATATAACTGAACAAAATTAGTATCTGATGATTGTGTTTTATATTTTAGAATATGCAGAACTTTTTATAAAGAATAACTTTTTTCTCTAAAATTAATAATAAAAAGTTTTCCATATGGTTCCAATTTAGTGAGACATAATATTGTACATATATAACATTTAGACAAAGCCAAAGAACCGTAACTGCTTGTACTTTTGAATATAATATGATCATTTGAAAAGTAAGAATTGTTTATTTTTTATATTTTTAGGTCGCAGTGGTATAGATTCGACGCATATGCCACGGATAAACGATTTAGAATGTGACTATCTTCAAAAGGCGTACCCGTTTCTAAAACGTCATATTGAAATGGGCGAAGCGTATATAGTGGGAGACTTCCCAAAGGAATGTTTGATTAATCCACGACTGTCGGGCTATTGTCAATTTGTTACAAAGAAGGCAGTTACTCAAATTGGCGACTTCAAATTAAATTTAGAAACACCGAACAAGCAGGAAGAAAAGAAATGTATAGATATTATAACTTGAGTGCCGTGTATCATTCTGTATCATTAAGTAATGTCAGTATTGTACAATTCTATAAATGAATAAACGAAATATGAACGAACAGCAGTACTTTATTTAACAAGAAAAATAGACTTCATTACACATCATCAATGACGCAACAAATACAGATATTGAGGTGGTTTGCTTGACGATCTCACTTTTGGCGAGACGGGACTAAGGGGACGACTAAATCCTATTATTGGTGGCGGACTCGGCTTCTCTTTTTTCAGAGCCGGTTTCAATGGATATGTGTGGCCCTTGACAGGTGGTGCGATGAGCGACGATTTTAGCTTTAAGAATTTTGGCTGCTGTTTCCGCGGTCTATCCTCCTTTTGTCTCCTAGAGTTTATAATAAAAGAATCAGTGTGTTTTAATATTGAAATTTCCGGTTCTGAATACTCGTTGGAAGAAGACAAATGAGGCATTAATTGTGTTTCCTGAGTGGTTTTTAAGAGCCGTAGCCTTCTCTGTTCATCCTCCACTTCTATTCGATCATGTTCGCTCGATGTGGATTGTCGTCTATTCTGTGTATTCTTCAACGACTTTAACCTTCTCTGCTCATCTTCTAATTCAATTTGGTTGCGGTCTTCTACATTTTTCAACATTAGTCTTCTTTGTTCATCTTCTAGCTCTGTGTTATTGCGTTCATTCACTAAAGTCTGTTGTACATCGTTTGTATTTCTTAATAACCACAGTTTCCTCTGTTCATCCTCCACATCTTTTCGATCATACTCATTTGATGGAGTTTGAGGCGATCGGTTTTCTTTAAATGAAGATTGCATCTCCTTCGGGCTTGCTCCGCCACGTTCTCTTGTGTTAGCCGCGGTTTGTGGTCGTCGTTCGCCAGGATTATCTAGCGGCATTTCGTTCGGAGTATTCCGCGACTGTTCTATAGCAGTTATCGGTCGTATTTCTTCTTCAGGTCGCTTTGATGGCGTTTGCTTTGTTTCTATTTGTCTCGGAGTATTCTTTGAACTTGAAAATTGACTTTGTTGAACTGGAGTATTTCTTGGACTTGAAAATTGACTTTGTTGAACTGGAGTATTCCTTGGACTTGAAAACTGACTTTGTTGAACTGGAGTATTTCGTGGACTTGAAAATTGACTTTGTTGAACTGGAGTATTTGTATGTGATTCATTCTCTGCAAAATCAATTGCATCTACATTATGGACAGAAGGATTACGGTCATGCAACATAGCTTCAGCTTCATTCTGTGCTTCTTGTTCTCGGCGTTTTCTTTCTTCTTCTTTTGCTAATTGTTTCTCTAATTCATACATCTCCTCTTGTTCTCTTTGCATCTCGTACTCGCTGATTCGATTCATTAATTGCGTTTCATACTCCACGTACATTTCATTGTATAAATTTTCATATTCCTCTTGACTGGTTTCTAAATTTACGTTATCCTCATCATTTTGATCATCGTCATACTCTTCAGTTGGAACATCGGTTTTTGTTTTTGACGTTTTTTCCTCGTCCGAATTGCTCTTACTCTGGGAGGGACATGTACAACACGAACATTTTGATTCGACCTTTTTATTGCTTGCCGTCTTCGTAACTCCCACGTCGCTTGAATTGCTTTCATGGATGTCTGCAGGTTCTCGAATAACTTCCAAAGGTTTATCGTCGTAGCATCTAGTTTTTGGTCGTCTCTTAGATTTGGAGAGCATATCAAGACATTCTTTAGACATCATTGGAGTTGTGATACAACGTGATCGACGAGCACTGCAAGGAGTACTGCAAGGAGTTTGATTTGAATAACTTTGCCAAGTATCTGTACTATCGCATTTATTTGGCTTCCATTTTGCCCAGTATGATTCCTCTAATCGGTTGATTGCGTATTGTGGTTGACCTGGTGGATTTGGCTGTGGCTGCCTATTCGTTGTAATATGCATTGGGCAATAAGGTTTTGGATATTGCTGTTTATTATTTTCCAATGTTAAACTATCAAATTTATTTTTAATAAGTTGCGTTCTATCACTATAGTATTGAGAGCTGGAATAAACCTTCTGCTGCAATTCTAAGGATATGTCGTTCGGTAATTTCGGATATTTATACGGTTGCGATTTTACGTTCTCTACGGAATCTCCTTTGTAGTGCTGTCCTTTAAACATTCGGTTTTGACCGGGACTAGAATGCTTTGACGACATCATCTCCGTGCTTTGTAAGGATAATGCTGATCTGCTACTAATCGTATATAAACTGGAGTATTCCTAAAATATCAAGCGCATCAGCGCTAATTACTGGCAAGTTCTACGACGGTGCTCACCTGTTTATCTCTGAAAATATTCGGCGATTTGATACACTTTCGGTGTTGTTCCGTTAAGCGATTGGCCATGTGGTATTTACTGAATGTATTTTATTCGAATGCGCGACACTGATAGAGAATTTATTGGAAACATACCGTCGATATGTGATCGTATCCGAAAGTTGTTAATGTCAAACGTCAGATTGCAAATGTTGCCAGTAAAATGTTCACTAACGTCATATGTATGTCATGCTAAGGGATGATTGACGTGTGTTCGGAATGAGTTATATAGTATCTCGATTACGACTGATGCAATTTTATTTAGGTATCGCGCAGGAATATAACAATTTTATGGCTCAAATTGCAATTGAAATAATGGTATTTTTTAAAAACGAATATCACAGAAGTCTTATGGAACGCAAGGGCAATAACTGCCTTATGACCATAGATGCTTACGACTGGAGCGGGGAAATTTAGGCGGCATGTACGAACTCCCAACACGGACGTCGCAATGTCAAAAGCACATACAGACAAAAGTCGTAGAATAAATGCGGCAATACAACATATAAATAAATAATTAGTAATAGGAAATGTATTTTATATTATTGTTGCTAAACAGTTATCTACGAGAGGAGTATTAACAATCTAAAGCTGCTGCGCTAAACGTATCTGCAATATAGTGTAATCCTCGCCAGATTCTTCTCCTTAAATGATGTTTATCGCGGTGTAAAAATTTTCTTGTATAGAGGTGTTTGGTGTCTATTGATATAATAAGTGCGTAGTTACAACATTCTTGGTCATTTCTTTGAGCCTGGCCGAATCGATTTATGACACATTAAACAAATTACTTTAGCATCGTATTTTAGACCTGGAAATTGTCCGGTGAATTTACTTACGTTCTCCCCCACCTTTATGCTTTCGTTTTGCACTTATAATTACGATACGATGTAATACCAAATAATGATTGTTTGAGCGCAATAAAAATCCGTACGTAACTAAACAGACCAGAATACATTTTATAAAACGTTCAATCAATCAGTGCTAGCCTTGACTAGTTGGCATCTAGTTGGCGATATTCGAAATAGCTTCGCTCGGCGCTCTTGCGTGCTGTCTAAATAACACACATGGTAAAATATATAAATCTTTTCTGCAATTCGAGACAGATTAGGTAGATACTGCTGTGCTAAGCTTCAGTGCTTGCATAGATGAACAAATGATATTTCGTTTTTTAGACTTACAAAAGAATATGTTTAGTTGCCACTGGAATTATTCAGTGAAAATGAACAGTTGCGATGGATTGGTAGCACTTTGATATGGCTGATCGAACTTATACCGCTACTAATCATATTGAGTACTACCAAGCCATCGGTAACTGTTTGCTTTTGCTATATAAAGCCAATGTATTGTATTAGTTTAAATTGTTTTCAATCTCAGTGCAGAGATACTACTGACGAAACTGATCGCATTGTTCGTTTCAGTAGAGGTCGTAACACTTTTTGTAGTTTTGTCGTATAGATAAATATTTTTTATGTTAAAAGTTATACTTGTTTGGCGAAAAGTGCGTTTCTAGACCATCGTGCCGTTTCCTTCCAAGTGAAGCTTCAGAAAAACGCGTTCCTTTTTTAAAATGGAACTGGAATGAACGAGTCCTAGAAAAAATAATGAGTGTTACACTTTAGTAAAATGGAATAATTAGTAGCTATAATTCTTATTTTACTGTATTTCGATAGTCAAAGTTAAGAAATAACAGGTATTGGATTACATCATAACACAAATAAAATGTCTGCAAAATTTTTTTATATCCAGAGGGTTTTCGAATTTGAAACCTGCATTTAAAATTCAAATAGTATAGGTAGATCTAAAACTGGAGTCACAAAAATTACTTGTAGTAAAAATTTATTGTTAGAGAGGAAGTAACGTTGCCTAACGCAAAGATTAGATGATCCTAAAGTAAACTATTGAGGTTAGCATCTACTGGAAAAATCTTAGAGAGAAATAAGACTCATTAACCTTGACCTTAAGCTTACGAATTTTATTAAATTCTTCATGAGAATGTTATGATAGAGTAAGAAGCTATGTATGTAATCCTTAATCCAAAACATTAAAAAGTTGAACAGTCACACCAGAAACTGGATAATCGCAATTTAAAACATAATTATGAATTTAAAACAATTAAAAATGTGAAAAAATAGATTTGTTTTTCCTCACAAAAGAGGAATCGCTTTTGAGCAAATTCCAATTGACCGCAAAACTTTTGACCATGTGGTCTTGCGAAATTTCACATTTTTAATCGTATTAAATTGTGATTATCCAGTTTTTGGTGTGACTGTTCAACTTTTTAATATTTTGAATTAAGGATTATATTGTTCTAATGCTAGCTTCTTACTCTGTCATAACATTGTGATGAAGAATTTAATAAAATTCGAAAGGTTAAGGTCAAGATTAATGAGTCTTATTTCTCTCTTAAGGTTTTACCATTGGCTGCTAACCCCATTAGTTTAGGATCATCTAATCTTTGGGCTCCGTCAAGTTGGCCCCCCTCAACCTTGCACCGGGCTAATATCTATCCAAAAAGTTTGCACCAAGCTTGCACCACCTTGCGCCACATGTATAACTGCTTGCACCCCTCTAGTTGAGTATTTACTTAAAAAAAATAGCAGGGGGGCCTAACTTGATGCTAGCCTCCCCTCATCACGGAAGAAACTTCAAAATAGGGTAGATAGCTTCCACCCACCTTGCGCCACCAATTTTAGAGCTTGCACCCCTCTCCAACCCCTATATATTTAATATTTATGTTTCCAAGCTAGCCCCCCCTCATCACGGGACAAACTTCAAAATAGGGTAGATAGCTTGCACCCACCTTGCGCCACCAATTTTAGAGCTTACACCTCTCTCCAACCCCTATATACTTAATATTTATGTTTCTAAGCTAGCTCCCTCCCTCATCACGGGAAGAAACTTCAAAATAGGGTAGATAGCTTGCACTCACCTTGCACCACCAATTTTAGGGCTTGCATCCCCTTCGTACCCCAATGAAAACTTGAGTAACTAACTGACATGTCATTTGTAAAACTAATCATATATCAATCCTTGTCTAAATATTGAATTTGCAAATGTTTGAATATCGTTGTAGTAGTGAATTACATTAAAAATAAGCTAGTCACAATCGAAAAAAAACAATAGTCTACATCAGGGGTTCTCAACCGGTAGGTCGCGACCCCTTGGGGGGTCGCGGAACATGTCTAGGGGGGTCGCAGATTTGGAAAGAAAAAATGAAAACAAATATTTTTAATTTAAGATCAATGTATTTGAGAACAAGATTACATAGTTTTTGCACTACTTTGGTTTAGTAAACATAAACATTTATCTATTGTAGATATAATTAGCATGGTAATTTAACTTTCCAATTCATAGGGGTCGCCTAAATATTTGACCTAAAAAGGGGGTCGTAGGACCTAAAAGGTTGAAAACCGCTGGTCTACATAATAAATAATTAGGTTAATTAATAATAGCTGTGTTTTTGCAGCCGTTTCCAACGGTTGGAAGTGGTTGGAAGTATCAGCATGGTAATGCGCATTACAATAAAACCGAACGCTTTTATTGTAATGGGCATGCTCCTGATACTTCCAACAGTTGGATATTGCTGCAAAAACAAAGCTAATAATAGACAATTTTTTTTTGGTTTGTAGTGGAACTAATATGTTTAGTTTAAATTTATTTCTAATAGTTTTATTTTTAATGTAATTCACTATTACAACGATATTCACACATTTGCAAATTCAATATTTGAACAAGGATTGATATATGATCAGTTTTACAAATGACATATCAGTTAGTTACTCAAGTTTTCATTGGGGTACGAAGGGGATGCAAGCCCTAAAATTGGTGGTGAAAGGTGAGTGCAAGCTATCTACCCTATTTTGAAGTTTCTTCCGTTATGAGGGGAGGGAGCTAGCTTAGAAACATAAATATTAAGTATATAGGGGTTGGAGAGGGGTGTAAGCTCTAAAATTGGTGGCGCAAGTTGGGTGCAAGCTATCTACCCTATTTGAAAGTTTCTTCCGTGATCAGGGGAGGGGCTAGCTTGGAAACATAAATATTTAATATATATAGGGGTTGGAGAGGTGTGCAAGCTCTAAAATTGGTGGCGCAAGTTGGCGCAAGGTGGGTGCAAACTATCTACCCTATTTTGAACTTTCTCCCGTGATGAGGGGGGCTAGCTTGGAAACATAAATATTAAATATATAGGGGTTAGAGAGGGATGCAAGCTCTAAAATTGGTGGCGCAAGGTGGGTGCAAGCTATCTACCCTATTTTAAAGTTTCTCCCGTGATAAGGGGGAGGGCTAGCGTCAAGTTAGCCCCCACTGCAATTTTTTAAAAATATAACTCAACTAGAGGGGTGCAAGCTGTTATACGGTGGCGCAAGCTTGGCGCAAACTTTTTGGATAGATATTAGCCCGGTGCAAGATTGAGGAGGGGCCAACTTGACGGAGCCTAATCTTTGCGTTTAGTTAAAAATGTATTACTAGCAGAGATAAATATGTAGCTTTCGGATGTGTACATTCCAGAGCATCCTACGATCTAACGAAGTACAGCCTCACGACCTACTGGTTTAATCTAGAAACATGCAATAGTAAATAAATAAATATAGTAGAAACAGTAAAACATGTAATGCGCTAAGAAACTTAATCTTGTCTACTGTATCTATGAAACAAATGCACTTTGATGTACATATACGTAAATTATTAACATATCTAATGTTCAGTACAGCTGCGCGATCGTGTTTATAACAATAAATAAGTATTCGATGCACAAACTAGAAACACGTAACAGCAGAAATACTAAGCAGCACAATCTCAATAGCATAATAGTACAAAACACAGCAATGTGAACAACAAGAATAATAACGCTTCTCTAATATCAGTTTCATACCACACTAAATATAATAAATGCTTAGCTTCGATAACTTTGCAACGTTTAATTTTAATTTCTCTCAATTTTTCAGGCTTTAAACGTTATTAGTTCATAGTGTAGTGGACCTATTATGCTCTCTAACTTCGCTAATTTTAACCGAAAAATAAAACTGCACAATATTAAATGATAAAAAATATTTATTAGATAATTTTGTTAGTTGATTAAAAATTACTAAATTACATATCATATTGCAACTAATTATTACAATGTGCATCACTAGTCACATGAAAATCGTAGTCGTATATAAAAAATAGTGCGGTATAATAGTTGGAAAGGAAGGAAAAAAAACAAGAAAGGAGGCAGGGAAGTAAAACAACATAAAATCTTGTGTACTCGCAGTAATTTTCATGTGACTACTGTTTTACTTACATATCCATTTTATCATCTTTATATATTTTTTGACTCTTCCATTTCGATTATTATTAAACGTTTATAACATATCACAAACAAAATTAAAATATAATTCACAAAAATGCTCCGGGAATCCGGTGCAAAATACTTAACATATCACTGGTCATAGTAATAATAGTAAATAGTAAATATAGATTTCTTTACGCCTAACGTATAAGTATTATGAACAAACACTTTTTCAATAGTATGCATTTTTGCGTTTGCGGCACTTTACATGAAGTTTTTTTTTTCTAATCTTGTACAAATTGAGTAGTATCGTGACCGTAAACGCTACACAACGTACTTCGATAATAATGTTGCACATTTTCCTTGTTTTAGACTAAATTGTAAATTAAATGAAAACGTTACTATAACAAATGTAACGGTTTTGTTTATCATTTATAGGGGAAACGTTTTAAAAATGTTACTATTTTGTTTTATTATTGGTGTCGTAAAGATGAAATAAATTTGATTCTGTACAAAATATTTATATTTTTATAAATTTAGGACTCGTTTTCGTTATTTATATGTATTAGTAACGAATTTAAAACGCTTACCTTATAATGATCTCGTAATAATAATAAAAAATTCAAGAAAACGAGAAACAAAAAAACAAACTTAAAAGCTACATCATATTGTATTTTTTCTCATAACATATTATTTGTAGTATGCATAATGTACTCACAGTAGTATCAAATCTCTCACACACAATTTAAAAAAAGTCTTTCAATTTGTTAAAAGTCCTACAATATATTAATGTTTAACTACTAATAGGTACTTTCTACTTAAACAACATTAAGATGTTAAGATATTCTTAAATGTTTTAGCCCACTTTGTATTTTTTCATCCTTTGTCTGAATACACGATGATTTCGGGTAATGTGTAACGCCGAAATTATTTCTAAGTCTATCAACACTACTAAGTTGTCAAAACTCTTCGTTCTATATTTTTTTCTTTGTAAATTTCGTTCCCTACATTTTTTCTTTTTTTAATAAAATTGGCAGTTTAATAATCAACCATGTTTTATAATGCATACAGTGTGAAGTAAAAAAGAGGAAATGCATATAATATCTCATTATATTTTCATTAAACAACATTTAAATATCTCTTTGTACACTTAAAATATATGTTTTAAGAAGTTAAATTCGTTTTTCCTTATTTGGTAAACACAAATTGCTAGTTGAAAAATTCATATTTAAATATTATTTGAGTTTGCTTAAGGCAAAAAGTATAATAGTGAAAAGAAACATGTCTTTGTTGGACAGCTTAGCGAGTACAGTACAATTCAATTACCTTGTGATCCGGTAAAAATATTTCAAGTCAGAAAAAGTGACTTATTATAAAAAGGCTTACTACATTAGGTGTCATCATGTGGAAGGTTAACATACTGACTAGTAAGAGAATTTTGCAATGTAAACAACATCGTATCAAAATAAATTTAATTTGCAAAATATTTCTGTTCACCTTAGAGAATTTTCATAATTATTTGAGGTAATATATGCATTCTCTTTTTTCTTTACAATTACTGTATTTTTTCAGAACCTGGCCTAATTTTCGTGTTTTTGTGACGAAGAAGGCAGTTGTACGGCAGGTTTCATTTGATAAATTTAGATGTTGTTTATTCTCTTTTTTATATGAATTTTATTTTACGTTGATAAATTTTGTTAACTGCTATTCTGCATATGGCAAAAGTATGGCTTTTTTATATAAATTATTTATATATCATTATACACGTAAACTAAACCTACTTAAAACACTTAACTACAATTTAAGTGAGGGAGGAAACAATTCAGTGCTCATTTTTCAATTTTTTTTATATTTTTGTAATATTTTAGTTATTTACGAAAAACACAAATATGTATTTTTTTAAATATATATATTCATATATAATATAAAAGCTATATTCACATATCGCGACAATCTAAATGTTTCTACTAAGTTGCGGCTTATATTTATGTAATTTCTCATGTTAACGTTCCTATTCGATAGGTGTTGCAATGTTCGCTAGCTTCGTACAGATCTTTCATGACATCTCATGCTAGTTTCGATTGCGTTTACCGTGTAAAATAGTTACTAATGAGACACAACCCCATATATCAATACAGTATTTTCAATTAGAATTATGCATCTCTTAGGAAATAATTTTCGCAAAACGTCTCTGCTTTTATTAAGATTTTTTTCAAACTTCATGTTTATTAGAGGTGCATAATTCAAATTACTGCATATTAACCAAAAAAAGTGTATCCAACAATAGGATTTAAGTGATTATTAAAGCTCATTAATATCCTTTTTTTAGAGATGAAAATTTCTCTAAAAAATTATCTGGATATATTAAATTCTTTTTGTTCATATTAGATTTTTTCAAAAACACCGCCTATACACCAATATACAGAATAACATTATCTTTTTTTTAGTTTAATATAATTACAACTTTATGATACATAGATATACATGTATAAAATATTAGTGCACTTTTTTTGAAAATTTTCTCTTTGAACGAAGTGGGTGTTTTTTTTTGTTTATTTAAATGATTATTATTACTAGTACTTAGATATTCGAAGTTGATATTTACATTTCTATATCTCCTTTCCGTTATTCCAACTTTTTATTTCGTTTCAGTATGATCTTAACGTTGCATTTTTTCAATGGCGATTTCGTTTTAGTTATCCCTTCATTTCCGTTTCATAAATTCACTTTCGCTTTGCGAAACTTGTAAAAAAATCCAAATAGACGGTCAACACTGAAATTAAGGTTCACTACACAAGGATGGTAAAGATGAGTGCCACTGGTCCGATGGTACCGGGTTAGCCACGTTGACGTGAAGGTTCGTGGGCGTCCTTGGACGCCCGAGAGCCACATCTCACCAACAGAAAACTGACAGTTCGCCACCATGTTCTCCGGGATGACGCCATGTTGTCACTGAATGAGTTTTCAACTGTAAAATGAAAAGAAATTATTAGGTTTATAACAAGAGTAACAATTTTATTTGAAATTATTGAAAATATTTGCACGTTTTGTGATTACTGTATTGAGGAGTTTTGTGTAAGATACATAATTAAGTTGCAATTATGTACCATAGCAGACATAAGAATTGAATCACCTATTTTGCGATAGCGATTTAATCTCTGATTTACTATTTGTTTGGTAAACTGTATGTCTCAGGTATACGGCTTTGCATATTTATGTATAAAATACGCTACAGTTTATATCTGCATACATACATATATTTAAATATATATACTTTTAAGTCTTAACGTATCACTTACAACCCTCTTGCATTTGCACAATTAGTATACATATTTAAAATTAATTATTATTATTAATAACTAAATTAATTTTTATTTAATAAGTCAATCCACATTTCCTGATATACATACAATACGTATATAGTATCATTATATCATATAAAGTAATTCGCTATAGTGCGTGAAAAGGGACGAAGTCAAATAAAATACTATGAAAAACCAATAGAAACAATTTTATCTGAAAAATGATTATTTATCTACGACAACAAAATACATGATGAAGTAGTTTGCAATACTTAATACTTACCAGCTGATTATTTTACAGCGGTGCTATATCTACATAATTCTATAAATTGTCAATATAATTTGAAAATTGGGTTTCATGCACATATTTCTACAAATATTTTATATTATTTTATATATACATATTTTATATTATTATATACAATTTAATCCATTAATATTCGATATTAACTTCACAATCTCTATTACCGTTTACCTGGATAGGGAAATAGAGATTATTCAATTAATTTTTAGATTTAATTATTGAAATTTGCTATGAGCATGCAAAATACATCTACACATGTGTGTATGAAGCTCAATATTAAAACACGGTTTAAATACATTATAAAAACATTATATTCTGAAAAAATTTAATTGTGGCAACTGTCAAACGGTAGTCGGCCCTCTTAACAATTCAAAAAGACATTTTCTATCTATTGATTTTTGAATGTTGTAGTTAAACCTAGAACAGTAGTAAACGGTAAAGATACTGCAAATCAGTACACAGGGTGACTGGTAATGAAACCGTCATACTTTACAGCGTGTTAGTAAAGATCATTTGCAATACATACAGCCCAATTTCCCTCATGCAAAAAGCGCCAGTTTTCGACATAGTGTTTTTTTTTGTTTTTTTTTCGAAGTTCACTAATTACGCTCACTCAAACTTAAAATTTACGAAAATAATGGAGCTTTTTCTCAATTTTTCAGTTTGTCTGCCTAGAGGACATCTCAACACACATTATTTATCGGTGACAATTACGTTAAATACTTGGAAAATTAAAACTTCCGCTTTTGATGAAACTGTACACTCAGCCGCTACCTTTGTGACTATTTATTTAGCGATTGTGTCTACAGTTTCATCAAAAGCGGAAGTTTTAATTTTTTTTTAATTTTCCAACAATTAACAATAAAGGTTAACTAAAAAAATCTACTTAACATAATATTTCACGAAAATGTTGAAGATGATAATGCGTTAAGACATTAATACTTCATATATTAATACATACATACATATCAACTTAGTTATTATTCTAAGGTTCTCCAGTTTATCCAAAGTCTAACCCTCTTACCTCTCTAGTGAGCGCAGCCTATCTAACCGCAAGAGACTGTAAGGGTTGAAATTGAGAAGACTGAATGGTTAACAAAAAGGGTGGCTCAGTTTTGCGATATATTAGTAATCTTCTTGAAGGATACGACGCATTTTCACAGCAATTGAAGTTCTGTTCAGATTTAATTCGACAACGTTTTGTGAGTGAGTTCTCCAACTGTAACACCCTTTCTGAGGCAATTCTGGCTACGGCCGTCGCAGCGTCACTCAGAATTTGAATCCCAAGGCTTTTGTCAATATGAATGTTTGATACAAACCAGAAAATCGCGGCAATGGTTCGTAGTCCGTGATTTTGTAGGGCATTACGTATTTTGAGTTCAGATTTTGTCACGCTGGGCCAGGTAGGTGAGCCATAATGAGAATCGATGGGAAAACTGTAACCTTTCGTAAAAGTTGGTTTCGAAGAAAATTGTCTACAATTGTTAGAGAGTTACCTTTTCAATTGGATGCAACGAGTGCAGTTAGGTTCACATATTTCTGATTTTTTATCTATGATGTCGGGCGTGCCGTAGTGTTCCATTGTTGGGCTATTATTGTTTACTATATAAACATCTAGACTTTTTAATTGCGTTGAATTTATTACACATATGTATTTGAATGATACACAATTGTATTTCTCTTTTGAACTTTCTGATTGGCAGTCACTAATCGGTAGGGTCAACTAGGACTTGTAAAGTGTTTATGAAATATTTACGGCGCATTTCGTACTTATTAATCCTATGAAAACACAAGTTATACTCTTTGAAAATTGAATATATTGTGCACATCTTGAAGACAGCATGAGTTTTCAGATTAGATTTGTTCTGTAATTCGGGATTAACATAATTACTTGCAATGGTATTGATATGTTGTGGAGTTTCTCTCCACCAATCAAAATGGTGATTGAGTAAGGGTAGGTAGCGTTTGTTTGAGAATTGCTCTGTTTGAGAATTGCTTGAATTCATTCACAGATGTTGTTCACTGACCTCCGAAGATTGCTACATATTAAGGTATTGTTCCTGGAAGATATATATACGGTTGCGTACTCTGCATACATCGTCAATCTTGCACCAATAGAACGCAAGATATCACTAGTGTAGAACCGGGTCTAATGACTCTGGCGAGTGGAGACGACATCAAAACCCTTAATAGAAAAAACGGAAGAGAAGAAAGAATTCATTCCAAGGTTGTCGTGCTATACCAAAACAAAAGCTGATGCGAAATCAATAAAAACCGCCCGGGTAGAGTGACGCAGTTCCAAAGCGTCCCGAGTCTCCTCCAAGAACCGAAGTAACTGAAAGCCATCATTAAAGCCAAATGTTTCATCAGGAAGTAGATTAATTCTTCAAATGGCGTTTCGAAGCCCGACTAGGGTGATTGTTTCGGCGCGATTTTAGAAAGCCTTATCAGCCTGTAAGTCGTATGGAGTGGATTTTAATCTCACTTATGGAACATTACAATACCGAAGAAACTTCTATGAGTCAGTATGGCGCTCAAGATCGTATCTAAGACGTCGACATCATTTGGCAATCGCTTAAGAGCCGTTTTTGCGATGTCACGAGCTCTAGGGGTCTTTCTATTCTTTCTGGTAATAATATCGCATCTGACCTCGTCCAAATCCGACGATAAATGATTCCCACACTGGTTATGAACGTTGTCAACAAGGAGGTCAACCTCACCGTGTAAAGAATCATATGTAAGTTGACCTTCGACACTACCAAAAATGCGGCAAAAATGACCGGCAAAATTTGCCAGTAAACCAAACTATACTGACCAAGTAACCGTCTGCGAATAAAGGTAAGTTGTATAGTGTATATTCGAGATAGTTTGATTATGATTTCAAGTTGAAGATTAACCGGAACAAACAAGCTCCCCGGTGGATTACTTCCAGTTGTGACATACCAAATTACACGGAAGGTTCGTTCCATTGTGCGAGATTTCAATGCGATAAATAGTTTATCATTCACTATTCCGGGTAGGTTCAAATGCCTCGGATCAAGCATTGAACAGTAAAAACAGTTGCTGAATTATTTAGTAACCTGGCACAATTATTTAAGATCAATTAACCTACTTCTCTGCGATCTATTTACCTAAATGCATAAAATAGTAAATCTGACTTTGATTTATAACTAAGACATTCAGAATGTGTAGAATAAGTATAATGTTATTAGAATTCATCATAGTCGAGAGCTAATTGCAAATAAAAAAAACTAAGAACAGATATATTGCGTGCAATAGCACGGAAATAAGTAGAGTTCGTAAAACGAAAAATAGGAAATCTCCTTCTGTGGTGAATACACACGCAATCTAAAATAATGGCGCGTGTTTGCAATATCTGTCAATAAAATTTTTGATGAAATGCAACTCACATTTTAAAGAGCACAATATGCAACAGATTATAATTAGGCAATTTAAACTTCATTTGACCATGCTTTGTGCAGAATGCCGTGGGTAAAAAGTTGGGTTATAAGATACCTGAACGAGCCAACGATATTAGTGGCATAGGATTACTGTCAACATAAAATACTAAAAAGTAGACGTAGGTTTAGCGGCATTTTAAGTATAAGATAATGCATATAGGGACCATCCGTTGTCCTTTAAAAATGGAGTAGACGAATACTTATGACCACCAGTGTCCCATCTTACCCTTGCTATTGAAATATCCTGCAGAATAGATCACATATACAGCAGGAGAACGACTCCATGCAATGTTATAAAGATGCATTCTGTGTCCATACAATTACGTTGAACTGTCTAAAACGACACGCTTTCATGAAATATTAATGGACTTGTTGAAATGTGCAGGCGGGCTCCGACGTGCATTGGCGTGGTATCGATTTTTTTTAAAGTCCGAGAAACCTGACCGACCAAAAGCGCGGATATAGCGACGCGAGCGAACAAAACGGCACTATAAGTTTCGAGATGGGGAGGGACGTAAAAAAAAAGAAAATCAAAACGTGCTGTTCTCCGTTTAATGAGGCGCTCACTTTCTTGATTCCGCCTACTACCCTTGAATTCGGGATCTCGCGTTTCATTCTACGACTCAACAATAAAACACAGTTTCGGAACGCGAGAGAGGGTTGCCAGTTGAGTAGTATGAAGGGGGCGGAAGGGAAAAAAAAGAAGTCCAGCCGTTGGCCGTTGAGATGGGAAATACGAAGATAAGTGCAGTTCAGTGGCGGAACGTTTTATTGCTTTTGCGGTTTAGCAATGGTTTGATGGAGATTGTGTCGTAATCTCCGGAAGATCTGAGCTTCTTTATGATACGTTTCCCAGTTTTCTAAATCAACGCTGATGATCCGATATTTATCGAATTTAAAAAGTTTATTAATCGAAAATTTAGGATCGGTTTATGATCCTGAGAGATAGAGCTAGATAAAGGTTCTTGACTTTCTTCGCTAATATCCTTTGGTGTTTGTAAACGTTTTTTATAATGGTTCTTTTTTGTATATTGGAGTCACACGTACCATGTTTTAAACTTGAACGGAAGTTTCAAACAATATAATCAGTTATAGTGTATCAATTTGATATCTATGTGCGTATCTTCTGCAAATTCGTCAACGTTATCGCTATTCTATAACTATTTAAGTTTTACTTACTACTAGAATTGGCCAATTGGCTAGTATACAAAATAATTTCTCTTTAGTCTGGTGGTGAAACCACGTTTATTGCATGCAGGCCCGCCGCTAGCTGTTTGAACGCCCGCGTGCAATACCGATTAGGCCGCCCCTTGTACAATTGTAGACATGCAAATTATGACAATGTTTTGTTTTCCTTTCGATATGATTTTGTCGTCGATGCCGCCCCCTTGAAAATGCCGCCCTTGTGCGGTGCACGCCTTGCACGCCCGCACGCAGCGGCCCCGATTGCATGTTTTTGGGGTCGCTGAATCTGAATTCGAGTTCCAATAAACCCTATCACGTCAGGGTTTCACCATAACCTCAAAAAAAAACATAACTTGAGCTATTTAATACTGTATGTTTTGATTTAAGCCATAAACTAAAACATTAATTAGTTAAACCCTTAAACCTCAAAACACATTACTCTGTAACCCCATAACCCTGTAACTACATACTCCCATAACCCCCGTAATCGATAAAAGAAACTATGACGGGCAATTTGTATTATCGCAATATGTTACAGGGACTGCGATTCCTTGAACCCATTTCATTAAACCTAATAACTCAATAACTCTAGAACTTAACAACCTTTCCAGGTAGCACGAAAACGTTTTTAAAAGGTTAAATAAAGGCTACTTGCAACGTTTCAACGTTTATAGACGTTAAAAAAGCGTTGTCGACACGTTACTCACTAAACGTTAATGTAACGTTAAAAACATATTGTCATATTTGGTTACTTTAATGGTGAACATACATATAACGTGTTAATACTTATACACTTTTTAATAGATAATGAAACGATAGCCGGTTTACTTTGAAGAAAATACAAAATTAGTTTATCTTCCTATTTTTTGACGGGCAAAGAGTTTACTTCATATTCTTCACCTTACTGCTATTCATTTAATTTGGATGTGTTACAAATTTTTGTAGTTTCATCGTTATAGGAAATTAACCTATGGCAATTAAGTGACGTCGAAATTAAATGTATTGTACATATTCGTTTATGAAAATATTTTTGTCTTTTCCACTACTACATAATTGATTGAGGAGTTGTTTATCTTCTACAAACTAGCGCTTTTTTGAATAAATATTTATTTTAAAACAGTTTCTAAAACCTATTTCATTTTTATACTGTTAAGTGTTCTTTGTTTTTGTTACATATGAGTGTGTTTACTGAATTACGTGCGTTACTATATCAATGGATATCAGTTATTTATCAATATAGAAATAAATTAGTTGACTTATCAAATGGTGTCATTTCTGTCATTATTTCGAAGATTCTTTCTCTAAGCTCGTTTACATAACATAATAGTTCTCTAACAAAATTAATAAACACATGAACAATATACATAATGTTTTATTAGAAACATGATTACATATGAAAAGGTGTATACCTGAAATAATTTCTTTCCTATATTTCTATATTCCAGAACTGATACTATTAAAAGGATTTGTAGAGAATTACACATTAGATTTATTAAATATATTTGTGTTGGTGCATGCACATTGGATGTTGATAAACCACCGTGAATAAAGTATAATTAGGCTAGTGGAGTGAATCGTGTGAAAAGACAGGAGCATAACTTTCCTATATTAAGTTACAGCTTGCAAAACTGGAAAAAAATTCTACATTTTCAATTTTCCAGTATCAACTCTATAAAACGTTAATAAAATGTTTGTCATGTAACATTTACAGAACGTTAAACTGTAACTTTTAATGAACGTTCAATTATAACGTTTTATTTTTGTGACATTAAGACGTTTCCAAAAAGTTACACCAATGTTTTTAGTACCGCTTCAGAGAACCTTATTATAACGTTTTTAAAACGTTACATGCTACCTGGGTTATGATCCTGCAGGTAAGGCTTTTGCGAGTTCACTTTCGCGCTCTATTCACCCGTTATTTGTAGTTGCGTCTCAGAAAATCGATATCGCAATCCCAACATTCTGCTCGAAAACATAGCTTAAATTCATACGATTTTTAAAGAAATGTATTGATTTAATTCGTCCCATACATTCTTTGCCTTATGGAATTGTGATCTTGAACTTATTAGTCAAAACGTTTCAGTGTTTAGGGGTAAGATGGTTATAGTGCTACGAGATAATGGAGTTGAGGCTTTATGAGGTTATAGGGATTAGTTTGCGGCTTAAGTCAAAACGTAACAGTGTTAAATAACTTAGATTGTGGGATTTTTAGAGGTTATGTCGAAAGCCTGACATGCTGGGTTTTTTTAGCCTTGAATTCGGATCAGCAAACACATGGACTGCCCCTCAAACTCAAAAAAATTGTTTTTTTATGTAGCTGTGTAATCATCAAATTACAAATCAGATGAAGGATAGATATACGGTAGCTGCTTACAAGTCTAAGAACAATGTCAAAGTCTGTCACACAAAAAAACATAAATTCGTAATTTAGTACAAAAAAAAGAATTTAGCTCGATTTTTATCAGAAAAAGGTTAATTTTCAATTCCTGATTTTAGTCTCCGTAGTTTGATAGTTAACATAAGAAAAATATCTTGCACATAACTAAGTGTTTCTACTAATCTCTTTCTGTATAGTCTTTATCGCAGTCCACGTAGATCTAAGTGGGATTTTGCCAATTCTTCCAAAACGACTACAAAAGTCTGAATCAAAAATTTAGAATGAACTTAGCTAGATCTTTGTCTAACGCGCGAAAATAATGTATGTTATGCTCCCTTTATTAAAGGTTTTGAGAGAAATCTTTAAAGAACTAGTTTATCGTTTCGTGTAAAATAAAATGAAATCATTATACACAAGAATATTTTGAATAAGTGATATGGATTTTCAAGTAGCCTTAAGGAGCATATAGCTGATGGATATATTGGAAACACTTGACATGTTTTTGTTTCTGTTTTGTCCGCTCATTATTTACCTTTTCAGAAATACGATATGTGACAGGTTGACGGTGTACAATAATTATCATTTTAGGTTATTTTTACGATGCGTTCTGGGATAGCACTACCTTGTCCAAACTTGTTCAGTAGTTTGACAAATTCCAGAAGGTTTCGAGAGCTGATGAGCCTTCGAAATACGTGTCCTGATTTAATGAATTAAACGTTGTGGTATTATTGGTGTTACCGATTTTTTATCTCTATCCACGAGTCCACAATCATTGATATCACAATAGTAACTATGATATAGGTAAGTTTTTTTTTTATATGTATGAGTGGTGAGTGGTACAGCTGAAACAGCTGGAATACTAAAAGTGTAGAAATATAGCTACAACATTCAACAAACAACTGATCACATACGCAATCTTACATAGTGCGACACAATCTTAGACAAACATACATATATGTCGAACAATTATAATGTTTAAACTTAATTATTATTACAAGTTATGCAGATTATATAACATTATTTTCATAGAATAGCATCAGCTGCCATCAAGCCCAAGCTTGTCACAGAACTAACAAATCATCTTGAGTGAGTGCATATTAAAAATTTCAGGGGGAAACAAAATATTTTGTTTCCCCTGAATACGGCCTGCAATAGAATGTCTTACGCTAACCGTTATTGTTGCAGTATGTACATTAAATTTAAAGTGAAATATAACTGATTTCGCAAAGACTTTATTTGGACCTCTTTATGCAATTCAAGAATTATTATACACTAATTAAATCATATTAAGAAATTAGAAAACGGTTAAACAGTGTGTAAACTTATGTCGTAATATTACGTCGCTTTTCACTTAAGCAACAAATGTTGCTCATCTGTTAAGCGTGGTCGTAGTTAATTGATTCTAAAAGGAGTAAACATTCTCAGAAACGATGGTATTTGTTTTAAAAATAACAATAAAAAACGAGAAACGTATACAAGTTACATACATATTACATGTATGCAGTTCATGGATGTAGTAAAACATCCATATGTAAAATATACAGCTGCATAATCTCCGTCTGTCATACCAGTTTCGAGAAGAAAACCGTTTGTTTTCTATCGGAGCGGTGCGCGTTACGAACGCGACATTCTTTCATGTTTGATAAATAAAGCATAAACGTAATTTAAATACAATTAAACGTTCCCATTTTATGTGAGTTTTCTTTTAATGGCGCAATTCGAATTTCAGTCACATTTCTGGAGATCCACCCATTGATGAGTTTACTTACGAGCACTGTGAGCTCGCATATTTTCGTTGTTTTAAGCTTTCTCCCTTCTTATGATGGCCTGCTGTCGATGGAAGTAATTTTTAAGATTATGACGGCAATAAAACAATATTAAACATAATAAAATTCTCAAACAGAGAAGAGAGAAGACGGAGAAGATTATCATATACCGGGTGTGTGTAATTCGGATCAAGATTACTCGCCTACCATAACTTTTTTATGGATTTTAATAAAATAGGGAAACCTCTAACAAAACCATATTGAAAGGATGGAATTTTTAAACGTCAAACTGAAATATTAAATATAGAAATTTTAAATACGGCCTCGCAGAAAGAATAACAACTTTACTTAAAAAAATTTTTCATGAACTTCTTTTCAAAACAAAAACTAATTGATTTGCTGTGCACAAACACGAGAGAAATTCATAAATTAAAAATTCCTCTGTAATCATTATGAAAGTACCACAACAGTATGGAGACTAACATATTATTTTGAAAAAGGTTTCACAATATGTTAGACATTAGGAAAATAATCTGTATGAAAAGATTTATCATTTTTGTACATGATACTAAATGAAACTCTGCTCATACAATCGATAGATTAAAATGTTTGTAATAATAATTCCAGCAAGGTTATCCACCACCATATTTATTTGCAATTTATTAAAGAAAATTGTTTATTATATAAATATACATTATATTAAAATTGATTAACAACTATTTATTGTTACATGCTTATAATTTCTAATTGAAATCGAGCGATACACTTCTGTTTATACGGGTGTTTACACAAAAAAATCTCCGCCATCTTAGTTATAATTTACTACTACCAGACGTAGTAGTACTTGAACATTATTGTGCCTGTTTTTTTTCTTCAGAAGCGCGGAATGATCGACTTGTATACGGTTTCAGCGGGACTAAAGCCGCCGTTTTTTCTTTGCTCACAGCGAAAAAATAGACCATATCTGCAGGTCCTCGCTTCTTGCTTCTTGTTTTTTGTCCTTATATTTCATGTCATTACTATGCGAAGTGTTCGTCCAAGAAGTACTTGAAATATTTAAAAAGCATCTCGGAACGGAAAAGAAAGGCGAAAAGCGACTAGCGACGAAAAAGAAGAACTGTACAGTGGAAAAATGACCTCTATCGGTCAAACTGAACGACTAACTAGGAGATTTCTTAACGGAGATGTTTGAACTTGAATCGTTGTGGTGTAATACAGGCACCCACTTTTCTCCCTCGATTTATAATATTCCCTCATTAAATTCTATGTAGTCTAAGTCGAGGAGTTTGTTCATTAAAAATTCGTTCATTTTGAATTTTTTGTTTTCTCGAAAAGCACGCTGAATTTTCTTTTCTCTTTATTTGAGCAGTTTTTAATGTAATCTTTTGTTCCGCAGCGGTCGGTATATACAGAGTGATGAGTTTAAATTTAAAAGTTTAAAATTACTGATCTTTATGGATGTATCCGTTGCAAAGGCATGGTAAAAAAGTATTAACTGGAGTTAAGGTAGTCAACTGTCAATCAAATTTGATTAAAACCTTGATTAATGTATTTTAATGTGGGTCTCAACGTACATCAATTGTGCAAAGATACAGGGTCCTCATAAATGAAAAGCTCTAAAGAAACTACATATATGCCTGTCAAGAACTTTTAAAGCCAATCAAGCAATATAGGCAATATTTTTCTTAAAAAATATGCATCTATGTATATACATATGCATGGAAAAACATTATAATAATAATAATAATAATAATAATAATAATAAATTGCCTTTATTTAGAGAAGAAAAAAAAATATATCTAGATGAAGCCAGGCGAAGTCTAGCTAAAGCTACTCAACTCAACCTGACTCCATCAAAAACAAAATTACAAAAACAGAAACCAGACAATGGCAAAGCAAATTATTTAGAGTGTATATAACGTAAAATAAATACGATACAGCTAATGCTAAATACATTCAGAAAATTATGAAATAAGTCATAAAAATGAAGTAAAATGGTTAAGTTACTGTAAAGAAAATAGGTGGGTCTTCACGGATCTACGAAATCTTCCATGGTTACTGAGACACTTAATACAATCTGGGGTGGAATTATATAAAATACAAGCGTTGTAACTAAAAGATTTCCTAAACAGAGATGTGGAGTGACGAGGAATAGTTAATTGATGTTTATGACGCGTGTTTAGAACATGGATAAAGTTTCTAGGAATTAAAAACCCAGTTAGAGGAGTAGAAGGAAAATCGCTGTTCAATAGTTTATGAACAAAACATATTAAATGACATCTACGTCGATTCTCCATATTTAGCCAAGATAAGGACTTTATTCGGTCCGAAACGTGGTCATATTTACGAAGATTGCAAATTAAACGACAACACGAGTTTTGGACTCTTTGAATACGCGATCGGTTATATACAGATAAACAGGGTCCGTAAATGAAATCGCAGTAATTAAATAGTGACAAAACAAGTGACTCACACAGTTTTAACTTCAAAGAAGCAGTTAAAATTTGTCTATTAGCGTATAGAACTCTTAATGTAGAATACGCCTTTTTAATTAAGCTGGAGACATGCTGTTCAAACCGGAACCGAGTATCCATAAGCAAACCCAGATTTTTTGTCGAATCGACAAATTGTAGAGGAGTATTGAAGATTTCCAAATTAAGATGAGATTTCAAAAACTCAACACGATGACCTGGACCGAACAACAACGTTCTAGTTTTTTCAGAATTTAAGATGAGATTATGCTGAAGAGCTAATTCACCAATGCGATGCAGTTCTTGATTAATAGAATCCATTGCATTTTGGTACTCGTAAAAGGGAAATGAATAAAATAATTGAGTGTCGTCAGCATAAGCCTGCACTTTACATTTCTTAACTGCTTTTATGATATCATTTGTATAGACAATAAAAAGAAGAGGTCCCAAAATGGAACCTTGGGGAACACCAGATAAAATGTTTGTGCTATTGGAAGTATTACCGTTATGTACAATACACTGTGTTCGTTCAGATAAATAAGACCGCATGAGCATGAGAGAATTAGAAGAGAACCCAAGGTAATGCAACTTAGCAATGAGAAGCTGATGACAGACAGTATCAAATGCTTTTGAGAAATCCAGTAGAATAAGCACGGTATTCAAACCATTGTCAACAGACGTCATAATATCATTAAGAACATAGGTTAACGCGGATGCAGTACTGAGACCCCTTCTAAAGCCCGATTGATAATCTGACAAAATACTGTTTTGCGTTAGAAAATCATACATTTGATTATAAAGAACACGTTCAAGAACCTTAGAGTTATATTATGTCTACGCCAAGAAATTCTTCGGTGTTAAAAATGTTTAAAGGAGGTAAAAACACTTGGAATGAAAAGAATTCGAAATTTAAAATTTAAATTAATTAATGATCAGACGATATTGCTTATGATATCGTCTGATAACATAGAAAAGGGCCCTTACATCTAAGGAAGTCGAAGTTTTAATAAATCACTTTTTACAATTAGTGAGTGTGTTTTCCAAATAAAAAGGTAATAGGTAGGGAGACAATTAGCTTAAAGTTTTTCTCAAATATAAGAGGACCTCCTTGAGTAACAATATGCTTGAAATATTAAACATTGCCAGTTGCAGTTTTTCTTGCAATACCAATGCTTATTTCGATAGCTTAGAAGCATATCCTGTTGAAATTGCATCAGATTTTATAGTACCATGATAAACCTCTCAGACGAACTGGAAAGGAAACGAATAAACTATCCTTTTACATCGACAATAATACAGGAGATGAGCCCTGCTACCTCCTTTAGTTATTTGCCGGTCATGGAGTATGTGGACTCCGGAAGGATCTAAAGGAACTTGTTGACGAGAACCAAATCAAGGTGGATTGAGCAAACATTTTTTGAAGTGTAGTGCATGTCAATAGCAATTAAATACACGCTTGCGCCAACCAGTGGATTTGCATTTTTTCAGACTATTCCAAAGCTCTTGGCGCCAAATGTAAAATATATTTGTTGCATAACTCTAACAGATTGATTTTCCTTCCATCTTGAATAATTAAAGTATTAGGTTAACGAAATATTAGAGGGAAAATCCTTGGTTATGGGTAAAACGATAGTACATTTTCAAACAATGACTATACTTCGAGTCTACATGCAATCAAGGAGAATGCCCTTATACATATAGATGGACCTTATCTAGAAGAATTAAAATAGGAGATAAATCATAACAAAATTATTGAAAGGAAATACTACGAGTACAACGTGGAAAGGGTATAGCAAACATAGATTCTAGTATATTGCATATATATATAGTGCAAATTAAGAAATGGATAAAATTGCTTCATCTTCAATGTCAACAGCCCTAGCAGAGATCATTAGTTATAAAAAGTGATTATTTAATAACTAAGATGACAGGAACGAAAAATAGTTGAACCAAAATTCGGTAGGTTTAGTGTTATAACATGAAACCTGCTAATTTAGAGGAGTTAATGACACAAATTATTTATGAATGTCATCGAATAATACCAGATATGTTGGAAGCAATTCACCAAAATTTTGTAAAATTTATATAACTATATGAAATTAGTGTTAATGTTGTGACAGTTCCATTAAATGATTGTTAAGTCTATTAGCACCAATAAGTAATTAATTAATAATGTGCATTAAATGTTCTCGTAATATTTGATGTATTCGTATTGTACTTTCTGCTTGATACATAGACATTTCTTAAACCAGTTTTTACAAATATCAAACTAACAGATTGTAAAGGTTTTGTACAAACTAAGTTATTGCCCAGTAATTGAATTATTTCATGAATGTGTTAGTGTTTAAAAGTCAAAACTGTATCAAACGTCACAATTTTACGGTAATAGGTTATTACAAAACAGTCACAATTCACGAAAATACAAGAGCTTGTCAAGAACAGATCAAAAGAGAAGAAATATAAAATACTGTTTTATAGAAAATCTCTGGTGTAAGCTAGAAAGGTACGAAAAAGTATTGAAAGGAAGTAGTTGTAGGTTTTGAAAAAAAATATATCCCATTTCTACTTTTATTACTTTGATATGTTTCCACTGTACAAGAAATATAAACATGATACTTCATATCAATTTTTCCCTTTAGAACACACGAAAATATCTTTTGAAATTAATTAAAAAATCACATTCGAAACATTACCAAAATGAAGGCGAGACTACAAAAATATATTTATTATTTCTCTCTGGCTTTGGCACGATATTAACCTTATGTCATTCTCCTCTTGTATATTGCTACACATAAATTTTGTTTTAAACACATGTGTGTAACCGATGTTATGTGATACTACACATATTAATCCGTATGTACCAGTGCTTAGAGCTTTTACATTCGACACATGCAGCCGTGCTGTCGAAAAAAAAACAAAAAGGTCAACGGTTTTATTTAACACTGTGACATGAGGAGTACATGATTTTAATTATGTTGCTTTATGGTCTGCGAAGTTTTACAAGTGATACCGGGAAAGGTAGTAAATTTTTAGTGTTTCTTGTGTTCCCACCCATATATGTATTACATTTACTTTACTCCAACACCGATTGCAAATAGCCTTCCTTATCTTAAAATTTACTGTTAATGGTAAAGGTTTTCCAGTTCGTTTGTGAAGGGTATTACCTAAATAGGCAACGTTTATAGAGAGAAAGTCTATTTTTGGTTGGTGAGAACAAAGAACGATATTGTGTAACAGTTTAACAGATTAATCAACGCACAAACTTAAAAGCGGCAACCGAAAAACTTTTTTTCATTTTTCCTGTTCATATTATACATACTATTCCTTTTTTTAAAAGGAAGCGTTAGGCACGGTAAAATTAGAAATTCTGCAATTTATTATACTTTTTTTGTTTCGTCGAATTTTTGCTTTATTTTCCTCTTTCACTTAAATTTTTGCTTCAATATTCTATCTTTACTATTACGTATGTATATGCCATGTATGTAATGTATGCGATTTATTCTAACTTTTAAAGCAGGTACATAATTATGTCTACAAGTATTATGTATGTATGTATGTATTTAATGTTAGTTTTTAAACAAAATGGTATAGAATTCAAATGAATTATTGAAATTGATCTAGGATGGACCTAGTTCCCAATGATATAGAAAATAAAATGGCATTAGCATTCTTTGGAAACAAACATTTGGACTAAGTTCTGAACCATAACAACTACTTACAAGAAAAGCTCATTGGAAAAATAACCCTTCGCCTTCTCAATTCTTCATCTGTATTTGTAATACATATGTGCAATATCAAAATAATTTCCCACTTATGTTTTGTAAAATTCTAACTGTTTCAATGAACTGTTTCAGTTGAAGTTTCAATAGTAAATTATTTTTTGATAAATTTTTATCGACTGTATTTTTGAAACTGGGTGGTATTGTATTTTCTGATACCAATACCTAAACGCTAATTTGGCTCACCACGTATTGAAGCATTACAGCCGTCTTTTGTTATAGTAAATCTTTTATAAACCTGAAAATATCAATTTCGGGATTGTTTAATATTACTTTGTACTTCTGTTTTCGAGTGATAAGCAAACCAATCTTTTGAAAAAAACTTTCATTCATTAGAAACTGAGAAAGCGATGCGATAATAATCGAATTTTTAGTCGACGCCTGTCCATAAAAAGGATGTTAGCTTTTGAGAATTTAAGTCTGCTTTAGTGTCCCCTAAATTATATAGATTATATTGCATGTGCACTAATATCTAGTAGTAGGATCAGAATCAGTTGAATAATTTAAAATATTTTTACGGAATTATTTTAGTAATGCATAAAATGTGTTTGCTTTTAATTTATATATTCTGTACTTTGTAAACAATTCTTGTTTTTTATTTGCACGTTCTTTTTCATTTTTTTTCTGGAATTGAATTGGATTGCCAGAGCAATCATCTGTTGTGTTGTAAGTGTCAATATTCTGGCATTTGTTCGACTTCGCCAAGTCCAGTTCAGATTTTCCACAAATATCGATACTACTTATTTCTTCTCGTTATTTTTTTGCCGCCTCTCCCTCCTATCTGCATCCTGATTTTCTTTAGGAATATTTTGCGTGCATTTTTTGAGCAATCTCACTCAACTCATTCTGTATTTTTTAATTCCAAATATTCGAAAAAAAAGCACGTCTACATACTCAAAGTACTTTCTGACCTCTATTGGAAATATGATGAATTAATCTGATCTTTTTTCTCATTCAAGTTTTCCTTAAGCGTACTATTTGAGGTTGTATTCTTGTAGAGTATCTAAACAAAATGATATCTTGCATACTTGTGTTCGGTTCTTTGTAAAAGTTATTGCGACACATTTCAATATCAGCCATGCATAATCTCTTAGATTTTAAAGTTCCTTTTTTGTAATTCCAACCAATATTTTTGATGACATAGGTATCTATGACGATAAGTTATATCGTTTTTTAAGTTTCAGTTTACAACGAATCTTTTGTCTCTGTTTCTGTAATATCCTTTTCCTGCTTGTTTCAGGAGTAGTTTTCGTGATTTTCTCATTAGCCGATGCACGCAGTAAATTTCGCAAACTCGTTCCTTGTTGGTTGCATGTGACTTCGCACACTTTGAATTTGAAAGATAGTGGATTGGGCGCTAGAAATTGAAAAAAAATTTTTAGCTAAATTTTAGCACGGTAAATGGTGTATGATGATGATAATATTCTTTATCCTTGCGAAGACCCATCTGAAGAACCTTGAAGTCCATCAAAATAGAATTCTCAGAATAGTCGTAAGAGCTTCGTGGTTCGTGAGAAATGAACAGTGGCGAACTGACCTCCATATTCCAGCGCTGAAGGACTACCTAATAGCACAAGTCAACAAGTCACTCGGTAGAGCCAGTTCTTCAACAAATCCATTCATTGCTTATCTTACGGAATTGGACCCTGATCGATCACCCCCTAGGGTAAATCCCAGAAGAGAAATGGACATTGCAAACCTTTAGAAGACCCGAGACCTCACACAGAGGTTAAGATTCGATCATACACCAGCAAGCCAAAAATGTAGATGAGCCTCTCTTCGAGATTAGAGGGTTTAAGAACGAATAAGTTCAACCGTAGAAAAGCGAGGAAGGACCGAATATTGTTTATCTAGAGCTCCGGATACTTGATCAAACACCTTACAGATTTACATTTTCTTAAGTTGTGGAGCTAGGCTAATACATAATATAGATATACTTAGCAATTTCATCCTTTAACTGAAAACTCTGAAAATGTGACCGTCAATTATCAAATGTTTGCTTGTGAGCAACTCTTCAAATCCAACGTGTATGTTGGAATTGAAAGTGATAGTGTTAAGAAATTGGGCTTCACTATATGTATTTCTTTACATTAAAGGTTTAAAGAATGAAATATTCGGAGATAATAAATTGCCATACAAATATCCCCGCTACACATCGATAGGGATATGGTGATAAACGACTTACTACCCAAATTAAGTGAAATAGGCATTGCCGCAAGTATAGCGAATAATCCCTTATAACTGTATAATAAGAGAGTTGACATCACTTTCGATGACGTCAGAAATTGAGTTATTGCTAACACTAAAAGACAACATAATAATAAAAACACACGTAGCCTAGCGTTATTTGCAAACATATGGTATTTCATTGACAAAAGTAAGGGGTTTTGGGAAAATATTCCACTTCGGAACTATTGTCAAATATATTTGAAATAATAAAAAAAGTTTTTTTACAAACAGAACAAAGGGAATAGCAGAAAATTATGTCGTAGTTCTAAAATCTACAAAGTTGAATTAAATAAGTTTCGACCTCTACAAGTTTAACAACTTGCGCGGATGTTTTCTTTTCGAAGTTAATTTCATCGTATTAAATTAATAAAAATTACGGATGAACTCTTAAATCGAATTTGGAGCCATTCCAAAAAAACAAGACTCTATTGTCGAATATTTCGTGTAGATACCGCTCAATATATCCTCCTTCGTACACTCGCTAAGTCACGGTCAATAAAACGAAAAAAAAAAAACCTGCCTCAATGTGTGACCTTCACCGTCAAAAATTACGCGGAGAGTTACATCATGATCTGCATTTATTCATTCTCTGATCAGCTACGACCAACTACCATTATTTCTGTTCTACGTTTATACAACAATACATCTTTTGTATCAGAGTATGTCACGTCAACGTGCTTTGAATTGTTAAAAACAAAGATGGAGGATGTATTATATATTTTTTTATAATAGAATACGATTATGATGATATGAAGTTAATGTTTCATGCACTTCATTATTCTGTACTTTACTGATTTTCAAGCAATTACAACTTCTATCTCATATATCAATAAATTCCTTGTTAGAATGCATCTTTAAATTGTTATCTGTGAAATTAGTTTTATTATAGGATAATTTATTTTAGTGGGGACGTATAAGCCGGAACGATTTTATAGTGCTATAGAATAAATTGAGTTTAGTATACCTTAGTGTTTTGAGCTCTATTATTTGATCTTATGTTGGAGAGTATCTGTACATTAATAGTAGTGCATAATATGTTTTTAAAACCTCATTATACGGAACGAGTGGATTTAAGAGAGCGTGAGGTAGAGTCAGCCAACACGGGCAGTAAAGAAATACACCTTGAGCTGCTTATTTTAATCTAGAAAGGGATGTCAATAGTTTAAATATTTTTTTCGTTTAGGTTTGTCACGTCCATTATTCATATATGTATGTGTGAATCAATAAACTGTACAAGCAATTTACACTATAAAATCATACCAATTTTGAACTTTGTGACAGAGAGAATGAATAATAAGTTTCAAGAAAATTTTACTATAAAAGTGTGTATTGATTAGTAAAATAATTAAATTTTCTACAACTTTGCTATGGCTTTTCCTATACCTAAGTACTCCTAAGACAAAAACGCAGGATCATAATAAACAGTGAAGAAATTTGAAGTACAACATCGCTTCAAATTTACTCCATGAAAAAAAAAAACTAAAAAAAGCAATTAAAGAAATTATTCGAAATGTTCATCGTTCAAACAATAATTGAACTGGAAATTTTATTATAATCTACATTTCTTTATCATGAATGTGATGAGAGAGGGGAGGGGGGAGGTCAGAGAGAGTTAATAAATATGATACATACTATAGGAGAAGCCCATGATAAATGTTTACTAGCCACACGTTTTTACAAGTCAAATCATCCAGATTTACAACGATATCTTCGCACTGTTTATCCTAAAAAATTAAAGGAGAGATTTGAAAGAACGGCAAATGCTAATTATGACACAACTAACAGAAGACATAAAGATAGCAATGAAAATAATCAAATCACTACTGTGGCGTCGATTGCAGAAAATCCAAATTTCAGCTCAAGGCAAATCAGTGATCAAATAGGAGTTTCCTATAGCTGGGTGAATAAATTATTGAAAAAAAAAGTTTCACCTTTACCACTATACATACTGCCAATTATTACCAGCCTTGAATATGCAAAACCGTTTGCGGTTTTGTGAATAGGCACGAGAAAAACTCAAGAAGATCCGAATTTTTTGCTAATGAGCGAATCATTATTTTTCAATACACACATTTCTTCGAATGCAATTTAAGTGGAAATATGTATTTGAATTTTTTGTAAAACTAGTTACATATGCTGGTAATAAATATTCCCCCAGATGTTATTGAACGACATTGGTGTCAACATGATGGTGCTCCTTCATATTCCATATTAGTGGCAATCTTGTTCATAAACTCAGTGTTTATTTTTCATAAATATTATTATTTCAGATTAAACATTTAAATACCAGCCATTGATACAGATGGTTAGGTAAGGGTGGCTCAATTCCATGACGCGTATGATATCCGGACCTAACGTGCTTAGATTTCTTTTTGTCGGCTATGTTAAAAATAAAGTGTACGTAGTGGAACCAACAAATATTGAAGATTTGATTGAACGAATTAGGAATGCACTTTTAACAATAACATTACAAGAAATGTAATAACAAATTTCCATAAATATTAGAAGCAGAGACAAGAACGGTAAACATTACACATAATCTCTATAAGTAGTCTTTGTTTAATTTTTTGATTTTTTAAAGTAAATAAATTTCAAGCAAAGCGCTTTTTACCGTAACACTGCGTTTTTTATCGTATTGACTTTAGGTATAGGGCAAGCCATATTAAAGTCGTAGGATGTTTAATTTCACGTTTTATTGACCAATAATATTCGAAGATTTTTCGAATTTTTCTTTGTCAAATTTGAGAAGATTTTCTGCGCACCGTTTTCTTTGTATGTCAGTTTCTGAGATGGTATTGTGAAGAGCCATTATTGCTTAACATTGGTTAAACAGTATTAATTATTCCAATTAACAGTATATTAATTGGAATAACAAAAACAATTCCGATTTTATGGTTAACAAAAATTGAGTCAAAAACCGTCAATTTTTTCATATGAGTACCATACATAAAGTAGCATTTGTATTTCATGTAGATTCAAAATAAATGGTAAAAATATAGGTTTGCATTGAAAAACAACCTGTATAATCGTACTAGGTAGACATCCTGTATAATGAGGTAATACGAGAACCTTTAAGGTAATTTGTAATCAAAACCAATATTAAATAACAAGATTATTTTGTAAATAAGTAGTTGTAAATGATGGGTATATGTATGTAGTACTTACACGCAAAAAACTAATTGCTTGGTTTAAATTTAATTGCAACAGTTTGAATATACGACCAGTTCGTATATGAGCGATTTATTCGCCATGAAAATATCGTATTCTTGTTATCAAGCTGTCGTATCTTAAGATGAATGTTAGGTAAGTTTGAAGTTAATAAATGAAATGTACTGCTTTATTATTATGGTAGTTTGGAAATATAAAACTGAAGTTTTAAAACAAATAAATCGCTATTCTCATAATTGCAATATAATGTTCAACTTAAAACTATAGATTTTGATTAAAACATAGTACATACATATTTTTAAATATGAAAGAATTCTTTCTAGAAGACCGATTCGTGAAAGAAACAACAACTATAATTACAGGGGCAACATGCTTTCTCAATGAGAAAATGTTGTTCACGCAGTATACTTATACCTTCAGCCTTCAAACCATTTTACCATATAATAGTCGCAAGAAAAACACTAGAATGAAAAATTCCAACTCAGTACTGTTCTATGCACATTTCACAACCGAAATAATTCATAAGTGATCTTCTAAAGTATCTTCTCTCCCTAGTAACGTTGGCCTTTAATGTGCCATCTATTCACAAACAGTTGATTCAGAGCAGTTACAGTTTACATAAATTCCTATTACACTGACTATTTTACTCTAAAGAAATTGCATTATATTTTAACATCAACTTTATCAATATTCAACGGGAAATTGTACACCTTTAAAATGAAAATACGATTAATCTATTAGATATAATTCTGTAAACTAAAAACTACGAATACTTAAATTATTATATGTTTATTTTAAGATGAGTTAATTTTATTAGGAATTTATTGGTATTATAGCATTAATTTTATATATTTAACTGCGTATTGTAAACCTGAGAATACGAATATTCAATTTAAGTGATGTACAGTCTGTTTAACAAGAGCGTACGTCGAATAATAATCGAACTGGTCGTCTTTTCTATAATTTCAGATAGGCGGTCGCTAGACCTATTCTTGCTCTAGAACGCGTTCAAAGCTGCAAGTCAGTATCGTGTTGTGACCTATCCACAGTTTATAAAATGAGTGCGGCGTATACGAAAAGATTCAAAGCCGTGTTCTTGTGTACACATCCAAAAGGACCAAAATTATCAACTAAATCTGCAGCTTGGTTTCTGCATCGGCCAGAAGGATTTGTAAGGAAGTGGGTTATGAGATATAGGACATATAACAATATCGATGATTTGCCAGAACGCGGTTTAACGCGTACGACGTCTTAGCAACACTACGACTTCCCTCGTAGTGTTGCTTCGTCTCTTTGAACAAAACTCCAACATTACACTTCGAGAAGCGCAACAACGATTAGCCAGAAAAAATTTAAATGTATCCGTGGCAACAATACAATGGCAAGACTGGCGGATTACAAGGGTAAAACTGCTTCTGTCTGAAAATCATATCGCCAGACGACTGGAATGGGCACAAGAGCGTTTGGAGCGCGATTGGAGTAATGTGATTTTCACGGACGAAGCATTATTTTGGCCATTTCTTCCTCCGTCAATGAGACGAAAACCCATGATTCAAAGGTCCGTTAAGCATCCTCAAAAAAATTCATGTTTGGTTATGTTTTAGTAAACACGATTTCGGAAGGTTGCATGTGTTTACTGAGAATTTGGATGCCCAGAAAATGGTGCAAATTTACCGAAGGTTTCTGCTATCCTCAGCAAAACAGTGGTTTGGATCGGATACCTCCCAATGGATACTACAAGAGAACAACGATCCGAAGCACCGGAGTAGACGTTGTGTCTCTTGATGATTTGAAGGAGCTGGTACATAGGATTCGACAAATATGGCGCTCATTACCGTCTAATTACGCTGAAACGTTGGTCGAAACGTTGTCAATCCATTATAGATAACAACGGCGACTGGATAATATATTGAGCCCTAGCACAGTAGTATTACTTGTACTGATTTCAATAAAAAAGATAAATATGCTTTAATCAGTGCAATTTATTTGTTACCGAACGTACCCTCTTGTTAAACAGACTGTAGCTTAATTTTAATCATACACTTTGAAGATATGCAATAATATTTGAAGCTGACGTTAAAGTTATTATATTAGAAATATTTCTTATTCGGCTTTAGTAAGACTTGTTGAATTTTGTAATCAAGATTTCTTTAATTTCATGCACACTAGAAGCTTCATTTAATTAAAAACTAAATTTTCTATCAGTATGTATAATTAATTTTTTTCTTATTAATGTAAAGAATATCTAATATGTATATGAACGCATATTATGTGAAAATACGGCCCATTTTATAACGTTATAATGTATGTAAAATTTCACACACAGGAATATTAACAACATTAGACGTATAAAGCTCGTTTTCAAGTTATAACACAATTTACTCATGGAAGTGGAGTTGCTTATTGACGGGTGCGGTATCAGCCATTAATGGATGTAAACTAAGAGGGAAGTTCTCATATAGCTCCAATTATAAGTTAAGTTACATACTTGTCAGATTTTCGTATTTTATGCATGTACGTATATCTTAACGAACACTCCATAGAGATCAGTTCAAAGAAGATTTAGTGTTATATATATCTACATAATTGTTAGATTAATGTCCACATATCTACGTTGCATTTAAAAGGTAACTAAATTTTTAATCGTGTAGGCATGCCATTACATTACAATCAAGAAAGCTGTAATTAAACTACATATAATAAAGTAAAACTATCTGTTAATTAAATTTACAACATTCCTTTTGATGTATAGCGAAAACCAATAACAAAATAAATATCCAGCCATCGAAAACTTTGTTTATAGAATTAGCGAAAGGAATGTTACATTTTGCTATTTTTTTCCTACAGTAGTAACATTTAAAATGTTTACGTGTATCGATTGTATACACATATACATACATATGTACGTACTAAGATATGCGAGATTCCAAGAAAGTTATTTCGGTAGTAGGCCTTGGAACATATACTTTTCAAAACACTCGTTATTTCAACGCTGGTAGCACGTTCAGGCAAATTGTAAGTATACGAAAACGAAAGAGAATTCGCCATTAAAGCCAGTAATTATTATGTGGTATTCATAACTCACGATTACTCATCGACTTTGACATTGGAATTTCAATTTGCTGACCTTGAATTTCGCCCAGGCATATCATCGCGCATCGAACATATGGAAAAAATAATATTACGTATACGCATACATACTTAATTTTCATTTTTCCGAGAAATTGAGACAGCTCATGTATTCATCGTAGCATGCGATGCACGTTTTCTGTTGAGAATAGACACATCTATCTGATACGGTGTTACTCTATATGCATTTAAATGTTAAAAATTCTTGGAATGTTAACCAAAGATGGCGAATTTGTGGGAAGCATTGATTTTGTAATTAATTCCTATTGTTTTTGTTTAGGCGGTTATGCACACATACATATTACCAGGGTTGGTTAAATTTACACATACATATGGTAAAGTGCGTAAATAAATATAGCTTTACGTTATCACCACACTCACTTCAACGCTCTCGATATATGTGTACGTAGGTAGCTGCGGACGCAGCAATAAGGACATGTAGGTAAACAATACGAAGTAACCCTTCGTGAAGTAATATGCAATTAAACTTGGTAAACGACGTGATAAAATTTACTATAACATTAGGGACTTCACACAAATGTATATCTCGTAGGAGTTGTAAACAGGGGAATTACCGAGTATATAAATCAACATGAATAAAGCCGTATTTTTCTGACTTAACAGAATTTTGTATACATTTAATATTGTGTTCTGCCAACATACACTAAGTACAATACAGTTTATAAGTCATTGTGCTACGAAATTGATGAAACTAATGCTTATTAACGTCTTCTGCTGCATATTATAGCGCTAGTCTGTTTACATTATCTACAGTTGTTGTCAAATGTACAGGATGATACTAAACGTATGCGACAAACTTCAAAGACTGATTCCTTGGAATATTTTCATCATAAAAGTGAGTGAAAAAATAATAAAAGCGCCAAATGACAATTTTTGATCTAAGATAGCTAATTTTTTTGAAAATCAGAGCAAACATTTCGTAAATACTCCAACAATTGTTTTCTATGTGCGCGAAATCTCTCAGTCTTTGTATGTCATTTAAAGTTCTTGGTCAGAAAGGTCAAATCGACTGCTAAGGGCTATATACATATGTCACTGGAATTACAATAATCGTTCTTTTGTGTGCCTTCGCAAAAAATTAAGGAACATACGTATACAGTGCCTTCCATGAAAGAATTGATGTTATAGTTGTGGTGAAATAAAATAGCTTGGTAACAGGCTAAATGTTAAAATTATATATGCGTAAGATCCGATAATTACTTGAAATATTTTTACTAAACTGTTCTTAAGGATCTATTTTCACTCCTAGCGAGCACATCCTATACTAACATCGGCTGTCATTACAAATAAATTGGATAATAGAGGGAGCTAATAGTACCAGTTGTCGATCATACTGCGAGATGAAAGACAGCAATATACAAAATAAGATAGCAAGATCGTGACATAGAGACATGTCGTGAAAGGGGTATAAGCACGTAGAAAGGAATATAAAGTAAATTCGAATAGCAGTAATTGCGGCGATGATGTGCCCCTCTTTTAGAAAGGTGCCAAACCATTTGGAACGTCTACAGTTATCTGTTTTACTACCGGATACGTTTCTTGCAATACTCTTTTTTATTTAGCATTATATTTCTTTTTATAATGTACACCATGCTTATTTCCGTTCATATTTAGTGGACGAATAAGTTTATAACTCTTGAAATACTTTAAAAAAAAAAAAAATTCTTTTTTATTAAACACGTAATTTCTGTCACGTACTATTCGTCCACCAATTTATAATTAAATGTTGATATTCCAGCAATAATTTCTTGTTTATAATCATTCTTCACAAAAATTATTGCAAGTAAAAATAACGCAATTTCAAATTTCCCACCAACAACTGATAATAGCCTCTTAAAGGGATTAAGGGATGATAGGGCGCAAGTAGATGGTTGCAGTGAATATGAATAACAGGAAAGAAAGATCACTTCCAAATTTTAACATTAATACAAAAAAGTACATTTGCTACAAGTAACAAGGCAATACCTGAAACTGTGGCGGAAATTAACCGCTAACTAAAAATTAAATGGGAAACAACTGACAGTGTAGATCTAAAAGATGTAAAGCGCACTCTTCCTTCTTTCTCCATTATCAGCTTGTATCTATTTGATTTTTTCTTAGAAATCTGGGACTCTCTTTTCTCTTTCAAAGAACTGACCTCCTTCAAGAACTGCAAACCGTGTTGCAACACTACTTCTCAACTTTAAAACATTTCATAAACCGTTCAAATCAATTGATCAGCAAGAAGTGGTGTCTCTCAATGACAAAAGAAATCGAAAGTTACCAATCGAAAAAAAAACAGTTAATTCTAGTTAGTACACAAGACTACCTAATGCTGGAATAAATTTCTTACAATTTGGTCAAACGAATAGTTTTATAACAATATGAGAAAACTCAGCACTGAATACAAATAATAAGAGGGAGGAGATTTTGCGGGTCAGGAAAGAAGGTATACTAACTTAAAGTAATGAAAATAAAGCTTATTTGCTACTGGAACAGGTTAAGATATAATAAAATATTTTACTGAAAAAATGAAATCTATACATATCGAAAAATATAACATTATCACACAAGGAATTGATTCATTAGCTGGAAATAAGTGTCCACATCATCGTAATAGTTAGGAAAGGATAATCTTTTTCTACTATTCATCATTGTGATTATATGGCTGTCCAAAACACTTGAGAAGAAAAATGGACAGAGAATTAAGTATCGACAGCTTAACCCATTTTATTATTTCATTGTTTTATTAGATATAGTACTAAATAATGAACTGCCCAAAAGCATGTTTTCAGTTTACTCGTTTAAAATTGTTAGTTTTTTGCAAGTTACCGATTTCTATATCAAACACTATGAAAGGCATAAATACCTCTTATGGACCAGATTTTATGAATATAATACTATGGAAATATTCTTTTTCTTACCTGTTGCATTTTTTCGAAATCTAAATAGGGCCTTTGTACATGCGTGTGCTTCGTGTGCCTGGACCGTTTCCTTGGTGAGACCTCATAGTGGAGCAATTTAGCGGGCGGACTCATAGACCGTATCATATGCTGGTAGTTATTCGGCGTCCTACCGCCAGGTTTGAGGGCTTCGAGCGGTGGCGAGGTTCTAAATTGCACTGGAGTAGCCATGCTGGCTAACAGGTTGTGTACTTCTTCGTCGGACGAGCCGGAATGTTCGATGTTGTGATGATTGTGATGGTGATGGTGGTTGTTGTGATGATTGTGATGGTAATGGTGGTGGTGGTAGTGGACGGTCGTGGTGCCGTCGTCGGCGACGCCGCAGCATTTCGATGGCGAGGATGGCGACGGGGGACTGAGATTTCCGTAACGGGAGACGTTCTCCTCGTTCTCGCACGGGCTACGGCGACCGCAATGGATCGAATACGAATCTGAGCCTACCTGAGACCATTTTCGTTTTTCCGGTAAACAGACAGAGGAGGAACGGGGCGGTCGCGGTGGACTGTTGATTACCTCCAGCTCCTCTTCGGAACTGTGGGGATCGTGTTGATCCGGCGCTGGGCTTTCCATCGAACACCCTGTATCGGCTGGTGATACACTACACATACGCTCTGACAGAACTGAAACGTAAAAGATATTGGATGTAAGTAATGATGTTTAAGAAAAATGAGTATTTTGAAACTGACAGCAGATAATTTTATGCATTTGAAACAAATGAGGTTTCACTTATAAGTAACTACCTTAGGTTCTCCCAATTGTCCGCGTAAAAAGGTAACTTGTTTTCTTTCATTGCGATTAACCTTATAACCCACGCATCTACATAGGTCTAACAATTTAATTGGTACTAAATGGACTGCGTAGGTTTAGTGTGTATCTAAAGAGGTGTACCGTTACAATCAGTCGGTAGAACTTCAAAAACTATTTTCCATAATTATAAATTTACAGCTTAGATATGCGTCAGTGTAAATTATTAACTATTTTCTGGAAAATTGTAAAAGTGCATAATTTATCGCTACTATAATCGTGATTATAAATTTCGATATCAAAGTATATAATTAAATATCGAAATATAGGCGATACTGTGAAAGTAGCACTTAACCCAGATGTCCTTTTTTCAATTATATTGTATCTTGGTCAAATCTTTAAGACTACTGCTAATGTATAGTGCGAAAATAATAAATATATGTTACGCACGGATATTACATAAAATCAAATTCCGTCTGTTGTGTGTATCAAAAGTATACAGTTTCGCTCGGAATTTGTAATTACTGAAGTCAAAATGTGTGACAAAAGAAATTATAAATACATAACGGAATTCTAGTTGCGGTTAGACGATTTGAAGTGTTTAATCAAGCCTGTTATCAACAAACACATAATTCTACATCTGAGTGTTGTGGTATTTCTGGTAGTATTAATTTTAAGTAAGATTAGTTTAGTTGAATTAATGCATGAGTATGTCTAATGATGGATCTCAGTTTCAACAAATAAATCTATAAAATACATTCCGTAAAGCTTTATCTTTACGCGGTTGCAATCAATAAGAGGAAAACAATTAAGTCTTAATTAAAAATAGTTATTATTAAAACTTTTAGACAGTCTCGTGATGCTTGATACATTCTCTTAAAATGAGTGTCTAATGTAATCGTTTAAGTTCATGGTTGTTGTAAACACCATTCTCATTATCGCCGAAAACTGTTTGGTCCCAGGATTGTTATCCTACATATATATATACATAGGAAGATCCAACAACATTTCAAGCTTCCGTATTTAAAGAAAAGTTATTTTTATTCTCTCGATTGCTTTGTAATGAAAAATAAAAGGTAGTAAGTCTTGAATGTTTGTAAAACAAAGATGCAACACGTTATAATCTCTTTTAAGGTTCTAGCTGAAAAAGCTAAGCGTAAAGACATTGCATTAGATTTTTTATCGTTGTTGGTCTTTGTTAGTTAGAATGTCACTCGGCCATATCTCAGGAACGGTTTACAGTACAGCTTTTGGATGAAAATATTACTGACTAACGTGATCCCGAGAAACATCTGGTAATTATTTAGAAAAGCATAGGATGACCGCTAGACGGCGTAACTGATCACCAAAAATTTTAATTCTTATTTTACGCAAAATTTACCAACTTAAGGTCTATCATAAACATGAAAATCGCACTGGGGGAAAAAATTCTTGCATCAAATAAAATTGCTTTAATCCAAGAAAATGTAATGTTTGAATAGCCGCAATAGATTAACTGTTTTCTGCAAAGAAAAATATTTTCTCAAATTCTTTCTTACATCATATAAATAATATGTTCCAACAATATGATATTTTCTTGATTTAAATATACAAGAAATAAGTAATTTCTAACATGAAGTAAATCTTAAGTTTGCCTCAAGAAAATACAAGATTGGACTCAAACAAGATGTTTTTTAATTAAGTTAACTGATATATTACATTTAGTATCAATGGAGTAGTTTAAGTTTTCATAAGGAAAAAAAAAATTTTCCGTCAAGAAAAATGTTGTTTTATCCAAAGAATCTTAACAGTTCCCTGTAATATTGGAGTTTGTTGCAAAGAGCAAAAATCTTAAATTCTTGTCAAGAAAAAGTAACTTTCTAGGTGAGTTATATGTATTTGTATTCACCGCAAAGAGGTAAGTTTAAATAAAGCAAATATTACTCTAACATATAAGGCCTGCTCATTTGCGTTGCTGGAAGTGCTCAATATCACTTTTGTCAATTACCGTGTGTTCGTTCGAAATTTAGCTGCTGACAGGTGTTTTAAACACTCGTTCGTTTGCATTCAGCAAATTGCTGTAGCAAGCTATATTTGCTCACGCCTCAAGTGTTGAGCAATAATAGCTGATGAAATGACATTCATCCGCTCAAATATCTATTTGCTGATTCGCTACACTTTGGATTTCTGGCAAAACTTACGAAAGTTAGCAATTCAAACGAACAGGCCTATAGACGTAACATAAATATATTATTAGACAAACAAAACAAAAGTGGTTGAAACGTGCATATCACACTGCCGGTGATCGGTTAAAATACAAAACATGTTGCAATGAAAAAGGTAGGTCCTAATTCAAGCACATGATTTTGACGATAATCACATAGTGATGGGTTGCGACGAAGCAAACTGCTTCGTTGAAACTGCTAACTATCGTTAGCAGTTTGTAGCAGCTAACGAATATTAAAAGAAACCGCTACTTTTTGTAGCAGTTTTTCGATGTAAATATTTCTGACGTAGCACCTCTATAGACATCATATGTTCTATCCCGTTGTAGCAGAGAAGCAGTATAGGAGCAGTTTGTATCTGCTAATGAAAAATAGCACATCACTATAACCACACGTCGTAAAAGGAAACGTTTGAAAGTTCAATCCTGACACACAGACACGTTTTTCGAACTTATTTGTTCTCATCAGTGTGTGATCCAAGAATATGAACCAACAAACCTATTCCCCATACCCGTTATATCCTGAAATTACTCGAAAGAAAATCAGAAGATAAACTCCATGACCTCTATCGGGCGATAACCGGACAACAACAAGGGCAGATCTCTAGACGTTCTCCAAACGATTACAGAGATCACATGTGTAAGTGCTATCGTCATCTATCAGATGTCCCGATAAGCATAACACAAACAAAACACAACGAGAACGGATAAAATATGTTTTCAAGAAAGAAAATAATTACTTTGACCTAAAACAGTTTTCAAAAAAATTATCTTCTTGCACAAAACCCGGGAAAATATATTTATGCAAACTATTATCTTCTGAAAATATCTTATACTTTGTGCAAGAAAACTTTTTTGTCCTGAAGTAAAAAAAAATTCTTATAGGAAACTCCAAAAATACTTTTTTGTATTTTGCCAAATAAGGGGAGAGAAGGAGGAAAAACTTTGTATTGAAAGAACTCTTATAACTCCGGTTCTGTTGAACCGAATTGTGCTCGTTATAGAGTGAAAGTCTGCATCGAAAATAATAGCAGACAACTTTAAGATTTAGCTCGCCACTAATCTTAACTTTATTATGCTGTTTCATTTTTTGTTGTTTTTCTGCACTGTTTGTTTGAATTATACCGTTGTGTTTTTACTAAATTCTTAAGCTTTCAAGTCATTATTTTATAGTATGAGCATAAATATAACCTTCCACGTATTGTTCTTTTAAAAAATCATGAAATTTACATATTTAAATTTCCTCAACGTTCTCTAGCGGTAATAGACAAAACAATATTAAACAGTTTGAATCACGAAACAGGATTTTCATTGGCCTATGTTTCGTGATTCAACGAAACATAGGCCAATGAAAATCCTTTCTAACAAGACCAAATTTGCTAAATTTCGTTCACGGGAAGCAGAATAATTTAAATTTATAGAAGAAATTTTTACCATCCACGCGTTTATGAAGATATGTTCGGATTGATAAAAGATAACGACAATTTAGTCTACTTTTCTAATCTGCAGTAAAAAATGTATGTTTCCATTTAATATTTTCGAGAAAAACAAAATTCCCGAAAAAATTTAAACAGTGCCCTCTAGCATGCACGTCACTTATTAGATCGGTTCCAATTTGTAATTATTAGATTGGAGGAGTAATGCTGTTTTCAACGAGACTAAGTTTCCAAAATTCGGTTCAACAGAATCGGAGTTAGAAGTGTTCTTTCAATACAAAGTTTCCCCTCCTCCTCTCCCCGTATTTGGCAAAATATGAAAAAGTTTTTCGATGTAAAGTATGCAAAATTTCCAGTAGATTCCGATTTTCATGTTTATGATAGATCTTAAGGTGGTAAATTTTGCGTAAAATAAGAATTAATATTTTTGGTTACCAGTTACGCCCTCTAGCGGTCATCCTACGCTTTTCTAAATAATTTCTAGATGTTTCTCGGGGTCGTTTTAATCAGTAATATTTTTACCCAAAGCTGTACTGAGATATGGCCGAGCGACATTCTTAGTTGGCCACCCGGTACATATATAATAAAAAAATTAATAAAATCTTGAGCTCTTGCAAGAAAACAATAACACTTCTTGCCTGTACAAATGGTGTCGGAAGTCATAAATTCCACTTTTTAGTTAGTGGAAAATTAGAAGCTCGTTTATCATTCAAATATACTTCCAATTGAATATACAGCAATTAACAATGCAGCATCGGCATTGTTAAAGCACTTGCTATCAAAATCCCTAAAAGTTTTCATATTAAAGAACGCACAGTGTTCCTTTTACAAAATGCTTGAGAAAACGTATGCCAAGAAATTGTACATAAGTGATGAATAATATAGCCTGAGCTGAAAGACTTCGAGCATTGTATTCCATCCATAAGCGTATTATGATCATTAGAATCAGGACAGAAAAAAAAACTGAAAACATCGCAACCATGCTAGACAATCTCATATAGAGTAATAATCATATAACATAACTAGAAGCAAATGAATGGGTAGTAGCAGATAATGGTCATCTGAATACAGATTTCTAAAAGCTTGGAAAACAGGAAGATAACACGAACATTAGTGAAATAGTAACCTTAAAAAATGATGAGCAAACAAAAATTACACATTTTTATAACTAAATAATGCAGACATAATCATCTATGCGTTCTTCGTTATCTGTTTATGATGTGTATATATCTTATTATCTGTTATTCACGTACAACAACGCTTTTTGAACGCCTCCAAAATAAACTGTATTTTTAAAAGGCTGGTTTTGATCAATGTGATTATTAGGAACATAATGAAATGGCAAAAAATCTAACTAGTGACGAATTTTACTGAATGAAATACACGTGCGTGTTACTTTACGGATTAAAACATGTAGTTTCCAAGGATTATATTAATTTTGATAATGAGATTAGTATAAGATACTTTAAACTCTGCTAAATAAAATAATACCATTAAAGAAGAAGAAAATCAATCGAAGATTAAGAATTTTGCACATTAGATATTTTCTTTTGTACCTTAAGGAAATTATTTTTATTTTATTTCATTTCAATATATAATTCGTCTTGCTGTTACATTATATTTGACATACACATATGTATAATCATTTCTAATATCACCATTCAAGCTGCGGAAATAGCTACTCTTTCTTTTCTATAACTTATACCACATAATGTACCGATAATAACAAATAAGTGCTGTATATGCATAATAGATCCACGGAACTATACAGTGTACAGATAGAGGGGAGGCGGTCCGTCACTCAAAAACGATTTTAAACATTCTTTGTTCTAAACGGGGTGATCGATAGCACCGGGGTCTACTATTCGCTCTGAAAATATTTACATCTCTGTACGTCGCGCGGTTAGGTGCATTTCACCGTTTTTTTCGACGTCAACGTGGAATAGCCAGGTAGTAGTTGAAGGGCGATCCGACGTGTGCATTTGCTAATTATTCACGAATCGCGCAGCTCGCGTCAAAACTTGCCCCGTCAAAATACCGTGCCGGGGGTAACTACTGAAGGTAGAAGCGGAATTCTGAACGGATAATAAACGAAATGAGAATGTGTAATTGCACTACGTTCCTCATAACTCAAGATATTCAATAAACTCAATGCTTATTGCTTATGTAGTTATTAGTTATTCGTGCAATTCAAATTTGAAACTGAAACACTAAAGCACGTAATAATGTTTAATTCAGAAGCATATCGTCGAAGCGAGCTTTGAGTACATCAAGCTATATTTTACAACTTGATTTAGAAGAGAATGCTATACGATTCGAGAACGATTTATTCGATATTAGAATTTGCAATTATATCTATTCCATTTAATTTCAGATTTACGTTTTGTTTTATTCTGGTTAAGATAATCCCAAACATGGCTAATAATATTTGAATCTTTTGCTCAATTAAAGACATTTTTATCAACTTAAAACAGAAAAAGTTATATCATTGTAGTATGGATGTAGATGTGGGATGTTTTTGCAATAACTCAATAATCAATGGAGATAGTAATGCTTTAATAAATATTGTTTTGTCACAATCTTCTACTGTTTTGTGCTACCTAAAAATTTGTAACTAATCTAAAGGTGTATGCCAATAATAAACAATACGATGGTGTTTAGGAACCAATGTCTATGATAATGTGGTGCTGGAAATAGGTTCTTGTTTCAACATGAATTAATTTTGTAAACAGTATGAAGAATCGGTTATTTTGAACAAAGGATCGACCGCCAGTTATTAAGTTTTAATGAAATTATTAATGTTCATTTATCTAAAGAATGTTGACCGTCATGGCTTTCCTGGCACATGCGTACTCTTTTGACAAAATTTGCAGTAACATATGTAATTGTATACATGTGCTGATAACTGATAACTGCTGTCCAGGGACAGGCGCTGCTGGGAATCACCGGAGCAAGTAACAGCACAGGAACCGCATTGTGAGAGGAGACCATTGTGAGCCTCCCTCCGCTGGAGCTTTACGTAAAGACGGAGGCTATGGCTGCGATCCTTAGACTGAAAGCCAATAAAGTGTGGTACCCTAATACTGGGATAGCAGGCCACACTGACACTATAAGTACGGTGCTGGACGGGCCTTTGTTGCAAATGCCAACGGACAGTACGGCACCCGAAATTATTTTCACTGAAAAGGTGAAAATCTCAATACCGAACAGAGACCAGCCACGGGGTGACTTCGTTGCATCTGATAACTGGTTCACGGACGGATCCAAATCCAGTAAGGGCACAGGAGCCGGTATTTATGGTCTGAGCCCAAGACATAAGATATCCTTAAGCCTGGGAGAGCATGCAACAGTCTTCCAGGCAGAAGTATTCGCTATTGCAGCCTGCGCAGAACTGACTGCAACGGGAGGCTGCACGAAGAGAAAAATAAACATAATGACTGATAGTCAGGCCGCTATCAAGGCAGTTATGAATCCTCTTACCAGGTCAAAACTGGTTAAAGATTGCAAACAGCACCTCAATAAACTGGCACAAGACAACAAGGTGTCTTTGATCTGGGTGCCCGGACATGAGGACAACTGAGGCAATATAATAGCCGATGAACTAGCCGGAGGTGGGAGGGGGGGGGAGAGGGTGTTCTAGGAAACACTTCATAGGACCAGAACCCGTATGTGGAGTCACAAGGGATTCTACTAGAAGGGCGATTTGGTCTTGGTTAGATAAAGAAAGAGTAAGGAAATGGAGATCGACTGAGGGTCAACTCCATACTAAAGCGCTACGGGGAAGTTCTCTGAAAGCCTGATTAGAGGCAATAAGAAACAAGTTAAGACCATTATTGGGGTGATAACTGGACACTGTCCCTTAAGGAAGCATCTATACAACACCGGTCGAGTGAGCGAACCCTGGTGCAGGAGATGCGAGTTACAGGAGGGAACAAGTTTAATGTAATCTGCACATGCGAGGAACTGAAGGTACTCAGGCAGAAACATTTCGGAAAGGATCTACTGGAGCCTTCGAGGGTACTCAAGTTTCCAGTGGGCAAGTTACTGGACTTTATAGAGGACAGTAAACACATGTCGTCAAAACTGCGTTATGATACAACGATAACGTTTGCGATTTACAGTTCACGCATTACCTTCCTCATCTTCAAAGAAATAGATTCCAATTATGATGACAATGCACACGAAACAGTAACACATTTTGAATGCATTGCTTTCTGATGCCGATTAAGGAAGCTGTCGCGATAAAAATAGGCCTCATCGCTGAAAATAATTTTGTCAAAATCGATATTCTTTCGATAACGAATCAACTTTGCGCGATATTCACTTCTGTTTGCTCAAGGAAAATCGATATTCACTTCTGTTTGCTCAAGGATCCAATTGGTGAATGTTTTGTTCTCTTCGCTGTGTTTCATGGTCTGTTGGCAGAAATTGCACTTTGAATGGTGACAATCAAATTTCAGGACGGATTGGACTTTGTATTATTGTAATAAATTTTCAGTTTTTGTAAATATTATTAGTAAGTTGCGAACACAAAATTGTTTTCATATAAATGAAATTTAATATCTTGACAATACAAATCAAAATTGAGCTTGATTTAAAAACCGGGATTTTTTCTTTACCAAAATGTGGATTAATTTTGCATTACCCCTATGATGGTCTATTGAGATGAAATTAAATACCTACATACTCTTGCAACCTTTACTATTCTTTCATTAGTTTCCTCTTCCCATGTGCACAACTCATCCAAAATATTTGTAGCGTTTTACTTGCTCTAACATATGTCCTTCTAGTTCATTATGTGCCTTCCCAGATGTTGCTATGATCATTGTCTTTGATTTTTTATGCTATATGCTATAAGTCCTTCTCTGATCCTGTTACTATTGCCAGATCGCCCACAAACATTGCTTTGCTTTTTAATGGCTTCGTGTGTTACTGTATCGAGTAAGACAGAATTTAGAATACACTCCCATTTCAGACCTTCAGATCCATAGGTAATTGAGTCTTTGTGGGAACTTATACCTAGTATGTTTTGGTATTTTTGTCTCCATGCTTCTTCATCTTTCAATTTATAGTTTCTAACTATCTCTTCGCTTTTGTTCCTTCTATTGCGTGTTGTTTCCTTAGAGATGTTTACACACATTTTAACCAAATAGTCATCGCTCCAAATTTTTGCTTCTCTCACGACTTTAACATTTTAAAATCAATTTTCACTTATGCTTAGAACATAATCCATGTATCTATAGCATGTGTCTACTATAGAAAATTAACGTAATCGACTACTTTTTTCAATGTTCGCGAGTTATGTGTGTCGATTCCAAATGCTTCGCTTTTGTAAAACCAAGATTTATGATCTATCTATTAGTCCAGTTCTATTAGTAATTTGAAATTAATAGTTTTGGAGACTTGATACCATCAACTAGGGTATATAAATTCTGTGTATTTTCTGATTTCCTATCATAGATATTTTTAATAAAATATTTTTGTTAGTTATGGCTAAATGATGTATTACTTGATTATAATTTTGATGAAATATAATTCGCGAAAACATTGCCTGTTACGTAAATTGACATGTAATATAACACGAAGTCATAATTGGTTATTATTCTTGTTTTTTTCTTTTTTAGGAAAATTTCACATAAAGGTATCGTTTTTCCGTGTGCCACCGTAATTAAATTTGGTTGATCACGGTTTTGCGGTGGATGCACTAATTATTTATATGCAATTTGTGCAGTGTAACAAAATTGAATCAATCAACTTCTGACATTTAGACAACATATACGTACGAGTCGCATTTATGGTAGATGTGATGTATATGGATATACAATTACGTGCGGAATTTAATATGATTCCTGACTAATTCGATTCTAATTATATTTCGTAACGCAGAAATCAAATACCTTTTTTAGAAACGTGGAATTTCTAATAATTGGGTTTTGGGTAAAAGACGCGAATATTTTTGATGCATACAAAACTTAGTGGTCGAGTAGAATTGTGCAATATTATTTTATATCAATTATATCCTGTGTGCTATTAATAATTTCTAATCAAGCTCGTTTCCTCTTTCTTTAACGTTTAGGAAATCAAATAGATGAGGAGATATTATGGTGACTCACTTAAATAATGCGGTATTAACCTTGTATGTCCTCCATTTCTCGTTTGTTTTTATTTATTTTATGCTAATTGTTTTTTCATAAATTTCTCTGCCTTTCTATACCTTTATATATCATGTTTTAATATTTATTTCTTTACATATTTGATTTTTTCAAACCACCTTTTCTCAGCCTTTATTTGCAACTTCTGTCTTCTATCTTTGTTGGTATGCCTTTTTTTAAAAAGTGTTATTTTAAAGAAAGTTTTGGTTTACACATTTTTTCCGTATCTGTTTCTCTAAATCAGTATATGTAATTTTTCGATATTTGATCCAATATCCATTATACCGAGTGCTTCATTAATTATACAGAATATTTTAACTGGAGATGTTACGTGTCAAATAATGACCATTGACCAAAAATAGCAAAATCGCACCATTTTCGAGATGAAGGTCTTCAAAGCTCCATAAAAAAATCGTTTTTTTCCATCTTTAAGCTAATATACTTGTACAATGAAAATAAAATTTGGCATGGCGATTTAGTATTATTAGATGCTTCTTATGGTGAAATTTTCCCAAATTAGCAAAATTACAACAAAGAGAAAAAATATCACCTTGTGTTAACAGCAACAGAACTTTTTCGTTTTTTGATTTACAAGCACGAAATTAGCATCACCTAACAGATCAGTTAAAATACCAAAAATAAGGTCTTCTTGTAGAAATTCGTATTATGCTTGGTTTTCGAGAAAAACAAGAAAGTTGGGAAGGATTTGTGGCTAAAGATAGTTTAAATAGCAAAATTCCGGGTAGGCCAACACTCAAATTCTATGTCACTGGCGGAATTGTCATTTTAGGATAATTTTTCGATTATTCTTCCATATGTAAGGAACATATGGAAAAAACGATTTTTTTTCTAGAACCTCTTGAAGACCTTTATTTCGGAAACGATGCGATTTTGAATAATATTTTTGGTCAATGGCCATTATTTGACACGTAGCATTTCCAGTTAAAATATTTCCCATAATTAATGAAGTATCCTGTACATTTTCTCTTCCTCTGGTTAAAACATTTTACTTGTGTATAGCATTTTAGCTTAGCATTTAGCATATTCATTATTTAGAACGCTAAACACTTCAACCCACAATACACCAAAAAACTTTTTACTAAAAACGGACGCGTTTCGACAGCAAAACTAGTTTTATTAGCGCCTTGATAATGACAGCTTTGCTGTCAAAACGCGTCGGTTTTTAGTAAAAAGTTTTTTGGTGTTTTGTGGGTTGAAGTGTTTAATGTTCTACTTCTGCACCAAGGGATTCAGTGCAGAAATTCATTGTTCATCCCGGAACCTATGCCATGATCCAGGAAAAGAATCTCTTTGACTTTAAAAGGCAATAATATGCAATAAAGAAGAATACAACATAGTTTTTATTCACCTACAAGCATAATGTTATTTTAAATGAATGAGCCTTAAAAGTCAAGTTCCTCAAATGGCACTCTACTATTGCAACTTTCTAGTCTCCCACAAGAATGCACCATTCTGTCATTTTAGGCTAAATTACAACATTTTGCTTGGTTGTAGCGTTTTTCAAAGCTTCTAGAGTTCGAAGATGATGTTGACTAACTTCGGCTTTAATATGTCACCTTAAAAAGAAGCCGCAGAATATGGACAGGTGTGAGATGTTGCCCAGCTTAGACCATGTGCAATTCTAAGCACATTGTCTCGATTGCGATCTTCACAGAAGAGCATTCAATCTTGGCAGGAGAAAGGTCTTAAGGGTTTAGAATCCGTTCAAAATTTTGAATCATTTTTGACATTTCCTATTCGTTATGTATCTTTGTATTTTATTCAGAAGGATATATAATAATACGCTTCGTAAATTGGATTCTGTTGAAGCCAGACATATTTGTTTTCTATTCCACAACAAAACTACATAACTTTTTATACTATCCGGTACCAACACATGGCAAATTACCCATCGCATACTGAATTTGACATAAAAAAATCTGATAAAGTTAAACACAGCTACTAAGAATAGAAACAGCATAAACACTAGCGAAGAAAGTTTTTCAATTATAGCTTATTTACGTATTTAGTTCGGTATAGATACGCGTATGTAAACGCTTCGTGCACTGCAACTGGTTGTGCATTATTTGTTATGTTCCGTTCGCGAGACTGATGGACATTATTTATGTATTAAAAATATACATCTTACATGCTAGCGTACCGACCATTACACGGAATACGTAATGAGATAATAGGTTCGCGAGCACGGCACCGGGACTTTGAAGTAAATCGCACGTAACCGGTAATAAGGCAGCGGGCAAAACAAGCACGGACGAGTAAATCATTCAATAATTACGGCGAAGAGACGTACCTCAACTTTGTCACGTTAGCTTTCATAAATACAGAATTATCGAACGTTTTGTTGTACGGTGTCTCGGGAAGTAACTCGAAACAAACTTATAATGCTAGCACAATTTTCTACGGATACCACCGAGACAATAGTGGAAGGTCATCAATCAATGAATAATCAAAAAAATTGTGTCACGTTATGTTACTTAAAGCTACAATCCCAAATTGCATTGTATTTAGTGTTATATTAATACTTTCCCAGAAACAGAGTAATGGCATTACGTTTTGTTACTCTTTTAACAGACTTACAAATAGTACATACAACGTCAGTGTTATTCATGTCAATTGAGATGGTCAGAAGCAGAATAGTTTTGTTGATATTACTTCAAAAGACGATAACACTACTACAGAAAATTGTTATTTTGCTTGATCAAAAGGTGGATAAATGTTTAAATAAATGTCTAACCGTTTTGGTAAAATCTAGTGACAATTTTGGTATGATTTAGTATGATGGTGAAGCATTGAGAGGATCGCAGGAAATTGGTTCCCATTAATCCAAACATGTATAGCCGAAGCGTATTGCACATTTTTCTTACTTCCTAAAACCTAAAAACATAATGCTGCATTTAGTGATAAGGCACACGAAAGCAAAGGTTAGAAGAATTGCAAACAAACACACAATAAACCAAAAAGTGTCTATAATAGACGGTCATGGCATAATTGAAGGAATCACTACCTGCTAAACAAAAGCAATAAAACTGGTTAGGTATTACAGATAAACGATATTTTCTGCCTACCAAGCGCCAAAGGCGCCCTTCCAAATACTAAATCCTACTTTCATCACATTTGCCTTAACTTGTTTAAATAAATATCAGGATGGCAATTTCGTTACTATTTCTTCATATAATTCCCATAAAATCGAGTGATTAGGCACTTGTACGACATTCTATGGTCCTTTAAAAAAGGCCGACCACAAAAATTGTGATCACTATAATAAAAAGCTTGAGATATAAAAAATTAATCCAAATGACAGAACATTTAGGGAGGCCTATTTGCCTATAGTTCCTGCAGAAAAAGCTGTCAAAGTTAATGGAACCAAGCTGGGCCCTACTACCCCAATCTGAACGGTAATAAAGCTAATGCTACAATGTAATTAAGAATGTTTTGACTGTACTAATTCGTAAAAAAACAATATGTAAAAAATGTTAGCCTAAATTGTTTCAATTTAAAGCAGCTACCGATTATTTGATGTTAAACAATCTTATTTAATACTTAAACGTCTGTTTAACGTAAATACTACCGTTAAAATGTGTTCTAGGTATGTACAAGTCAATACATACATATCACACCTTTTGTAACAATATCGAACCATCGACAACTTCAGTCTGTGAACCTAATGTGGCGATAATAACGCGATTATCACTCGAAGTCTACGATTTGTAATTCAAATCAGTCATTCTTCTTCATTGAATAGGCCACGTCTGAGACGCACCTTCGGATCGAAAACAATAACGAAATATCGATGGCTAATTGCCAATAACTATTGTACAACTAAGGTCAATGTCTCACCTTAATTGGTGTAAACGTGTAAATGATCGTTCATTTCTTCACAAACGTAAAAAGATGAAAAACTCGTACGTCTAATACCATTGTTCGTTGCGATTGATTTACGACCCACGAGTCCACTCTTCGCAATTGCATAGTGTGCTATTGTTGCTTGCAACTTTGTGATTTATGTACGGTGGATTTAATAACGAATGCAGCTCGTGTGACATAAAAGAAAAATATGCAACCAATTTTACGAGCTAGTAGTCTTTTCCAGTTTAATGAATTTTAACGGTATTAGGTCAAAGTAACTAGTTTTCTATTACTTAACAAGAATACGAGCCGGAGACGCTGATTTGCATGAAACTTGTCCAACTTGTAGGAATTATTTGCCTTTATGTGGTGTATCACTTTGAGAGGAAAATTATATCGAATCGCTGATCTAGATTCTTCTCATTTTTTAATTATTTGACATTTTTATTCATGGAAAAATATACTTAGAGTGGATAAAATTAACATATGCAAAATACGTAACAGGCACTTGAAATTAGATGTTAATTTGGTGTTATTACTACAATACTAGTACAAGGCTGAGCGATTAAGTGATCAGCAGGCGAATGTTTGAACACAACCGAGGACGTTGCAGCTGTCTAAGGTGTGTCATAGAAAAAAAATAGTGTTTGCTTGAAATGCATTAAATTCAATAATACTTACTACTTTGTTTAAATTCTGCAATTTTTCTATGAAAATCCACTACAGTAATCCCTCGCCTAACGCGGGGGTTAGGTTCCATGATAAGACCGTGGTTGAAGAATTTCGCGGTTGGTGAGGGCAAATTAAGAAAGTGAACGTTTGTGTAATATGTATAAATAAACTTTCATTCTATAACCAAATGCACACTAAATATAAACTAAATACATTCATTTACTAAAATATGAATGAATAGTTGACTGTTTCATATTTTTCTTAATGTCTTTTTGAATTTCCTTGTATGGCAGTAGTAAACCTTCCAATCATATGCAATTTATTGTTTTAAAACGAAAACCGTGGATAAGTGAAACCGCGTTTGAGGAAGCCGCGTTTAGCGAGGGATTACTGTATTCTGTACCACACCTACGACTAAATAATTGAGTTAAAGAAACAGGCTTTAAAAAATTAACCAATAAAGTAATTACAACATTATAAATTACAATGTTGAAATAGAATATGTTACAAAATTCGCAATTGCTTCGTTAGCCTGTTCAAAACTTGATTCTGCATGTATTCCAATGTTCTTCCAATAACTGTTTTTTGAGGTTTCCACAATTGGAATAACATGGGGGATGAGTGCTTTCTACTTGGTTCAGAAAAATGAATGTGTATTCCGGATTTCATAGCATTCTGTTTTTTCGTTGCTGGTTGCAAAAAATTGCCATTAAGCTTTAAGTTGGACATCTTTCTCATACAGACACAAATGCATGCAGTTGATTATTTTGATAGTGCTGCTTCACTGGAGTAGTGAGCTTTAACGTCGTCAGTTATGATGTATAGAGCTGCAAACCAGAAAAGGCGAATCTAAGGTGAAAACATAATCTTCACTGAAATCCATTGAGATAACAATTCCCCGTTTCCTTTAAGTTAAAGCTTGATCGTGAAGCTTGGAACATGAATGTATGAATATAGTATTCGCTTTTTTAGTAATTTAACCAACTGATATTGAGAACCGTATTATATCAATTCAATTAGTCTAAACCTACTTACAATACGCGGCAGACCACTATCATAGTGTTTAAATTGAGATCGTAAAAACTGGATAAGGTTATCATTCAACGAGCACTTGTCACAATACTTGAGTATACATTCGTTTCCTGCTCCTTCACAAACAACATGCTACACGAGTTGTTTATAATCCTCCTTGTAATTTTGTATTACGCCTGATTAAGAAGTATTTTTGGATAATCTAGTTTATATCTTATATATGATTTTATAATGTTAGGATGTATTTGTACTACCAAATCTTTTCATATAGTTTTTTGTTCTTTTCCATTTCCAATGAATAAGTCAAGTAACTTTCGGTGTTCAACATTTCTTTTTGATTATATTTTTTCTCTGCCGATGATAATCCACTTGGCATGGAATTCTGTATTTGTCGAAAATTTTGACATAACATGTCAGGATTTTTGCCTGAACTTTGTGTAGAGGCTTGGTTTGATTTTTTTGTCTGGATTCCTTAGGTATTAAAGTATAAGAAATTATGGTTTCTCGGCTTGATCATATCATATCATCCCCTAAGATGGATTTTTAAATGATCTATTGTGAAATTGTGGGGATTTCAGAGCGAGCAAAGTTTGCATACTTTTACTCTTCAGATGTATATAAATATGCTAGATCCTTGAGTAAATATATGATTGGTTCAAAAATTTCGTAAATGTAACTTTCTGCTAGAATTCAGCAAATAATTTTAAAAAAAGTGCTGGATATTGGTAGGTATAAGAAGCTGTGTAGCTCATTTAAATATATTTAAACTTCAATTTTGATAGAATAGTAAGGTAGTACAGGGACAACTCAATAGCCTTCGGTCCCATAAAGAGATGACAGGTTTTGGATTTTGGCCATTGATGAATTGTTTAGGCCGCTACACAGGTGAACTAGTTGTCACAAGCATGAGAAGCATTGGAGGAGGATTAAATATCAATCTCAGCAAAAAAGAAGATACATTTTTGGATATACCGCCCTTGAATGAAGGTCTGAAATAATCACATAGACATAGTTCTTAAAACAACTACAATGGCTTTCTGGACTCACTAAAGGCTCGTTTATAAAATCTGAGGTCTAAATTAAAAATTACCTCAATGAAAGTGCTGTTAAGTGTGCTAGCTAAAAGAACTGTCGTTCTTAAAGCCAACTATTACACAGCTACGGATCCTCGAAGATCCCCAAGAGGTGGTAGAATCATTAGAATAACCATCAGACCATATATTTATCAAACCAAACTATAAACGACCATTCAGGTTCTTATTTCTAAACTGTGAGGAATGGAGTTCTGGTAGATTCTAAATTCGCAAATTAGTTACTTGTCTGGTGTACATACGGATCCAAGACGAATAAAGAAATGGGAGTTCGCGAATGTCTAACTAATAGCATGAAAAGAGCAATCTATAGCATCTATACCTGTACCTATAGCCAACTTATGCTAGAAACTCGTAGATTTCATATAGCTTTGATTCTAACTGTCTAGTCTGGCTACTAATAAAGTGGTATCTCTGATATAGGTTTCAGGTCCTTCTAACTCTAAAGAAAAACCTGAAGAAATTGAAAAAAATCATTAAACCAATATACATTTCGTTGGACCGGAACGGAACTAAGGGAAAGTGCTGCTCTCCGGAATCATCAATGAGAAATAAGAAGCTACTTGATATTACAAAGCCAGTGTTAACAACACTTCGACTTACGCATTCTAATTGGTGATTGCCTTCTAAGATACTGAGCAAAGTGTATCCATACACATGCCGATTTTGCGAACTCAAATTCGAAAGTACTGAGCATGTACTTTGTGACTGGTGAGAACTAAGATCAAGGTTTCAATATCGAGCAAAGAGAAAAACAAAGAAAATGCTCTACGTTAGAGATTCTAGCATGTTAAATCTAAAATGTTAGGTAAAAGATTAACACGATTGTTTAAAAAAAGCATTCCTTCAAACATTTGGTTATAATAGATGTGTAGAATGTAGAATTGCTCTTTTAATTATTTATCTGACAATAGGTTATTTATTGAGTTGTTTATTTTGTTTTAACTAAAGTAGTGGGACAATGGTAGACCTTTCAGAAAATGAAGAATTTAATTCATAGTATAACACAATAACCACCGATGTTGAGTGACAGAGGTGGCACCGATTTAAGAAATAATGAGACTTTTAAGAAATGCAGAGAACAAATCTTCAGAGACTGAACAGAAGAAACTAGGGGAATTTTCTGTTCTAAAACAAGGTAACAAGAAAAGCTGTGTTTATTCACACAAGTTGCTGGGATTATTCTCATTAAATTAATTCCACAATAAAGTAAAACGCAGCCCTACGGCATGGCACGCACGGGAAAAGATTGATGAAACTTTCTAATCAATTTTTTAGTCGATTTATTTTTTTTTATCTCACACTTTAATAATCCTAAACAGAAGTATAAGAACGAAAATGAGCACAAGAGATATGAATCGTGGTTTAATTGATTTATTATACGAATTCATATTATACAGCATTACTCTATTTCGTGTTAAAAGCCTCTTTAAGTGAATATATTAAAGGATAGCTTTCATGCATATCGAATAAAATTCTCCTATTACACTGAGAAAATATATATTTTACTGAGCAAGTAAGACTGTCTAGATTTATAAACCGGATTTATACAAACATTTATTCAAAGTTAAATAAACAACATCTAACGTTAAATAGATTTAGTTATCCTTGTTTAATTTTAGTCTGCAAAGGGTAAAATGTATGCACAGATGTGAAAATATTTTAGACCGTCCGCAAGCACTATATTTTTTATTCCATCCCTTTTTCAATGGAGTGGGTGGTAGTGTAACAAGATATGGAGAAATTAAACTGTTCCTCGTCCTAGAAAGATAAACTACTATTTATATTATATTAATTTAGGTCTGATGGATAAATTAATTAATAAAAACACAGTAGAGTGGATGTAATATAATCTATTATAGAAGAATTTTAGATTACAAAATAAAGTGTCCGGTTTAAATAGAAATCCTACTAGAACACTTTCGATGATATGAAGTCTAAAACCAGTTGCATGTTCGAATACCTACAAATAATGGCACGTTATTACTACGGTGTCCGAAAAGGTGGCCGCAGTAGGGGTTAGGTAGGATGGGGACGATCATACAAAGCAAATGGGACCCTATTTATTTCCCTTAAAAGATATTCCAGCGAGTAAAAAGCCTGGTCACATGTCAGTGTACATTTTCCGAACTGAAACTTGCAGTAATCCTTTTTCGCATTACCGAGTGCAATATGCGACCATTTTATTTTCCGTAAGGATAAGGCGATTTACCATGTCTAATGAGATTTATTGGTCTGACACCTCGCAATTTACAACACCGAGTATAATCTGATAAATCAGTCTGAACTCGAAAATGAAACAAAAAGCTTACACTATGGCGTGGCTGGGGGTGTATATGTGAAGAATGCGATTACCTCAAGTCAAGTAACGTGCTACTTACTACGACGAATTTCTTGCGTGCATATCGTAGAACATTTATCCGAAGTAGAGGAGTTGGTTAGATATCATATGTACTATTAGAAATTTTCTGGAAATTTACTATTAGAAAAGCAACGACCTCACGGACACTGATAAAACTATTTCCGTAAGAAATGTGAGCAAGTAATAAGGTCAATTGCTACATTATGCTACAATATGGCGTATTAGTTTAAAAAAAACTAAGATTAAATTTGCATAACATCGTTTTCTGAGTAAATGGAGCATATGGAAACCGAGCTTCACTTTTATGTTACACGGATTCAAATTTGTTTTTGTAGTTGTCCGATGACATTTACGTAAGAACACGAGAAAGACGTGGAAACTATTACTGAACGTTGTAGTCACAATTACCACAATTACAATTGTAATAAATAGACGTGTAATAGTAAAACGTTTTGAACAGGCGATTTAGGAAACATAAACGCTTGCTTAATTGCGTATTTATTTGGATTTACTGCATCGTTCTTAAAAGTACCTACCCGTCCACATACGTCAGTAACACAAATTATGCATTATGATTTTATAGGTACCACGGGAGAATATTTGCGCAGACACAAATATTTTACGTCAATCATTCAAAAACCAATAACATATAAACAATTTTTGCCAGTGTGTTTGATGGTAAAATAAAGTTTATTTTGTTGCAGTGCAATACAATAAAATAAATATTCCAGATCAAACTATAGTGTTTGACATCTAATACTGAAAAATAAACCTGATGACAATCTTATCCCCGGCGCTAACACCGTTTTGGACTAAAAAATGTACCATGTAAAAATGCTCAGACGGTTGACTTTGACAACTTCTTTACAAGTCATAATCTGATGGCGTATCTGAAATTACTTGGATGTTTTTACTACTAGTACCGTTAGATAGAATCGAATAGGAATGTTCATCCATTGCAGTATACCATCATATAAATGAATATTTTTGTATTTTTTCCTGATCTTTCGACTTATTCAATATATTATTTAAATGAAATAGAATAGAATAAAACATCCTACTAGTTTATAATTATAATTTATAATTATATTCTAGTGTAGTGTGATTGCACATTTTATTGAATCGATCTCTGACAAAAAGTAGCAGAGAGATCTTTGGTCAAATTTTGTTGACACAGTCATACTCGCACATACATATGTAGTCAATGCCTGGAAATCAGGCATTACGTAGATTACTTAATAATGACAAAACTCTATTTCCTAATTTCCTATATTGACTCTCTCAGTCTCAGTTCGTCCTTCTTTTTCTTTGATAATGTTGGGCATTTTGTGGAAAGGCGTCGAGAGAATTTAAGAGGTACACCTCACGTCAGAAGTAATGTCTGCCCCTAGGAAGTAAAGTACCTATATCAAAACTACGTTCCTTAAAATTCGGCCGGTCTCGTCTTAGGTAAACACGGCTGAGGTAGGTAAAGAATATTTAAAGATTCCCTATTTTAAATTTATTCCATATCAAAACTGTATTTTACGTTTTCTTGTTCATTTCTTTGAATTTTTTTCTTTAAGTTAATGCAATATTTTTTGCCTAATTATTCATGTTTTTAATAAAGTGATACATAAAAAATATTGTTTACTTTTATCAAAATTTGGTGGTTATATGTAATGGGTTAAAAAGCCTCTATTTCGGAGTCTCATCCTCAAACGGATGGTTGTCACGGAACCTGCCAGTTTTATCTACGTAGTATCCGTAAACGATTATTCCACAGATGAACCTGAATTCTTTTACGTTTTTTTAACACGTTTAACTTCATAAAACATATACCTACGTTAAATACAGGGTGTTTCATAATATATGCGCAGGACTTCAGGATGTGATAGCTTGTCCAAAAATTTGAAAAAAGTTTCTATCAACTTACCTTCTAAAATGCACCATTTTCGAGATACAGGGTGTTGAAATTTAATAAAAAAATTGTTTTTTGGAAATATCTCCGGAACGGTTTATCGTAAAGAAAACAGCTTTTGTAATCATTTTCTGCTTATAATAGGCTAAGTTTTGTGAGAGAAAAAAAAAGTCATAATTGGTGAAGATTTTGAAGGGGTAGTGGATGTTTTTCTCCCCAACTTCTACGCCACTGGGAAAAGTACGGTTTTGAGACGCCCATTTGAACCGCCAATGTTTTCTACACAAATAATATTGACGATATGTGCGCTTCGTCTATGAAGTTACCTAAATAATCTGTTAGACTTATGTAGAAAATAAATTGAAATTTTCATCTGCAATTTTCTGATATGCAATGAACTAAAATTTAAGATAAAATGTTAGGCTTTTGAAATTATCTAAAAAATATTTCTAAGGATATGATTTCACCTGAATTAGAGTCGTAATTGGCCATCAAAATGCAACAACTTATTAGAAGATCTTGTTTATTCAACTATCTTTTGTTGAAATAATAATATTTATTCATAAATATGATTTATCTCGGATGAATAGATGTTATTTTGTTATTGTAGCAAGTTATCGTATAATCGTATATTGTGCAAGTAACTAAAATGTATTTTTAGAAATGACTTACAGACCTTACAAGAGAAGTCAACTAATTTAGAGTTATACAATCTGTTCTAAGGGTATGTAGACGAAAATGCAGTAGCTGTAACAAATTTCTTTTATACTTATGTATATACGTAATTGCGTACACTTAAAATCCCAACTACTGCCAACATAATAAAAGAATTGACAGTAATTCTATCACATATTATCCCCATCAAGTATTGAGCGAGCAGGGAAACGTTGAAAGCGACTGAAATATTCAACAAACTAAGCGTTTCCGATGTTTACGAGATTATAATTTCACAAAGCAATTGAATTAGAACGTTGTAGAGTAGGATTTTTCTACACTGCCATTAGGTAGGTACGTAATGAAGCTTCTCTATACTCTCTGTAAGTATTAGTAATCCAGTTGGCGTGCAGCAGCCAACATTCAAAGGGTCCTTCAACGGGATTTCACAGGAAATTATTAATGTGTATGATACTAGTAGTGTTCATTTTTTCTCTTAAATTAATGCGCATGGAGATCGGGTTGTATGCATAGCGTTGGTGGAGAGGGCTTATTTTAAGCTTACATATTACGCTGTATAGCTGCTTCGAGTACACGGTTTAGGATCGTAGAATCGTATTTAGTCTCGGATAATATTGGGTACAGCTATGGAAGAATTTTTCCACTTTGCATGGCAGTCGATCCTATTCGAGTATAGAGAAGTGGTGTATTTATTACACAAAATTACTGCCAAATAATTAATAGGGCAGAAGCACCCCCGGCTGAACAGTTAAGGAATTTAAAAAGAAATTTACTACCCAGCAACTTTTAAATTATTAATCATCATTGTAATTATCAATCAAATTGAGTTTAGTGATACGATTTATGAAATTCAACACAAACACCAATTACAATAATAGAAACATTTTTAGTATTTTTTGAAAGTAAATAAAAGATTTCTTTAAAAGGAACTCAACTCACAGGATAAAGCAATAGCTAATGAAGAAATTGTTTTAATATAAAGCAGGAAATAATAGGACCAAAAAAAACATCTTGGAATGCAGAAGCAAATAACATTCAATCTGTGGCTAAGAGAAATTGTTTTTTACTGAAACTAACCATAACCTAAATGCTATGCCAAGTAATTGGATTAATAGTTGTCAAGAGCCTATTTTATAACAGATATAGTTTCTTTAGAAACAGCATTAGTAGATGGCGTCTTCTAAAGTAACCGAACAAATTTCAAAAAAATTAGCAGCTTCAGCTGATTTGTTGGTTTATCTTATTTCCAGGATCCGGGTTTTGAATTTTGTCAATAAAAGTTGTGGCACGTTTTACTACAACAGTGATCCGATTGAATTGTTGGGACATCATTATCCTATTGTAATAAGCTTTCATTTGAGGTGCCACACGATGGGTCATTCCATTTAAAATTTATGGGAGGGGGACGGGTGGAGAGCGGAGGAGGGGAGCGGGGGGGGGGAGTGGGGGGGGTACCCATGGGGGCACTGATGTAAACGTCAAAAGTGTAATTCGTATGTCAAATTGTTTTCCCCTTAAATTAAAAGTAGACGTATTTTTGGAAATTTTTGAATTCCTTATAGTTTCTGAAATATTTGAGGTGGGGCGTTTTCAAAAGATCAGCCCGTATATTGGAATATATATGGCATGTTTCGTTTACTAATAAATTTATATTTTGAGCTGTCTAATTTACAATCCTTCCTGCATCTTAATCGAGTGTCAACATCAAAGAAGCGTTACTACTTCATCTGACACGTCACTTAAATTCAGCTGATGAAGGCCTCGGTTAACAGCAGCAGAAAGCTCATCCTAAGACGAAAAGCCATGTCCAGGCATAGGATTTTTCAACTTTAGCTACATATGTCGGATTCATGTCCAAACTGTAAGATATACATGAGATAATACTTCGCAGACCTATTTGCACACCTTTCAATTTATGGCAATTTAGGAGGAGTTGTATACATGTTCTTGTTTAAGTTTTAAATTAATCTACGATCATGCACTCCTGCAATACTTTGTTCACATGACCTCTTCATTCACTGGATTATGATTTCAATTCCGACAAGTTGCACGGTAATTCTGGTCAAGAGTCATCATTTATGCTAACACAATTTGATGAAAACGATGAGCACAGCAAGAAATTGTACTGTGATTCAGTGTTAATTCTCGACAGACGTAAAGATGCGATATTAACGAAAGTTCATCGAAAGTTCAGCAAAAAATCTACATGTCCGGTAGCAAATACTTGCAGATAGAGCTGACTTTGCTCTCGGCAAGTAGAATTAACTTATGCCAATAGTACTTAGAATTGTAACTGTGTGAGAGTTTTTTAATTTTCCAACGGTACTGGAAAGTTTTTTTATAGAATTAGTCAAAAGAAATGACTTTTAAATCCATATCGCGGTGGATATTGTTTCCTGAGTGTTGGGGTATAAAAAGAACATCAACATCCAAAAACCAAGAACTATTACAAAGTGTTGCTACCGAATTATAGGTACTAGTGGAAATGAAATTAGAAAGAAAATGCATAAGTTCAACTGGCGTCTAACTGGCGAAAAGATTGCTACCAGCATCAATTTGTACACTAGGCTTTCCCTAATGTATAGTAATAATTTTTCCAAATACTGTTGTTATATGGAAACCAGAAATAACACAATATACTATAAATTATAACTTAATTCCAGTTTATTAAAAAACGGTAAATCTTTCTGGAATAAATCACCCCAAAATAGTTCAAATTTTGAAAGGATGGTGGTCAGTTTTATAGCTTTAACATTTTGTACAATCGCTAATAAATACCTCCCTTAGTTCTATTTACAGTGAAGTTGCAATGCAATTTTCTGCAGACCCGAATAACACGAGTATCAATAAGATTAATGCGTTCGTTTATTTTTTTTTTTTACTCTCTGTCTACCTTTCCAACATACCGACTACCATAATAATCCCTATTACGTAATGAGATCCGTGTAATAACTCGGAATACTTAATTTGCCGGAATTAATTGAAACATAAAGGCGTAATTATAATTCACACCTGACGTGCCATTATTCGAGATTATATTTCGTTCGTATTAGCGTTACCGTCCTGTAATTAACGACTGTACTTACCTTGAGCCGGTCGGCGCAGCGTTTGCAATTTTTCCTTCGGGTATTCTTTACGTGAAAAAGGCAAAATACTGTTACTACTGCTATTATTACACTAGCTTGTTATGTCACGTTGAACTGAGCCGATAGCGATACTGCTCGTCAAACAATTCTTAGCGATATATTCGAACGTACAAAAATTGAAAGTTTTGATGACTAGTAACGAAGCGCTTACTAGCCGAGTAATTATTAGATTGCATTTTTTAAATTAGGTTCGCCTAAAAAAATCATATAATTGCATACTTTCTAACCGTTCTAAACAAATTAATCCTTTAATAAAAAAATAACATTAGAAATTTACCCTTTCAACAAGATACATGAGCTAGACTGAATAAACCATACAAACTGTTGTTATATTTTTTAACTTTATTAACCGGTTACCCTGAAGCTGTATTTCACGTTCAAATATATCAATGACTTTACAACTGACTTAAGTACATGTGATTTACTGTTGGGTCATTTTACGCAACTAAATTTCGTTGTATGATTTATAGTAAGCTCATAAAAATTATTAAAATTCGTCTACGTTGCAAACATCGTTTGTTATACAGTGATGTCCTAAAATATCCTTCCAGTACTAACCCTTAATAAGCAGATGTCACTATGGTGGAATTTACTATTTATGCACATGATGACAATAATTTCATTCCATTTCGATCTTACCGGAAATAACGTTTATTTTTTCGTTTTAAATGGAGCAAAATTATTTTTCAGAATGAGGCTCTAGAAAAGCTAAAAAATATATGTACTAGGTTCTCTACAATGAATTCAGGAACAATAATAATGGTCAATTAACAATAAAACATTATGTACACCTCGGGAGATATTTTCTTACCGTTTTCATTTAATTAATTACTAACGTCACGGTATACTTTTACTGTTAATTAAGCAAATATCTTATGAAAATATTAAATACTAGCTTTCTGCCCGCGGCTTTGCCCGCGTAGACTTTTTGTACAGTTTTTTTTTAATCAAAATCAAATTTATACGTTGCCAGGTCCATTGTTCATGTACAAATCAACAAACTATATAAACAGTGTATGCCAGCAAAATATTATTTTCCATATAAACTTTGCCACCCCTCGCCCCACACCCCGAGGAACGAAATTTAAAAAAAACCTCCGTAAAACATGTTTCAAGTTTCAAGTACATTTCACCATAGAACTGTTATTTCTCATACAAACTTGACCACCTCCTTAGAGATTGAATTCCTCCTTAAATGATGGCTAATATATAAAATTAACAATCTCTCCAAATTTCAAATGTCTTCACATAACGTTGTGTACTTTTGTCCTTCATTTCTCAGTTATAAGCCTTCTATGCCTAATGCGATAATCAACATGACGTGCTATAATAAAATGCCAAATATCTTTTAAAGCCAAGATTTTAATAAAATTTGTACATTGTTGATATGTTCTTTTTTCATCTATTGTTTTTGCAAAATTTTAAAGAAGGGTAAATATGTTATATTTGGATTTACCATTTACCATTATTTTAATTAAGCATTTGTGTTCCTCTAAAAGGATCTGGCGAGGTAACAATCTTTTAGCAGCCACAATTTGAAACTTGGCTCAGTAGGTATAAGATTTTTTGAGACGTTGTTATTTTTACTATAAATAACGCGTGGAATACAGTAGAATATGCAACTCTGACACGGAGTCTCTTGTAGCGGATGGTCGCTATAGAACCTCGTATTTGTTATAAATTACGAATAGTATTTACCAATTTTATTTTAAAATATTTAAAACTCATCTAACAAAAATTTTCGAACATTACTGTAAGTTAGCTAACAATACCTGTATAGGGGAGACCGGGGCATCACCGGACACGAGGCACCTCCGGACATTCAAATTTAAACGGTTTGGCGGTTTAGTGCTCACGTGTTGTTTTTTATACGAATAGATAGAGGCCAGTTAGGTGTTATTTTATCAAGTTTTGTTGAAGAAATTAAAGTGTTTGTTTTCGTTCATTTTGATAAACATTTTCACATTGTTTTCCTAAGGATTTCTACCTTTCTTCAATTAATTATTTGGGATTTTAATAATGTGTTATTAGAAACAATTATATTAGGTTAGGTTAGAGTAGGTAACACGCCATTTTGTGAAACGAAGTTAGATAAATTTATAAAATTTTTTCTTGGAGATTGTCAACGTCAAGATGAAACCCTTCCATATTGCGTAGACGATACCATTGTTAGTTCTCACGATTATGTGTTAGTGGAGTTTCCGACTAAAAAAACCACTCACTATGTAATACTGTAAATGTAGTTTCATAAAATGTATAGAAGTTGGTAAACTTATTTGCTATAAGGAAAATATGTTACTAAAAAACTGCCCGAAGATACCCCTGTATCCCCTACTGCAGACGATCTTTAGCATTTTTTAAATCTAATATTATAAGAATGTAATTAAATTTGATTATCATAACCGCTTCGCCGACAAATATTTCAATTCGGCTTATTGCCTTTGTATGTACTTACATATGTTTGATGATTTCCGTAAAAATATTAAATATTCATATGTACAATATTAATTAACGAGTTTAATTCCAAACTTCATCTAACCACATTATATAGAAAAACTATAAAGACAAATGATTGTAAAAGTATGCAGATTTGAGATATATAATTACGAGCTGGACAAAAAAAACAAATCCTAGCATGAAGTCACTGTTTTCTAAAATAACACACCAAACCCATTTTTTTGTTCATCTTCTAATTTACCATAGGCAACTAAATTAATATGTAAGATTTGAAAAGTTAATAAAGTCGGTGGGTTGGTAATAAGCAGTTTGAAAACAGTTATATTACCGATACGGCAATTTAGTCATCGACTAGTTTTGTTTAACAGTTGCTTTCTGCATCTTTTTTATTCTTTCCTTTATATGGAAGACTTAAGATGTCCGTTTCGATGTTTGCAATCAAGTACATATCTCTTGCATTATGGTGAAAGTAACACAAGCGGAGTAATCTCGCGTGCAATAGAAAAAAAGATGACTAATTTGTATAATGAACTGCTAATTATTTGATTATAATTAGGTGGATAAAATTTTCGCTTCATGGCGATGGCATGCCAAGATTAAAATTATAATAATATGTACAGTTATAATTAAATGACTTGTAGTTTAGCTAAAAGTAATAAAAAAGAAACATTCTAACAGTATGTATTTTTGCACGAGTATGCCGTAGTGGTCTTTGTAATAATTATTCTATTAAAGATATCTATACAGTTAAAGGTCTTCATTTGGCTATGAATATAATTAGCTTGAGTGCATAGGAATGTTTTAAAATATGAATATTATTTAGTAACAATACATTTGCATAAATTAGAATATTATTGTTTGTAAACAAAAATATGACCACCCCAACAATATTAATACCACTATGAATTTAACTCAACTATTAAAATATTAGCTTTAAGATTTATATTCCATGAATATTAGTAATAATGTCAAACAAACTCGAAGAGCCTTGCAATAACTACTTCATAATGTATTTCAATATTGACAATAATATTAAATTCAAAGCAATCTCACTGCGCCAAGCCAACTTGACCTGTTTGCCATGCCCAAATAAATATTTGGTTTCCCTAAAACAATAAATGTGTTACTGTTATTGAACTCAAATCAGTACGATACGTGCTTTAATTATTGTTTCTAATATTCTGTGAAATCAAATGACTGCAGTCATTTCAATTCAAGCCCACGCTCATAGTGCTTGCAATAACTTTATTTATGACTGTGAAGGTATACTGCAGAAATGATTCTGCAGTATACCTCTCCATTTCTTAAATGGATGATCGCAATCCTCTAATTCTACTTCCTCCTGGAATGCAAAGATGGTACTAGAATTTATCATAAGAACAACTATTACATTTTAAAATGATCTTTTGTTTTTCCATCTCTGATTACTTTTTCTAAGTAAAAATTTCACGTGCAAAATTACTGCTAACGACGACGTTACTTGCTGTTGTTTTATTGAGTAACATGATGTTAAAATTTACAGGTAATTTCCAAAAAAAAATTTTTTTTGGTTTGATAAACCTACTGGTTTAATAATTTAATTTAATTGATTTAGTTCAATGCAATTTGAATTCGGTTTTTATTTAATATAAATAATTGTGTGTTAACTAGTCTCCAGTACTTTTCTCCCCTTATTTGTTAAGTTAGTAAAGTTTAGACGGTGATATTCCAGCGATTCCTCTGCAACATTCTAAAAAGAAGATCTTCCGGATCCCTCCGACCAAATTTTAGTAGTAATCTAGACAGTACACATGAAATAAATAAATTCATAACCTAGTTTTAAATACAACCCCTTCTCCTTCCTACAAATCAATTACCATTAATTTCTTTTTATGGCAACAAAGATAGTGGAGTAATCGATAAAAATAATGTTTGTCTATTTAATTCTATTTCATTATGGCTATATTAGTATTTGAGAAAGAAATCGTTGTTGAATATTCACGATTAAATTTGCAGCTGGTTATGACGTATGTATGTATAGTTCATCCAAAGTTTATTTGGACTTACGTCATTCGTTACGTCACATTGATACCACAATAAATTTACGATTACAGTCATTTATCATTCATGCCAGCAGTCATTATCAGTCAATTTGACATTTTCTGTGTACCGGGATTTTCTTTGTATTTTTGATCTATTTCGATTACCGCATCTAAAAACTATTCTTTTTAGAACAAATATTTGACTATACATATTAGCATTTATAATGTTTAAAAATATTGTGTGCATTGAAGCAAGTGACAGCAAAAGATCGGAGCAACTGTACAAACGACGTGGAAAAACATATTGATATATCTGTCGCTGCAATTGTGCAACTATTACGCTAATTATCATTACTTATGTTGGTAAGAATAAGTATTTTAAAGATATTTGGCATTAAAATTAATTCAGCTTAGTTTTTAAGTATATAATGTACATAACCTAACTGTCAAAATAAGTATACATAACCAATATTTATATCAAAACATATTTGACATTGGTGCTAGAACAGGACGTCGCTCGTATTAATGACGAAAGTCCAAATAAACTTTGGATAAACTATATGTACATTATACAGCTTTGCTATACCACCCTTGTCCCGTTTCAAAGATCAGAGAGAAATAGATATATTTTCGAAAGTGATAGTGATAAGTTGAAAAGAGATGCAGATATTGTTTTTCTTGATATTTGTGTTTTATTAGCGAGAGGTAAACAAGGAAATATTCAAAAATGTTGTTAAGATTAGTTGTAAGAGCATTCAGGAGAATATGTTACAATTTTTTTCTAAGTTAAATTGAAGACACACTTGATGTAAATCACGTAAACAACTTTTCAAAAGTATGGCCCGCAACACCCCGCAAACGCTCTCGTCAATGAGATACTATTGACGTCATCAAAGTAGAGTGCTTTTCGTTGTTTAAATTATTACCCAAATTTAACTTAATATTACAAAGTAAATAACACGAAATAATACTTTTTATTTGTTTTATGAAGTAAATACGTCTACGTCAACAAAACGCCGTCCTTACTAAAACAAAATTAGTGATAGTGTAAGACTCCGTTAATAAAAATTATATCTTGTGTGTAAAGAATTTAAGAGTAATTCTGATTCATTGATTTGCTCTTTATTCAACAGCAACAGCAAGTTTTGTCTTAATCATTCTTTTGGGTCTCATCCATCCTATTTTCAACACTTTTTCATAAGTTTTAGCAGCGTTGTTAGAAAGTTATGTTTAGATCCGTACTATGTGATGACGGGAATTGATGTGCAGTGTACTGACAACTAACCGATCTTCCACAACTAACATCGCATTCACAATTCCTTACTTGCTTGAAATCAATACTTCTCAGAAAAAATATTTGCGGCTTTAATAATTGCTGCAAAAGCAACGAAAATATGAGTCGCATGAATTGGTGTAATCCTATTATTTGTACAAAATCTTCTACCATTTATAAATTATATATATGCGTATAATGTTGCAAATTAATTAATTGTAATGTGACGAGAGGAAACTATTCTCAATTCATTTTCAGCATCTCTCTCTTTTTGCGCACTAAATCAAAATATGTTGTTCCTGTACTTTAAAAGAACCAGTTTTCTAATTAGCTTTCATGCCGGAACGTCGATTATCCAGAAACTGTCCACAGCAAGCCCGTGTTGTACTTCAAGACATTTCAAAATAAGTGGTGATATAACTTTGGAAGGTATAAAGAGGTTTATGAAAAAGTTTAATAGCAGTCGTAACCCACGAAACTCTTTATGCTCGTGTTTGCTCCCTCCCACATCCCATAACATGATTCCCTTGTGCATTTAAATCCATTTGTGTCTACTCTACTAAAGTTTCTACCTTTGCAATTAAAGCATTCCTATGGGAGTTATAATTTCCAACATTTCTGACGAAGTACGCAGGAACTGATGACAGGAAATTTCAGGGAAGATGGAAGAATGCTCCGCACGGGTTTGATCTATCTAATTAACTTTAATCTGGGTTTTGCTATTAACGCCTCTGCTCTATTAATAAATATCAAACTAATATATCAAGCCATCTTTTCCTATTGTTGTATAGTTGTATGTAGGCGTTTTAATGTTAATAATATGCATTATTATAAATGAGTTTCATATACAATTTATCAAAATTCTACAGAATCATTAAAGAATAATATACTTTATATGTTCTGGACAAACTGTGAAGTGTTTATCATCAAAGATACTCGCATTTATCCGTTTACACATTTGCTAGTACTTGCTAAACAGAGGTAATGTATTTACAATAATACTACAGTGTGTGGCGTATACACATTAATGTTTTGACGTCGGACAAAAACATGTCGAACTATTTACGTTCGCAATTATATAATGGGAAAGATGGAGGCGAATCTGACCTGGACCTTGAATCGTTGAACATTGCATGGAAAGACGCCTGCGCGTCGCCGCGCCGTTTTTGTTGTTTAAATTTCATTCCACAACAAAATTAACATACCCTACGTGTTACGTATGACATCAGCCGTAATGTAAACAGACACTCACACGAACACATCAACCGCCGATCATCCAAACTATATATAGAGAGACTGACTGTCGCTAATAGCATAAGTCGTCCAGATATAAGGTATACTAGAAGACGCGCTATTTTAAAATGATTCATACGAGACAATGATTGTTGATTATAAACGTTACACGCATTTTTTTTGTCGTTTATCTCATTATTATTGTTATTTTATTGTTTGGTTCTTTGTAAATTACGATCTTTCATGAACGAATGAATTTAAGACCAGAACATATAAAATATCGCTTATATTCAGGCGTGACAGGTGCTTAAATATTCAAGTGTGTATGTACATTGTTAACTCTACAATAATAACAACATTCATAACACGTTTTATATTATATACGAAGATCCATTCATGATCTGAAAAATGGCTTTTATCATTCCAGATCTGACTTGATATAAATTGCTTTCTTTAACTTCACTCAGATTCACTCCATTGCTGCAGACACAACTTATGGTTTGATAAAAGTACGAATAATATTTAAGGAACGGTATTTGAGGATCATCACGTGATAACCCTAAAACTGCAAAAGTGGGTACAAGCACTGTAACAATTCCTGATGTCTTCAGGAGAAACTCTATTTGGGCTTTGATCCTGTTTGCAACAACACAATCACCTCAAACATATCTTGCATGATACTTACAATATTTCAATCTGATAACAATTCTGGTATTAGAATGGCCAACCTCAAATCTAGATATGAATTTGAGAAGCATAGGAAATAGTAGCTAATTGTGTTATTAAATTAGATCTCTAAGAACAAACCAATAAGATGTTCAAATTATAGTGAAAATTTTTAGCAAAATGATATTTCTTCGAATAAAAATCCATTTTACAAGTTCATTTTCTAATATAAATATCTTGGCAAAAGGTATAGTAGTAGCAGTTGTACGAATCGGTTCGAGATTTCTGTCGTCGGGAGTCAACCGGTCATCACGTGATGATGTGTGCGAACTACACATTTCCCCGGTATATTTAACCAGAAATTGTACCTGGATTCCGAGAAATTCGGACCGCCCGTACGGGGGCATCATATTTACTATTTATTCGTACTGTTGATGTTGCATCGTCGCGAAGTTATTTTCGTTTCGATTCGTCAGTTCGGTTGACACCGCGTTCACACGTAAGACGAATGTTACTATGCATTTGTATGTAAATATTATCGATTAATGCGAGAACGTGACACAATGCAATCGTTATTTTTAGCGAAATTTACCGTCTTTCTGCATGCACTGGGAATTAATAGTGTTGAGAGTATAATGGCAGAAACTTAGGTAATATGGTGCAGTGAGGTTAAATTAGTACTTGTTAAATTGTATTAATTATTTGAGAGCAAAACATTTATTAGTAAGGAAAAGTCTACAGCATTTGTAAATTAGTTTAGTGAATTTGTAAGCTACTTTAGTTTAGACTTCCTTACAAGACAACGACCTCAAACACTCGCGGACTGTGCTTGGCCTAACTCTATGAATACTGGATTAATAATAACGCGTCAAATAAATAGAGAATTCGTCACGTCACGATTTCTAGCCCTGAATATTATTCTAAACTTTATGGCTTTTTTTCAGATAAAAGTAGAAAATATACTATTTCTACCAAGAAAAAAAATATGCTTCATTATTGACGAATAACTCAACTAACGTAAAATAGGAAAATGAACAAGATACTGAAATGGTAAAATGTAGGTATATACATTTTATCCACTACAGCATATACATATAAAAAATCTACTATTTTATATATTTCTTTGATATAGCAGAGAAAATTGCTTAAAATACTTTACATAAAGCTTGCACAAAAATTATAGCACTCCTTGATGGTAATGCAGAATTTAAATAAGCTCCACTATAGTCTATGTCACCCAAACTTCGAAATATTGGAACTTATAGAAACCTAATAAGAGAGTACTTATTAGCTTCTCACGATTCCCATATATGTAACCATACTTTTTTGACAACGGTTCAATGTTGTTATTCGGTGCCCTATGTCTACACAAAGAGAAATTTATAGTAATGGTAAGTGTAAATATATTAAAATTAAGTAGATACATTTCATAGCCGTATATAGTACAAGAATAACATGTTCGCAATCTAAACCTAAATTTAGTGCTAACAGTAAAGTATATTTTATACACAGACGCAGTCAGCATAGTTGCAATAAGCCCCATTATAAAATGCGGACCATGCTCTGGAGAAATTGTCCTACAAGAGTTGATACCTGAGAAGATGTTTCCTTCCTCTTCCATTTAAATATCCACTACCGCTAAAATTACCCATCTTTTGTTTCTATCTTGCGCAAGAGATTGGTAAGTTTAAGGCTATTTGACTTTTGATATTGGAAACTTCATATCCTTCTATACCAGATTATAAAATATATACTTGATATCGCCCATATATATCTATTCACTCAATAGTTGAACTACCACAATGATAGGTATACTTCTTTATGCGACTTATGCATTCCCACATACGATTCAAAAACAATTTTTTGCGATTTCACTACTACGATTTTCAATGATAGTTCAACCAAAATTATAGCTACTTGAAAAATATAAAATTATAGGGCGAAACTTTTTCTCCAAAAGAAAAACAAATGATTTTTCAGTGCTTCACATACTCGGTGAAAAGTATTAGTGTTGCCAAGGCAGTTAAAAGTCACCCAAAACTTTGGACTACAGCAAAGAAATTGTGTATTCTCTTAGAAAAGAAAAGGAAAACCATCCACCTGCATCTCTACAGAAAACAAAATATGTCACTCCCAAGAATGTCCGCTTGGAAATATACTATGAAGATGTATAAATGCTTGTAAGATGTAAGGTACAAAGTTTCTCTTTATGCAACATCCCACCCATGCTGCATATGATGACAACAGGTGCTCGAATTTCTCCGAATCAATGTTCTACAGATTCTTAAAAGATATTGGTTTTTTATTTGAAAAAAAATGGGAAAGAAGGTAATGCTAATTAGAGCTGGGCAATACCGACATTTTTGGTATCGGGTATCGATTCAGAGTACTGGAATCAGTTAAGTATCGGCAGGTATCGATACTTGGGAACCGATACCTTGGTATCGATACCCCAAATTGATTCCCTAAATCGATACCTCGAATTAATTCCTTGAATCAATACCTTGGTATCGATACCTAGGATTGATTTGTAGCTATAGATTTTTTTTTGGTTGATTTCAATAATTATATTCAATAACATATTTACGTTATCAAATGTACAATATTTGATATTTTCGCTTTTTTAATAACAATTATTGTTATTGTACGCGAATAATTGCAACTACCTTCATTCATTAATATTTGAGTCAATATGAAAACTAATTCCATAAATATTTGTCTAAAAATGATTTTTTAAGATACCGTAGTTATTACCGTAGTTCGTTGGTATCGATACCTAAGTATCGTTGTATTGGTATCAATACCTAGGTATTGATTGCTAGGTATCGATACCCAACTATCGAATCCAAGGTATCAATACCGATGTTATCCAAGGTATCGCCGAATCGATACCAGTATCGAAGTATCGAATACTGGACGATGTATCGATACTTTGCCTAGCCCTAATGCTAATTGACTGAGATTATATAATAAGATAACGTCACACACATTTATGTAAGAAAGCTGTTTCGAAAGCTTGAACTGACGCAACTGCAAGTACCTCTTGTAACTGTAAATACACCACAAAAGTCAACGGCAACGATCATACAAAAAAATATTTTAGTTGCTCACGATCAGGTATATGCAAAATTATATGAGAGCTAATTCCTAAAGCATTTATTACCAAATTCTTCTTTATTACGAGGGCTTCTAGGTATTGACCGCATCATAGTAGTGTCGACATGTCAATCACGCCATAGACAAAAATCTTCTGCTGGGTGAAGGATTGTAAGAACGTTTTCGTCTCTAGACTGATTGATACGTCGAGTTACTGTGACCTTCTGGTATTCTCTATCCACTTTTTGCTCTTAAAGAAACCAATTTACACTTCTGATGAAACGTTAATAGATTTTGTATCTTTTGTGCTTTTATTTTGCTTTATTTTTGTATTGTATACCTATATATTAGATTACTGTGACGTGGTCAAAACCTGGAAGTTCAAATAGAAACTTGGACCCTGCAATAACACCGTCGCAAGCAAGAAAAATACCAACTACAGCCTCTTAGAAGCAAACGATTTTCAATTGGTTTAGTGACAAAAGCATCCCTGTTAAGGAAAGGAAATTTCAAACCTGGAGAATATTAGTGCTTACAAAATCATTAGAAATTTAGAATAATTCATAAAGCATACCCCCTTTATTACTATTTACTTATAAACGGTGAACATTAGGTATATACGGGGAAACGTTTTTAAAAAATGTTAATAGGCCTCCGTCAATCAACTCAGAAAAGAACATACGGCCAGATCCAAAAATTATGCAGATGTATTTTTTGCGTAAAAGGTCTACGTTGCAGCAAAATGTAGAATAATCCAATACATTCTAAAGAAAAATCATTTAGAATGAAATAAAGCATCATAATGTAATAAACACGCTTGTAGTCTCCTGGAGGTGAGTTTTATTTACCGTTAACTTACTATGCGAAAATTCTCTTAATAAGATGAAAAGAGCAATAAATTTCTGCACGATAAAAAATCTACGTTACAGGAGGCCTTGGAATACCAAACTGAATCGAGAAGCATCACTGGCTAGACGAATATTAACCTGAGACAAATATATTAACTATATAGCTAGAAGAATACTCCGGCATCAACAAAGTCGAAGGCCCGATTTTTTCGAAAGGTAGTTAGTGCCTACTAATAAGGAAAGATCACTCTATGTACATACATTTTTACCGCCATATAATTAAACATATTGGAAATAATCCGCTCATTTCCAACTGAGCATTAGCTTTTGTATTTATATGTTAAGAATAAGTAAACAACTTCGTTCCATGTCATTGAATGCTATCTTCGTAAAAGGCATTATAACATACATATTGTAAGAAGAAATAGCACATAACCGCAATAATAATAAAATTTAAATCCAGTAATCGACATGCTCCACTGGTTTCACGCTGCCCACATTGTGCGTTTAACATCGATATCAGAGAACGTATTTTACTTACTTTACAAGCAAAAATTACAACACTGGTGGCACTATTTTAACTGTTGAAATTGGCAACACGAATTACCCACGTAATACAATGATTATAGAGGTAATGTGGGTACGCTTTTAAAATTTTTAACTGTTCGCCAACTTATTGTGTAAGACGCTGACCCCAGATGATAAATTTTTATTGAAGAGTAGCATTTGTTTTCACTTTAGTAAACATATTGGCAGTGCTAGTTACCTATTATATTAGTTTGCTATTATTTAAAGGAAAAGCGATTGTTGAAATAAAATTGGAATTTTAATTAAAACCTCATAATATTTAAATGTTATCGTACCCTTATATGTATATACTAGAACATCTGCGTAATCACGTTAGCCGTCATTGTTGCTTGCAATTACACGATTTTTTATCCGGCGCTTATCGACGATCTCCTTTGCAATTGTGTTTAATATAAATTATATTGGAGGGTCGCGGGTTGTTGTTGGCTGAACTTATCGCAGGAGGAAACGCAATTTCGCGATAAAACAAGTTCTCGCTAAGAATAGCGATTTCGAACGTAATAACCGTATAATATAATGTATGCTCGTAATATTTATTGTTAATATGTACAAGCAACGCGAAAATGTAAAACCGCAAACAAGGAAAAAATTGGATCACCGATTTTGTTTAAAGATCAAGTACGTTCACCTCGCAACAAAGTCCATGCATTTATAGCTCTTAAGACAAAGTAGCTATTAAAATCTAACAATAAAATATTTAGTAGTCATTTGTTATTGTTTTAGCAATACATTATTCATTATGTAATAAGTAATAACAATCGACACTATTGAATGATTGGAATGCTCATTTTTTTTTGTCTGGCTTCTACTAAAGATTTTATAAGATGTAGACGTCTGACATGCCAATCTCAAAGTATAGTCAAACAGATGACTATATTTTCAAGATTGGCTTTTGGAATAATTGTCAACAGAATTCATTTTATATTTGCCTTGAAGAATTTAGTTTAAATACTTAAATGAATCTTTCCAAACGAACAAATTAATGGATCAAGTCTAGAAGATAGATAAAATATAACACAGTATATAAATATTTTCTAATCAGATACGATTCCCAAATTACACAAGTTCTTTTTTAACTGGCAATGCGTGGTGATTACCCCAGCCTGCCTCAGCAGTTTCTTTTCGTCATTTTAGACTTCCACTGGTTTTTAACATTAGTAGTATGTTAACACAAACTTGAGACATGAAACCTACAATACCAGTTTGTTGGTAAAGGTTTATTCTGTACAGCGTTGGACGAATGTTCCTGGACAACTTCATTACAAGAGAACGAATTCTAGTTTTCGACCACCTGCATGACTAAAATTATATAACTTTTTTATTCCATCTATAAGTGAGTGACACCATTAATTGTCAAAATATCGTAACACTTGTCATTTTTTTATAATGAAGCACTCCACACATTATTGCTTATTACAAATTCTCAACTAATTCCGTTATCACCTATTGTTCTCTGGTTCATGTATTACTGATTTTTTTTGTTACTTTTTTATATACAATGAAAGAATCAGGTTATCGTAATCTGGATAATCTGGTTACAATTTTGAAGAAATTTCTACACAGTGAAACAAAATTTCCAGATATTAGGTTTGCTGCATTCCATAAACAAAATCCAATTTTATTGCTAATTTTAAGAAAGGATGGACGAAAAGCAAGAGAATAGTAGAAAGGTTTTTAAAAGAAAATCATCAGCGGCTGAAAACATCTATAAGTTTATCAAATTATAGTAATGTTCAGAAGCACCTAAGAAGACCCGAAGCCAGTTTTAACGTAAATAAGAAACGAGGCGAAAAAAACTGATAATCTCCACTAATAGCACGCCACAGAAGGTCATGCCGCTGTAATGAGCTTAAGATTATCAAAGAAAGTTGAGGCTTCGAAAGTAGTAAAAAAAAAACTACACGAACAAAGAGATACCTGCTCGTACTGGTTTTAGAAACGTTGAAACAATGAAGCACGTAACCCTCTCTCCCTCCCCAAAAGATGCCTTATTAATGTAAACAGAAACTGAGTTAGCCAAACATAACCTCACAACATCGTGAGAAGTAAAGATTAATTAATATTCCCTTCCAATAAAGTTATTCAGTTAGCTGTGAATGAAATATCGATTGAAGTTAAATTCTAAGGTCTACTTGACCACAGTGTATCTCATCTACTTCAGTCAGCGTGAAATAATCGAAAGCCAATTTGCATTTGATTATCAAGTGAGGCTTCCATGGATCGCCTGGACTTTGGCTACATCCAGCCAAAGATTGTATTCCGCATTTGAAGATTGTACATCATCTTCAGATGGCTTCATAAGTTCGTTGATACCCTTACAGAATTTCCGGAAGGATATCGTGTTATTCTTTGATAAAATCCAAGAAGTTCTTCTGCGAGAGTCCGTAGATCTCTTCAATTTCAATTCATACTTAAAATTACTAATTTTGCATAGAACACCAAATACAGTCTCTGGTGCCTTCAACAATTGAGTTTATTACTCGAAACAACAAAACGAATCAGATTCACTATGATTGGTCACAAAATATATAATTTAATCAGAGAAACCATATCTACACACAAATGAGACGCTTTTTGGAAAATGCTGATATATCAGCAAACATCACAGGTATTGATATATAAATAATAAAAAGATTTAGAACAATATGAGCAGTATATAATAATAAGCAGTAGGTACAAAATTAAAATGTATGTTAATAAATATTTCTAATCTCCAATGCCTGCTACTGTCCGTAAAATTCTTTTCACTGATCAAATATTATAAAGAAATCTTCACTTCCAATTGGATAACTTTGTGAAGAGGCTCAAGAGAGGGGAAATAAAGATTTTAAAAAGTACCGCGACAACTTTACTCGAAAAATATAAATGCAAAAACAAATGACGTATATTGTTATGTCAGAAATCAAATCAAATAATAAAAAATATATATTAAACACTTTACAATTGAATTTTGAATCCTGCCTCTCTTACCTTAATATAAGTATGTACATATATGTGTGGTGTATATGTAAAATAAATTAGCCTCGTTCCTGATTCCGCTATTCAATTTCGAATCTCTCCCGACTTCAGGTTCTTTTCCTTCCTTTAAATCCTTATTTCTTTTCCTTTTCCTTCCTTTGAATCTTTTCTTCTTTTTCTCTTTCCCTTCTCCTTTTTCCTTTCTCACTTTTCAATCTTTGATAATGTCTTTTTTTAAGAAACTTTCACCTGTCTTTCCTATTTTTCAATCTTCCTTCCAAACTTTCCAAAGTTTCAAGGTTTTTTTTCTTCTTGTTTTTTTCTTGACCTCCTTTTTTCTTAAAAGTTTTTCTAAGTATCACTACTTAATATACTACTCTAATAAATTTTGATGGATAATACTGAAATAACATAACAATATACATATATTAAATTACTTGTTGATATCGTGTGATGTTTTGTTATAAAATATTCAACAAGTATACAGAAGAAATTTTACAAGATATAAGAGGACGTTTTAACAGTCCCAAAATTTTTCGGCAGATCTCTAGAAAGTGTAATAGGTATTGAACAACCTCGTGGGTACACATATATACTTATTTATCGTAGAATACGTAAAATGTATCTTTGCTTAGATTGTACTACACTTTATCAACAAAAGCTAACAGAGAATTTTATTCCAATAATTTATGCAAATAATTTTCGGTAATTGCATACACTGTACGTCGATATAAACATATTGTTCTGATGATTGCAGCCTGACCTTGCCAACTTATCTTGCATTGTAGTTCTAAAAACTATTTTTATTTTATTTTATTTGATATAAATTTTTTATTAGATTTGGGAAACAATACCTCTATTTTCAAAGCTTTTATTAGATTTACATTTAGATTAATTGAAACATTATCTGCAAATGAATAGGCACAATCTACAATAATAAGTTTTCCTATAAATAATCACAGGATTATCATTCTACATCATTTTTAACAAAATTCCCAATTACCCGACTAAAATTCCAATATACATTTTCACTGAGCGAACAAACAAGGTAATCGACTGCATTATTCTTTTCTTTTTGGACACACTATACATAGTACAAACGAACAACGAAATGCATACGTATTTGTAATGGGATTTTGTTGGCTTTAATTCGACGAGATTGCATACATAATCTCGTCTAGGTGAATGACAGATAATTTGTAGTATGATAAATTAGTGTGCTTAATGATTAAGCCGAATGGTTTTAGATAGAGGCTCCACAATGACTGCGTTTTTCGAAACGTACACAGTACACACAGCTGGAAGTATACAGAGAGAGGAGATATGTCACTTTAACTCTAACCACACAGAATTATTTTTTTAGGCGTGTAGGATATTTGAGGTTCATTGCTTTTATACACGATTATTGATGCATAACCTTGTAAATCTTAATAGGGTGAAAGTACTTTTTACTTGTTTATTAAATCAATAAATAAAATGACAAGATAAAATCAGGAAAAGTATTTCAATGTTACTAATTCTTTTAGATTGTCTTTCCGTTCTCCGAATCTATTGTTGCAAAATAGATTTCAGTTTTTTTTTTGTTATTATACGTCACATACTCGAATTTGTCACTAAACCTTGGCGTGTATTTTAGTTGCTAAATTCATGATAAATCATTTAAATATTAATGATTTATTCAATGCACAATACTTTCCAAAAATAATGTTTCTAACAACTATTTTACTTTCAACAAGTTCGATTTTTTACTTTATCTGAATAATTGTGTCTTTATGGCTGTTGTTATACTATAGAAACATGTTGAAAATAACCCCAAATATAGGAACCAACTTTTCTACGTCCTATTTTTAGAGTCACCTTAACCTATGGGTGAGTTTTATTTCTTGAAGTGAAGATGATTACTATCTCAATTTGTTTAGTTTTTTGCAGTGTAGCAAGACCAATAGATTGTTGGTAAGAGTTGCTGGAAACTTTTTAGGATAGTTAGTTAGTAGAAAAAACTACTAATTTAAAGGTACGCGAATGTAAAATAAAATGTTATATCTATAAGCGTTCAGTCCAAAGGACAGCATTATTATTCAAAGGAAAGTCCATTTAAGCGAAGTAGAAGGAGTTATATATTAATGAAAGTTTTTGGGAATTAAATCATAACAAAAAGTGTACCTATTCTTATGAGTATTATATACTTGTTTCTAATAACAATATTTTTGAAATATTCTGAACATAACAAACTCCAAAATACTTCGACTGAAGTCACGCTGTCGCCATCATTAAGTAAATGGACGAAGAAAGTAACGCGAGATGAAAAGAAAAAGGAAGTACGAGATTATATATAACCTTTTCTTACTGTACCCTCTTATTATCGTCGAGTAGCGACACATAAACATCAACTTACGCCGAATATACAAATTGTATACACAAGATGTATTATTTCCAGTTAAATTACATATCTATGAAAATATATTATTTACTTGCAACTGAATTTAATATTTTGTTTTTCTTTTCTTAATAAGAAAAGATATGCGCAACAACAGCAGATGATACGAGAAAGTTACAAAACAAAATTATGTTGTTACAACTTAACAGCGCATTGCAACAGAAACAATACTGTCTATAATGTAATATGGCACGGCACCATTTGTGGTCGTACTAGTGTATATACAACTTGCGCAATTTTCAGAAGTCTGAAGGCTATACTATAGTGAAAGACAATGTATCACTGTAGCAATTTATCGTAAGCTATTACAGAAAAAGAAATTGAATTTATCAAACAAAAGTTTGGTAAACCTGGCTACGGAAATGTTCAAAAAGTGAATTTTTGTATTCAAAGATATATTCAACTATAAACTTGGTTATATTTTCCAATTCATGCACAATGCAATTTACTACCACGTATTAAAGTTACGAATATAATTTGCGAAACGGACTGCATAATGAACATTAAGCATAAAGAACATTTAAAGGTCCATTTATAAATATAAAATTATAACAAATGTAGTAAAAGTATTCAACACACACACGCATACACACACAAGGAGAGAATGCTACCAGAGAACAAAAGAAAACATACACAACATGTTGCCCAAGATGCTCGAGAAACAAACAATATTTTATCATTCATCAAGAATTAAATTATTTTATGTTTAAAATGTATGCATGTATAATGTTCTATTGTTCTATATCCACATACATGTTTGTTTAAACATACTGAGAAATATAGCATTGTGATCTGTATCCATGAAAGGAACAGTAGTTTTCACGTTAACATTAGGTTTTCCACATTTGTAGACACAGCAATATTTACTTAATACTGATATATTTCGGGTTAAATTATAAATATGCATAATGCAAAGTCAATATTATTGTTAAACTTAATGGTCTCGTTCCCGTAAAATTTGCATGGCTTGTAACACAAAATAATTTTCAGGTGAGGTTTCCCGTGGTTACTTATTGCTTATCATATTACTAGATAATGTACAAAAATTATAAACGTTATACAATTTTCTTGCTGCGAAAATTTTGCAAAAACTAATCTAAACAGATATGGAAATGAATGAAAAATAAAATTTAATATATGTATTTTTGAAAACCCAACTTCTGTTTTTGATACCGCAGCCGTATTTTTAGTATAATTGGCAGGGGTCTGCCAGGCTCATTAATTTCATTGTGGAATCAAAATTGACATTTTTGTTTTTTGTCTGGCTATAACTGCAACTCTCGCGGTGTAGTTTTCGTGTGGGTAAATTGTATTCAAATGGCTTTGTGACAGCATCATATCGCCTTTTGTAATGTTGCGCTGTTAATCACTTTGCTCCCAACAGCGAATGGCAAGTCGATCCGGGATTAAACTCTCTGAAAAAATGTCACCGTCCCTCCAGAGAATTGAACCCCGGCTCCTATCATCCTCTCACAACGATAGTCAGCCTAACCACTGCGGCCATCGACCCATAAGCGCAGTATTGCAATTAATTTTATAAAAACAATCCCACATTGTAATAGTGCAGTCATTTAAAAATGATTTATGAAATGTGGCTTAAACAGCATCAGTGAGTCGTTAAGAATGGGAAATCTGGAAACTGGGAATAGTAGAGCCTAAAATATGAGGATTGACCGCGGCATGCCTTATACAAATGTTGCTCGTTTAAGAGATACAGGGTGTTCCAGTTAATAATTTTATTTCTAAATTTTCCAATAACTCAGCAAGTTTTTATAGAATCCACTTGAAAATTGGTATTATTATGTTTTTCAGCATGACGAATAAGAATTTGACATCAATTTTAACGTTGCTCATAGGTGGCGCTGATTACACACTGCTGAATAGGTAAATCGATGCTTATCTTTTTTGTGCGTGTAGAATCACATAAACTAAATCGAAAATTTTTTACATGAAAAATACATAGGTACTTGTTTGATGTTGATATCTTGATCCGTTTTCGAGACATTTACCTTCTAAAGTTTCAATGCAGTTCGGCCTATTAATACAATTTTTAGTCCTTCAAATACAAAGTTGGCTTATTCTTCTGAAAATACTAAGTTGGCTTAAATGCATCTGACAGCTATCATTATTTATGCTTGTTAAGCTTGTGTCAAAGAGTATAGTACTAAGCAAGTAGCTTTATTTTTTATTGTTTTCTTGTTTTTATTTATTTTTTGTTTTATTTGTACTAGAATAAGTAGTAAAAAAAAGCCACGGCATAATGACTTTTCTAATAGTGAAATGCGAGATATGGTTTTGCTCAAACAGATTTTAATAGACTTGCTGCATCCCGAAGATATTTAGAATTATATCCAAATCGAAGACAACCTAATCATAAACTTTTTAGAAATCTTTATAATCGCCTAGGAGAAACTGGGTGTTTTCGTCCTAAGCGTCATAATGGTGCTCCAACAACAATCTCGGTAGAACAAGAGGAGGAAGTTCTAGTTCGTGTTACCGAAAACCAAGGCGTAAGTACTCGCCGTTTAAGTGCAGCGACAGGAATAAGTCAAACGTCTATCAATAGAATCTTACGAAAAGAGAAACTGTACCATTATCATTTCACTCCCGTGCAGAATTTATTACCTCAGGATCCTGCGGCACGTCTACGATTTTGGCAGTTTTTACAGACAAAACAGAACGAGGACCGACATTTTCTTGACAAAGTTCTCTTCACCGATGAAGCAATGTTTACTAGACGGGGAGTTTTCAACTGGAGGAATAATCATTTGTGGGATTCTGAGAATCCACATGCCATAAGGGAAAGACATTTCCAGCATGAGTTCAAGATAAACATTTGGTGTGGGATGATATCTGATTTTTTTATTGGTCCCTTTGTACTCCCACCGATTCTGAACGGTCAACTATACTTAGATTTTCTTAAACAAAATTTAAATGAACTTCTAGAAGATGTACCACTTGAACTAAGACAAAACATGTGGTTTATGCTCGATGGAGCGCCACCACATTTTCCTCTGCCTGTGCGCAATTACCTGAACGAACAGTTTCCACATCGATGGTATGGTCGTAGAAGTGAATTTCCTTGGCCACCTAGAAGTCCAGATTTTAACCCCCTAGATTTCTCTGTTTGGTCTAGTTCGAAGGATATAGTCTACAAGAAAAGAATTGATTCCCGTGAAGAGTTGCTTCAAAAAATTCAAGAAGCTGCCAATGTAATCAGAAATAATGCAGGGCTGTTTTGTAACATTAGAAGATCTCTAAGAAAACGAATAGAAAAGTGCATTGAAGTGGGTGGTGGACATTTCGAGCAGTTGCTCTAAATAAATTATTCACCGGTATAATACGTGGGCGCTTGCATTACATATGACAGTTGTATCAACTTGTTACCCTTTTGACAAATTAATTTTAGAAGTCATTATTTTCATATTTGTTATTTTTTTACTATGAACACTCTAGAGCCGTTATAACTTCCTCTTGCGAACACTATGTGGCCGTAAGGTCTATTAAAAAACTCTACTAATAAACTATGATTTAATGTATACCTATGCATTATTTCTTGTTATTATTTATTATTTACCTGAGTATTTAAAAATCAAAAATTGTATTCATAGGCCGAACTGCATTGAAGCTTTAGAAGGCAAATATCTCGAAAACGGATCAAGATATCAACATCAAACAATATGTATTTTTCATTTAGAAAAGATTGCTCTTTCAAATTTTCGATTGAGTTTATGTGATTCTACACGCACAAAAAAGATAAGCATCGATTTATCTATTCAGCAGTGTGTAATCAGCGCCACCTATGAGCAACGTTAAAATTGATGTCAAATTCTTATTCGTCATGCTGAAAAACATAATAATACCAATTTTCCAGTTGATTCTATAAAAACTTGCTGAGTTATTGGAAAATTTAGAAATGAAATTATTAACTTGAACACCCTGTATCTCTTAAACGAGCAACATTTGTATAAGGCATGCCGCGGTCAATCCTCATATTTTAGGCTGTACTATTCCCAGTTTCCAGATTTCCCATTCTTAACGACTCACTGTGTATAATATCTGTCGTAAATAACATTCGATGGTCTTGCATTGGAAACACTTTGCTTGACATCGATCCAAAGGGTTTTAATAGGAATCAAGAGACTGGGCTGAACAACCTGAATCTTATTGGAAATAAGTAATTTCTTCGCTAGCCTACTAGTATGTTTTGGACCCATCTAACAGGAATATTTTCGTCACACCAAGGTAACATAACACATTGTAAGATATTCATATAAACCGTTGTATCAATTCTTTTGTGTACAATATAACGCAGATCAAGCTCCATCCTCCCATCTTCCAAATAAGACGTTTTAGAATGTGATAGAATGTTGCCCCAATTAGTGAGTGACCAACCAAAATGTCCATTGGCAAACTGTAGGGAAGTCTGGGATCAGTGTTACACTTTTTTTTAAGTTGCAATAGTTAAAAATGTATATACAAATTCGCATTGTCTATTGTGGCAGCTTATGTCGTAGAATAATGCCTACATATTTTTGCTAACATTTTACCCTTGAAAACAACAATTGCAAAAAAAAAATAATTAAACAAAAAACGATAAATGTAACACTGTTCCTTTCCCATGTGTACAGTGTTACACATGGCAAAGGAACAGTGTGACATACCTTGTTTAAGTGATTTTTAAAATATTTATTCAAAACAAAACATATTAACATAGAATAAATGCATAAATGTTAAATATATCAAAAAAACAAAACAAAAGAATACATTTATGTAAAAAATGGCACCTAAATCTTCTAAGTCCTATGTAAAAACGAAAATGAAAATGGTTTTGGTAGGTAGCTTCAAAAACTTAAAACATATTGTTAATTTATGTTTATTTTAGACATTTCATACTCTTCATAAAAAAACTTAAGTCACATGGAAATTTAAGAAAACTTGAATTCCTTTCATCTAACGCTGTTGGCTCTGGCAAAGGTAGCTTTCTATAAACTTGTTTTTTACTAAAAACGTAATGTTCTTCAGTTCTTACAAACTTAAATGAAGGAACATGCTTATAGTACTGAACATCAGTATCATTTTCAGCCACTGACAAAATCTCTCCAACAGAAAAAAATATTGTGCCTTTAGACACACCTTCTTTTATCACTACGAAATCGCCTTGAGATAACAGGAAATCATCACTATCAATTTCATTATCAGTATTATCACTAGGATTAAATTCTTTACTGGAAGATGAATCTGCATAGTCGATACTTTCATCTGAAGAGGATTCTGAGGATTCTACAAGTATTTTCTTAGTTACCTTTTTTAGTTTGGATGCCTTTGGTTTTTTCTGTTTCTTCTTTTCTCGCAATGTTAACTCTTCAACAATCTGAAGTTTAATGGGAGTATCTGTTAGTATCTTACTCTTACCTTTTCTTTTTCTGAATACAGTTTTTCTAACTTTCGCTTTTGGATGTGGTCTCACTTGTTCAGGTGTTATTATTTTGTTCATATTTTTGTTAGAAGTTGTAACTTTCTCTGGGTCACCATGTCTTTCCATGCTTTTTTCTGTTACCTTAAAATCATTGGATGTACTTGGATTCTCTTTTTCATTATGCTTTGCTGGCGTCTTTTGTATCTGCAGTACTGTAAGCATTTCTCTGGGTTGTTGAACGGTTAAACTTTCAACACTTTGTTCAATTTGTCGCCCCGTTTGTGAATGTGCATTTTCGGAGACATTTTCATCGTTTTCCGGTTCCTCTTGGACTGCACCATCTTCTGCTTCTGCAAAGTTCCGGTCGGTTACGTATGAGCAAAGGAAGTCGTCTGCTGTAAAAATATGTCGGTTGATTGGCCATATTCCTGTATATTTAAAACCATTAATTATATTTTCTGGGGAGAATGCTTTAAGATATGCTATTCCGAATAACCCTGCAATGTCATATATTGTAATTGTACGACTAGGATTTGAAATCATCCATTCATTACAGGCTATGTTATAATTAGTCTTTAGCGATTTATATACAGTCTTATCAAGCGGTTGTAGTTTTCCACTCGTGTGTGGTGGTAATGTTAAAAGTATTATTCCGTTTTTCTTGGCATATTCCAAACTACCAATAGAAATGTGTGATTCGTGATTATCCATGATTAAAAGAACTGGTTTATCTTTTGTACACTTAACGAATTTTACGAAATGTTTCAGGATATCAATGAAGATTACACTATTTACCCAGCCACTTTTATTTGCATTACCGCCAACACCATTGGGAGCTCCATTTAACATGTGGGGTTTAAAATTAACACGGGGAAAAATTAAATAAGGGGGCACAGCTTGGCCCGCAGCATTAATAATGCAACAAGCAGTAACTAAAACTCCACGTTCTCCAGAAGTAATTTGTCCTACTTGTTTTTGTCCTTTAGGACCTAGTATTTTTGGAGGATTATGCACTGTAGTTAGGGCAGTTTCATCTAAGTTATATATATCGTTTGCACTAATGTCTTTAATACGTTGATAAGCTTGTGCCAGATTATCAAAAAATTCTTTAACATTTGTTTCGTTGAAAGCTGTTGCCCTCGACAAACTGGTACCCTCAGGTTTCCTAATTGATATAGAAGGATGTCGCCTTCGAAATCCGTTTAGCCAGTCTTCTCCAGCCATTTGCATTTTTTCCCATTGGGCAGGGAATGTCAAATTGTTACTTATAGCGAGTTGATATGCTAACTTTTTGACGTCAGTTCTTGTTAACCCATGATGAAGCTTGCAAGCTTTTATTATATATTCTTTAAGAAGTGCCTCGAGTTCGTCAGAAAAAACCTTTCTTATTGTATAATTTGGTTCGTATTTAATCTCTGTGTTCTCTTGTGCATTTCTCAGTTTTACAACATATCGTTTTAAAGTCTGATGACATACATTATGATTTTTAGCTGCAGCTCTAATAGACCACCCATCTAAAACTTTTTGAACAGCCGTTTTCATTATCTGAGGGTCGGTTTTTATTAATTTTTTATTGGTTTTTGCCTTTCGTGGCATATTCCTGCAAGAAAATCAAAACACTAATTAAAAATATAGTTTTCGGGAACACTGTTGCAATGTCCTTGAGGTACAGTGCTACATACCTGCCGTAACACTGTACCCCTTAAATTATTGTAATACTGTTCCCAAATGTACACACGAACAAAGACGCCATTTTTACAAATTTGGCTTGCTGTAATTGAGAGCTGCTTACACTAAATTATCCTTTAAACATACCTGTTCAAATCAGCCACTTCAAATCTTATTTGGGAAACACTATTCTTAAAAATATATTACTTTGTAATAGTCAAAGTCGTTATTTCTAAGAGCACAAATAACAAAAATGCGTATAGACACCATACGACTGATACAGGCGAACTGAAACTAATGTGAGGTTGGCGCTATAAACTACCGATCCACATAGAATAAGCTGCGTTCCTCGGTCGCGAATGGGAAGATCGTTCCGTAACATGTAACACTGTTCCCTGTGTAACACTGATCCCAGACTTCCCTAATCCCTTCTTCACATTTTATGCTTGAAGTAGTAATGTATTGCGTGCGCTTTTACCAAATAAGTGAGCTTCAAAAAGCTGGCCAAGTATTGTAGAAGTGCCTAACTTCCTATTTTAGGTCATGTTTTATCCCGTTTTCCCGTTATAAATTTTGATGCAGAATTGCATGCGCGATCTATAAACCTCATAAAAAATATATCATGATATTTAAATGAAGAAAGTTAGCGTGAACTTTCGGTACAGAAGTGGCACAAAAGAGTAAATAATTTCGCCAATGAGACTATCCTTGACTAGGTCTTTAGAATTGTAAAATTTCTGGAACACCGATTAGTTCTAACGAACCAGTTCAGTGAATAATCCTGTATATAAATACGAACAATTGTGTGAGTTAATCAAACTTGACACAATTTGATCTTTGCATTTAATTTTAATTCAGTAAAAACTAACTGTTAATGCGCTAAAGTCTTATATATGTACAATATATTTTAAACCCATCTTTACCTCTCTGTTCAACGTCTCGATTTTATAGAGTAATACAACGAGCTTATGTGAATATGACGTCATTTAACGGTTTCTGCATTAATGCTGGAGAAAACCGTCGACAACTTCTACGACGTTTACTTTCATATTTAGTTGCTGCTCCTTGTTATTCTATAATAATCTTTGCCAGGAGGACGAAACAATGAAGACCAGCTAGCGCATTCTCTATTTCACGTTTCATTGCAATCATTAAATTCGAAATTAATTAATCTTCATAACAGGCTAAAACGAATGGAATCTTGTCTGTAGTAGTTGGAGCACTAATTTTCATTTTAGTTTTATCGTTTTATTTTTTGCTCTGAAACGCGCTTGCTTTTAATTTAAAGAGGAAATATTAATACCCAATTAGTGGAAAATTAATTTAGTAGAAAACGTTGTTTTTAAAGTTCATTGCGCAAGCTAGTCTCGCGGATATAATTCAATTTTTTACAGTGCTTTTAGATATGTATGTATATCCATATATAAAGGAAAATTGCAGTATAAATGGATATGTATACATATATGTATGTAAAAGATGGTTTTAAAATCTGTTACAAAGCTTATATATGGAAGGTAACTTTTAATTAGATGTAATTTTATACAATGAGCCATTGTTTTCTTTTCAGATAGAGACCCGAAGCAAAAAGATATCCATTACATTTGCAGTTATAGTAGTCTAGTAATTAATCTATCACAGCAAATAAATTAGCAGGATAAGATAACGCGACTTTGTCTAATGAAACGATACTGTCAAAGATAGTGGTAATCAAAGTTCGTTTCGTTTCTTTTTTTAGGTTATCTGTCCGCTAATAATAAAAATGTATCATGAAAATTTTCCGGTGTTATTAATATCGTTTTACATAGAAAATTGCACTAATTACTAATAATTAAGATATCATATCTTAAAAACCATCATATTTTGCGAAGTAAAAGATCATTAAAAAGAAAAAACAATTATTTGGATATATTGGGACTTCAGCCGTATTTGGTACAATTTGTTTGCGCAAATGGATCGTAGTATTGTTTCAGATTTTTTTGCATGCTTCGCTGCTATATTATTCTCTATAATATTCGAATCCAGACATTTTGCTTATGTTTTGGATATGAACACCAACTAGCTTGAAGAAGAAAGAGAAATTGTATGGATAAATGTAAATGTAAAATATTATGCTACATAAATGTCCAAGCACTAGATCAAAAAGTTGTCAACGATTAAGAACCCCACTTTTGAATATTTTTTCCCAAACTCAAAACATTGCGGTCGATGTATTAAATAAATATCTATGAACTATTCAGTATTTTTAACATATTAAACTTAATCCAATTTGATGATCTGATTATATCATATCATCAACTCGATATTTTCAGGGGTTTCGACAGAAATAGATCTTCCCGGTCTTTTCCTTCACACAGAAAATTGAGCACTTTTCAAGCGTGTAACCCAATTTTTCACAGTCGCACGTGAAGGGCGTTGACCGGTAAGTATATTAAATATATCTTTATAACTCGACTTTACTATCTAATCACTATAAATATGTAAGTATTGAATGATTGTTGGTTATTTCATTACACGTCAACATTTCTCGATAACCATTGCCTTTGTAAATTAAGGGAAACAAGTTTGCAGCAGAGAAATCGTGCTTTTTTTTTCAAGAAGTTAAATACATACATATATTGATGTGTTTATCTACATAATAGGATTAATTAAATATAGTAATAAATTCCTTACTTACAGTTATAAATAACACTTTGCCATATCAGACAAATTTTAAGTAAATATTTTGTACAGTTACTGATTCCACATTATAAAACTCTTATCTTAACGGCCGCAGATGTAAACTACGTACGACTTATACAAAAATGTGGATATACACATCTTATAAGTATATAAATACGTATTATGTAACATCAAGGCTATTTTATATCACGGTATACTCGGTAAATAATAAAATAAATATACTTTGTATATAAAAGTATTTCGCAGTGAATCACTTCTCGTACGATATATATTATCGTAAAAATATTTTTCTTTCAATGACTTCTATTAGATACAATTCGTCGAAAATTTTGGGCGTAGCTAAACAATCGAGATGATATATCTGTTGTAGTGTTGAGGACATCTCAATGTTAGAGGACGTTATGCTGATTATATTTAATTCGTATGTTTTTCAGAAAGCAAAACAATCAAAATATTTTGATAATAAAAATAGATGTGCGGCCAGTTTGAAACTAAAATAAACAGTTCATTTTTTATTTGCCAACATAACTCTACTACGCAGTTTTTTTTTTGTTTCTCGTAAAGAATGGTTAATTTTTTTTATTGTATTTAATATAGGTATACATTCAGATTTTTGAAATGATTTAAAGCGAGGTATACCAATCAAATTATTGTGCATAATAAAATATCTTTACGATCATACCTTATGTAAATAAAACAAATTGATATAAATATTGATATGAAACTAGACAGAAGTGGTATTAATATATAACACCTTCAAGGTCAACAATCTCATGGAACTAAATTCGTTTTAATATTTGACTTGAACAAATTTACATACCAGTGAAAACAAAAATCCCATATTTATTTTCATTATCCTTAATTTTTGTACAAGACAAAGTTCTTCTCTATATTCAATTTTACGTGGTATTTTATATTTTGTTTCCTGTATGTCATATTTATCATTCATTTCGTTTTTAATCGAGATTTATTAGCCTTATACTTGGTTTTTACCAACGAGAATTTGTAAACAAGAAAGAAGCTTTTTTTAACATCCACGACGATTGACTAAATACATCGATAAGAGGGAACCAATCTTAAAGTACTAACTTAGCCACACGGTGTACAATATCGGAGAGATTGAGCCTCTATATTGAAAATTAAAAATTATAGACGCAAATGAAAAAACAATAAAACGTTATTTTAATAGTTCAGTGTCAGTTCAGTAATTTCTATTGAAACAGATTATCTTTTTAACTAACATGTTGTATGTCTGATTGCGAACAATGCAATGTACGAGTTTCGTCTATCCTGAAGAATAGAAGGACGACTGAAACCGTCGTGTTTTTACAAAGTTATAATTATTGAAAAATCAACCGATCCATATTATTTTCATAGAATTTTTCAGGAGTGACACACCTCGATTCAAGAACTGAATATATAAAAGCAATTCAAATACCTTGCATCTTAATTTCTTTTCCAAACATAATTGAAGAGATTTTGCAAATTAATGCCATAAACGTATACAACTTAATTGGGTCAATAGAATCGAATAGAATAAGTTTTATTGCTTTGTGATAACTACATCTTAAAGTACAATAAAAGAAACAAATAGATTAGGTAACAAAGCAAACATCAAGAGAAAACTGGCTATAACTTAACTAATTAAAAGTTAAAATAAGAACCAATTAAAATTAACTAATATAACCAAAATACTCTTCCACTGAATAAGCCTCTATCTGGAGGAGCAGTCGGTTGCATGCCTGTCTTATTTCCTTTCGATAATTTATTGTACATTTTTAATGCCGCATAAGTTGGGCCATTCTCGCTTAGCTTTAGTATATGTTTCGGAAGGCAGTACCGATCCTTATGTCGAGTACCGTAGTCATGTGTGGAAATATACTTTTGAAGTGTTTTAAAAAAGAAAAGTACACGATAAGCTTAAATTTAGCAAAGTTACCGCCAGCTGGGTTCCAACTTTTTGCGGAACAGTATAAACGACTTCAAGTTGCTTCACTTTTTATGACGTATGACAACAACTGATGAGACTTGAATATACCAGTATACCCTATAAAATAAGAATATCGGCACGGAAAATTATCACAAAGTTCACCTTCGCCCAAAAAATGTAAAACACAACCATCGGCTGGAAAAATGATGGTGACTATACGCTATTGAAGCAATTTACGTCAATTTTCTCGAGGAAGGAAGAACGATAAATTTAACTTATTACAGTGAGCTTCTTGAAGATGTTAGGCGGGCTATCCTAACACGGTTTGTGAAGTAAAGGCATTATTTTCATGCACGATAATATATTGGCTAAATTGAACTCGAAAATACTGTCTAGTCTCCCATACAGTCTGGAGCTCTTTAGGCTAATCAAAAATTTCTTAAGAGCGACTGAACGATGTGGTGCAAATTTGGCTATGTTGTTAACCACAATAAGAGTGATGGGAGAGGTATATTTTAAGGGGGGAGGAAAGGAAGGGGTGGTTACTTAAAGAAATAGCGTAGACATAATATTAATTTGGAGTTTATATGTACCAAAAAAAAATAGTGTATTCCTTCCTCGTATATTTCAGTGGTTGGATAAATATGGCCAAATAGACGTCATATCTCTTGATTTTAATGTACACAAACTTATTTACGTTAATTGCATCGTAGTTTCTCAGTTTAACCAAACATACAATGTAATATTTCCAGTTCAAGCGTTCTTCAAAGGTCTAACTTGCACCCCTTTACTTTTTCTGAATTATATAAATAATCTTCTAGGCACATTTGAATGTTCGGTATTGACTTATGCTGATGTAGTGAAGACCTGTACTTCTGATTCATCTAAGCAAGATATTTGCTGCCAAGATAGAAGTTTCAGTCACTTACATCATAGCATGAAGCTCATGGACTTAGATTTGTATATAAACAGCGCAATTTTAACAAATCTTCAAAAAGTATTAAGAGAGTGGATAGTTTACTCAGACAAAGCCAATGCAACTTTTTGCTTTTGATATAAATCCACTCTTCAATTAATTTACCTACTCTCCTTGTATCTGTCGCTATTGGAGGAAGGTCGTTTTTTAAATTAAAAGTTATAAAAAACTATTTACGGGGTGCAATGTCTTAGAGTCATTTGTCAAATCTAGCTATAATTATTATAGTATATTATAATAATTTAAGTGATGTCATCAATGAATTTGCAACTAGAAAAGCTATTTGTATTTTTAATATTAAACAAATTCCAAATTTTTAACGCAAGACGAATTGAAAGAAAGCAGGCGGCATAATAATAACATTTTTGGAAATTGTAATTATAAAAACTATAATTTGACTTACCAACTTAAATGACACTATGGTATAATTATATAACACTCTATTAATTTTCACGCTATTTTACGTTAATTAAGACAAATTTTAACTTTATCACCCTTACACCTTGACCATCATCTCAACCACATCGCACCTAAAATCTAACTGCTTTTTGCATTGATGTACACCAACAACGTCCTAGGGTGACGCATCACCAAAAAAAGTTTGAAATCGTTTTTGTGATATACTGGAACTCGATTTAATGTAAACATCAAAAATACAGTTTCAACAAGTTTGAATGACCAGAATATAACTCTATTATTAAAATTTTTTTTAATGGAATAACCAGTCTTATTTTATTTGTGAAAATTCCATAAAAGTGAAGACACATTTATTACTTAATACGTAATACGCTTGAAGGGCATACCTCATAGCTCAATATGAAAAATTTGCACGGATTAAATTCAAAATTAGAATTACGGATCCATTTAGCCACATCTTGTAGTGTTTATTTAATGTAAAAACGAATTAAAAATTTTTGGATATGACACTGCTTTCAAGCAATTAAGCAAAGGAAATATTTTTAGAAATGTTTTGTAGAAATAATAATTTGACCTACCTTAGTCCACTCTTTGGTATAATGTAACATTGCACTAATATTCACAGTTTTAAGTTAATTAAAAATTTTTCATTTTTATCACTTTTACAATTTATATTAAATTAAATGAATATCGAAAGCATCTTCGCCATATCCCGTCTAAAATCCAACTGCTTTGTGCATAGGTTTAAACTAATAATGTTACGGGCGACGTATTAGCAAAAAAAAGTTACAGTCGTTCTTGTGACATACTGGAACTCGATTTAATGTAAACAGAAATAAAGTTTCAAGGAGTTTAAACGAGGAAAATTTAACTCTATTGTTAAAAAATTCAAATATGTATATAACTTCGCTAAGTTGTAAAATTGTTTAATATGAGAAATAATTTAATATTTTACATTATACAAGGTCATTCAAAGAGCATAATCACGGTGGGTTTTTTCTTATGGAATAAGACGTTTTATTTTATTTTTAAAAACTCCATAGAAGCCATTTTTTTATTAAATTAATTAGAAATATGATAAATAGCGTTTATATGGTTGGTAATAGCTGTCATTTTCAAAAAAAATCAATCACTTCTCTACGTTTGCACGCATTTTTGAGACAAAGGGGCAAGTATATTAATGGTTTGTTCTTAAAGGAAAAGCACGGGCATGATAATTATTTTATCACCTTAAATACGAAATGTTTGTTTAATAAGTTAATTATTAGCAAAATTGTACAATTGTAATTAATTTTAATTTACCTTAATATCTTTAATTTTGTATTTTATATGTTTTTTAATATAATTAAGAATATCATTTACCTACATTATTTACTGCATGTTCTATTGGTATGATATGAGGTATACTTAATAAAATATTTAGTGTAAAGGGCGCATTTTTTATTATTACGCGCAGTAAATTCATATCTTAGCTGCGGGCCTGTATATAAACTATAGTTATAAGTTCTTTGTTCAGAAAAATGTTTTATTTACTTCTCCATTATATGGCATAGGTCGTTTGCCTAATTGAAATCAGAATAATGTTCAATCAAAGATATCAATTTCTTATTTTTTTACAAGATTTGTGATGCTTCAATAGTGATAACTTTGTCTCGTTCTGATTATGAGTAAAGCTAGGTAATTGTTGCCAGATAATTATTTGGAACAATATTAAATAAAATTATATACAGTATAATGTCTACGATTGTAATGCACGGTCGATTGAAAAAGAAACCAAAGTAATAATGTTGCAATTCACCGTTTGTACCAAGCCCTTAAAGTATAAACATTTTGACTACTAATCCGAAGATTTCCTTTTTATTAGATACAAATACATTCGGTAATCACCATGTACGTAACAAAAAAAGTCCAGCACCTTCTACCTGCTTGAATAATATACGGAAGAATTTACTAAAATTTGTAAATGTATAAAGCAGGTAGATGGTTTATAAAAAAACTAGAATAGTTAACAGCATCTCAGCTATTGTCAGTGCAGGCAATGAATTGCATGGGTAAACCTAATTCTGTAGTAGCCATATTAGGTGAAGGTGACAAGGTTAGTGACCTGCTAGTTGTCAAAGATAAGTAAGGACATAACATCCAACACGAAAATAAAATCAACTAAATTTTGTCAAAATCTAAATTGTGCATAATTACGTATGTTACATTTCCTAGTATTAACACTTTATTGGTCCGACTGTGAACATATTATCACAATATAGATGATAAGAAAAGTCACATTTTTCTATACGAATTAATATTAATATTCAAGCTGTAATAATTATGTTACAACTCATAAAATATTACGACATTTTAACTCATCGTTGCATGCAAAATACAGATAGATTGTTTAACGACGTTGACAAGAAAGGACGTAACGTTTTTCTGTGGTCGATTTTAAGTCCCTTTTGTCGCTAAAATGGAAGCGATTGTGCGCTCCTTTTCAGTAGAGTCGAGAGTTTAATAAACTTTGAACAGTGTGCTGAAATGACACAATGGATTACTAATTAATCGATTTTACAATGACACTGACTGACTGGCAGACGCGCCGATGGGGAGAAACTCAATTACCTAATCGAATTAATAAATTAAAGCGTGAAAATAAACACATTTTTACTATGGATAAAAGGGGAATATCGCCAGCGCTGGTGCTTTTTTATGTTCGCTTTAAAATGGCAGAAAATACTAATTATACGCTGTATTGCTTTAGATATTTTCAGCACTAACTTAATATATGTCTAAAAAAAGCGTTATGCATAAAAACGTTTTAAGTGACGTAAGGACTTAATATTCTAAAAATGTGCATTTTGTTGTGCGCTACTGTCTACTTGCTGCGGTTATGCACCGATCAATGGGCAACCTTTTTGATTCTTGTCACGCGTCATTTACTTTCTAATAACCGGCGACTGTATGCTTCCGTACCGTGCCTTCTCATAGTAACGTATTTCATGACCGAGGTCATGACCTGTAGTACTTTTTCCTCTTTCAAAAGACGACTCTTCCTTATTGTATATTTAAACAATTTAAAACTCGTTATAGTTATAATAATAGCGAAAGCAAGACAGTAGCATATTTTTTGTATTTCAATATAAATTTAAAAGAAATTCTTTTAAGTAAAAGTAATTATAAAATAGGCGTATCACTACTGAGAACAACGATCACTACTTTTAAAGCATTTACTCAGTTAAAGCTCTGAGCTAGCAGTACCTATACCTTGTTTTTAATAAGTGGGACAAAATTTAAAATCGCCAGCCAAAAATATACTATAGGCTTATGATTGGTTAGTTGCCAGTCATTTTTACACTGCTAAAATTTGCCAATTTTGGTGCCGCCATATTGCAAACATTGAGTAAATATCTTTGTAAAGTATTTTCCAATTTTTATTTGTGTCCCTACGTTGTTCAAGCAATAAAATTAGTTTTTTTTAAACTATTTGTTTGTGATAATGGTTTCACAGCCTAGTACAATTGGATTATCAACATCGCCTCCAAAAAGGCGTGCTACCTTGGGACGTGCACAGTTGTCGGTACAGGAAAAGCAAGCTACATTAAACATGTATAAGAAAATTATTGGTAGTTGTCCTAGAAAAAAAAAAGGACAGCGATAGCACTGCAAATATCAAACACTGTAGGTAGTATACTTAAATATGTGTATATAAACTTCTGTGTATTTATATTCGATAATAAGAAGAATTGTTTACCGAATAATTCATGAATATAGAATCAAAGGGCTAATTTCACCATCATCAAAACGATTAGGGAGAAAATCAGTGCTATCTACCTTTGACTTAAATACTTGATAAGACGAGTAGTACAGTTTTTTTATGATGGAGAACTTCCTACAGTAAACAAGATGACATATGAGTCTTTCTACTTTATATAAATTAATGAGAATGCTTAATTTTAAGTATGTTTTGATATTAAATTATTTAAATGTTTTAGATACTATTTATTTATAGGTTTTTTAGACGTAATCGCAAAGGTATGTTACTTGAACGTGAAGATATTGTTTTATGGAGACGAAGATATTTATCTTCGATTAAAAAATACAGAACTGAACAGCGTTGAATATATTATTTAGATGAAACTTGGCTTAATGAAGGACACACAAAAGCAAAAATGTGGGTAGATGTTAATATTACAACTCGCAGACAAGCATTTATAGATGGTCTAACAACGGGTCTGAAAAATCCTGTTGGGAAAGGTAGACGCTTAATTATTTTATATATTGGTTCGAATAATGGTTTTGTTGACGATGGCTTATTGGTATTTGAGAGAAGAAGAAGAGCTGATTACCACGATAAAATGATTGCAGATGGTTTTGAGAGATGATTCAATAATATTTTACAAAAATTGCCTGAGAATAGTGTAGTTGTAATGAATAATGCATCCTACCATAGCAGGAAGAAAGAAACAATACCATAAACATATTGTCTATACTATTATTATAAGTACTAAATATATGTATATTTAAATAGTAAGTTTATATATACTCGCATTTCATTTCATTGTTTCTATCATTTAAATTTACCGCCAAAATGTTCAATTATTAAATTTACCTAATGTGATGCGGGCTGAAGCGTTTTGTCCCTCTTATTAAAAAACAGAGAAAGATCATATAATTAGTGATACATGATTCATTATGAAAGGTTAGACAATTAATATTTATACTACCTCAATTTTCTTATTTGCTGTTTAAACAATGTATTGGATGAGATAGAAGGTGGTCCAGGATAAGAAAAAGAAATCCATTATCAATTCAACGCCCTGTATATCATAGATTTTGAAAAAAAACAGACTCAATCTTTTATAATGTTCTTGATATAGAGTGTTAATTTTTCACGGTCACATGAATTAATTTAATAAAAATATGTTACCAAGCGACCAAAAAGCATTACGCACCAACGATTTTTTGTCACAACTCGCCACGGTTATTGCACGTCAACTTCGATCGGAATTGACAACAAAATGCATTCACTGGAACTTTTCTTTATAAACTAATTCGAACTTTAATATTAAATATTGCTTTAGACATTCTAGAGTCTTGCATTTAGTGAATATAAAAGACGGCAAAGGGGATGAAGACGTAAATTCCGCGAAGAAAACAATCAAAGTAGTACACATTTTATCAGATAAATTATATCAAGTAGATCTTCAAAAGTATTGTACGGAACACAATCGTTCCTCAAGAAAGATAATACAATAAATAATAGCACATGAGAAGTTTATTACAAACTTTCCAGGCATTACCGTCAATGTAAATGTAGACAACAATTGTATACTCACACTGATTAAACAACTTAAACTTAACTGTTGCCTGCAGCGTTTTTGTTAAATATATTAGATGTCAGCTTATAAGATTTACTTCCGTGTTTAATAAGCAAGATGAAAGAAGCTCTCTTCCATGATGTTTTGCGTGTGGTAACGCAATAGACCAGCTTGGGTTCGGGCTCACTTAAATCAGACCCGAATATGAGTCATTTTTTCTAGTATGTATAGGAAAAATAGGAACAGAAAATCCATCGAGATTTGCACACCGCCAAAATACAACTTGGTGGATGATGCCATATGACTATGATTCTTAGAAAAACGTAGAAAAGGTACTCCGATCAGTGAACCAACCTTGAAAGAAAAAGCTGTTATCCTATATTTTAAAGGATCAGAGGAGGGTGCATATTACACGGGGTTGCTAGTAGGGGATCTTACAGGAGCTAGTAATAAAAAAACCAGATAATCATTGCTGATAGTGTTTTAAATCCAGTGCAAGTACACATCAACGTTGGCGTAACTGGATTAAACTTTAAGCTTTTGCCTAAGACGATAACATTTGCACCATCACAAAAAAATCAGTGTCAGGCTTCAAGGTTAGCAAAGAATCACTGTGACACTATGCTCAAATACATCAAAGTCTCACAAGATACCACTCGTTCTTATTCGTAAATCAACAAAACCAAGAGCATTTAAACAAATCAGTAGTTCCAGTGTAGTATCGGGCGCAAAAATCGGTATAAAATTTGTCACCAAAGTAAGTTTGTCGAACTTGAAATTGTCTGCAAAGGTATTTCTTGTCAATACTCCAACTCACTCGGACGAGATTGAATGAGAGGATGCGAATGACATAGAGTTCTTGTTTCTGCCACCTAGCATAACAAGACTTCCACTACTAATGGACCAAAGTATAACAGAATGCTTTAATAAAATATATTGCCGAAAGCTGCGGTGTTAAGGTTTTGGGCAGTTGAAGAGTGACAAAAGTACAGATCTTATGAATGCCCTACAAACAATTAACATAAAAGGAGTTATTTATATGGTGACTACAACCTACGATGAAATACTTGTATCAACAATGCTGAAGACTTGCAGAAATTGACGGCCAAATATAGAAATTATTGCAAAAAGTAAAGCGAAGGAGACCCCAGATGACCTTAATCTTCTTAATTTTGAAGCAGATGAGAATATAGTTTTGTTACAGGATCTTTAGATATTGCCTGTATTGTTGAATACGATGTTTTAAACTGGATATATATTGAAAAGGAACTGGACAATGAAATTTTGAGACAAAATTGTTCAGCCGAGGAGGAAGAAAATGACGAGGGTAAAATGACATACACTGATGAGATAATAGTACTGCAATTGGTTCCTGCATACATTAAACAACAGAGGGAGTCAATAACAGTCCATAGGGCTCTGCATAGAAATTGTTAAACAAAAAAAGTTCAGAGAAAATAACATTCCTTTGCAGGTTACATTCACAAACAAATACAGACACATTTTTCCAGATAAATGCGAATTTCTCAGCAAAAGATGTGTATTTAGTAAAGCACTTTATTTTCATCGAAGCAGTACTCTTTTTGAGAGAAATACAATTAGCTGAAATATTCGCATTAGTTTGAAAACGAAAACATACACGATATACTTATAGTGATAATTGATTTAATTTTATTTTTATTAGGTTTGTTCAGCCTATGGTTCAGTTCCGGATTGGCCAAACTAGAAGGAGTCTAATATAAGTATGAATATTTGAATATGGACTAAATCGAACAAGTTCTAAATAAAAAAACTCAGTAATAGTTCTACAGGTTGAGACTTGTTCAGACGTGACGTGACTTGTTAAGTCAAGCAAGGTAAAGTTTGTATTGCTATAAGCAGGTTGGTTGCTATCCTTTAGGTCCTCCCTAAGTAGTCACGACAGCAATAGTGTGAATTTTAAAGTAATTTTAATTATGCGATCAGTTTATATCAAATATTCTTGCTTTTTATGTCATAAGGAAAAGATAATGTCCGATAGCTCATGAAAAACTTTGTTAAAGCACTTGCTTACGCCAGTGACGATTATCATATGTAGCTTCGAAAAAAATTCCTAAAAATATCAAAAAAACAGAAACTATTTTAGTTGGACCTGAAATACAAGAACTAGTAAGTGGTAGAAGATTTGAAATCAAATCGACATGATACAAACAGGTGCTGACTTGAATATGTCCTTTAAAGTGCCCATTCTACATTTTCATTCAGACTTTTACCGGAAAAATATGGGCGATATTAACGATGAACATCCTGGGAATGGAGAAACGCTACCAATGTTGGAATACTTTAGTATTAGCAGACTACAGTCGGACGACAACAAAAGAAGCAGTAGATATTGTTGATTTCTAATTGTAAGAACTTGAAATATAATTTAAGTTTAGAATTCATTAAATTCTAGAAAATTATCGCTACGTAACTTGCCCATATACCCATACCCCCCAGAAAAAAAAATCGCACGTAATTTTCTGTCTTTTTAAATTTTGTTCAGTGACCTTTATAGAAATATCGCTTGCATGCTGTTTTTCAATGATATCATGAATGAATTGCTTCTCGGTGAATTTCCCTAAAGTGCAATTCTCCAGGGCATACGGCGGTGGCAAATAGGCATCGAACAACAAGCCACTCAATTTGCTACTTGGTACGACGACTTGAAACAGATGCAAACCAAAGTCGGGAATCGTTGCGTCTCTCAAGTTAATTAGTATTCTTGACGTGTCGTTGCTGCAAGAATGCAAACTTACGCTGTACGTATGTATGCTCCGTGTTCTGGCTTGCGTGTCAATCGCTAAAATGTCAATAGAGTATGTGTATGTGTATATGTACCGCCTCGCGGGAACGGACACGTACTACCTATAATATCACTCCGTCTCTATTTTGCACGTCATCCAGGAAGTTCGTAAAGTACATTGTTAATTCTATACCGGGCGTAGAACTAAAATTTCTACGATCTAATGTTTCTTTTTCTGCGTGTACCTTGGCATTCGTACTTTGCAATTGTAACGTACAATTAACAATTACTTGTTAGGATCTCTGTCTTTGTAAGATACGATGATAGATTTCTTTTACTCCCTAACGTCCATCATTTACGGCTTTAACAAGCTATGGCCTTGCGTTTTCCTGTTTGTTCGGGTTGTCGACAAATTTAATTGCTCTGTATATTCCTCGAGGGATATATTCACATAGTTTGTACAATTTTAGTACTTGAGGACAATTAAATGAATCATTTTATACAGATGGCTTTACCTTGGTTTAATCATTTCTATGTTTTTGAATCTATAAATCTATGTTGTTTTTTCCAATCGCTTGCAAAACCTGCACTGTACGGAAAATGTTTTTGTTTGTTAATTTTATCAAGCAGTTAAAATTCCATTTGTTTCAAAATCTCTAATACACTCTCAATTTCACTTTCAACTAAATGGGAAACATAACGTAGGTAATAATATTATTTCTTGTCATCATTTTTGCTACCATTTTTGTCACCATTTCTAAAATCTGTCAATTGGGACAATAATAGTATATTACATTACTAGGAGTAGAAAGCTGTCATTTTTGTGTCGAGCCCAAACGTTTGCTGTCGAGGCGATAGCCGAGACAGTGCAAATTGGGCGAGACACAAAAAGCTTTCTACTCCGTGTGATGTATACCATACTATTTTTTCTTCAAACGATTTTCGCCGATCTCGTGAGCTACACATTTAAATAAAGCATGCATTATTATCATTATTTAAAAACAGCTGTCAAACAACTGTCAAAGTACTTACTACGTTTAAACTTTTATTTCTTTATAATAGTATTAAAAGTAACGTGCCATCGAAAAAAAGCATAATTAGGGTAGGCTATGTAAATGTTTTTGATCGTTGCTTTAGCCACTATTACATAATGACATTTATTACTTGACATTTTATTGTAACTTTTGTGACCTTTATAACCTCAAATTAAATGTCAAGGAATAAGTGTCATTATGTGAAAGTGGCTAAAGTAACTATCCATTCACATAGCCTACTCTAATTATGATTTTTATTATTATACAATTATTAAGAGCTCGGTGAAGTCGTTGACATTTTGTTCTCTGGTCCATTTCAGAGACTTTTCATACGCTTTGCCATACACCTTACGTGATTTCGTCGGGATTAGTGTTGCAGCAACTTGATTCACGATTTTGATTATTTCTGGTGGCGTAAATTAAAGTTTTTCTTCGCTCATTTTGCAAATATTTGACAGTTATGAAATAATCGTTCAGTCAATTTAAAGAGTTGTGATTGGTCGGTAACATTTTTTTACTAGTAAAGAAATGAATTGTTTCAACGGTACGTATTCGTTAACAAAATGATCATATTTTTGTACGTTTGAAGAAAAACATTTTTATTTACTAATTTTGCCAAATAATTTTTCTAAAATCAAGTAATTTATTTTCTTGTTTCATCAAAATTTTCAAATTTAAAATAAAAAATTGTATTTTAAATATAAAATATATCAATTTGTTAGCACTAAAGTACTTGCCATCATTTTTTCTTACAGTTAATAATTAAATATGAAAAGTATTTTTTTTACCATACCATTCACCTAATTATGGACTCACTATCAACCAATTAAATATGACATTTGCTACTGAGAATTTATAGTTAGTAAATAACGGTGTTGTCATCAAACAAATTCTACAAAATACTAGAAATTACTGAAAGTGTAATGAGTTGAAATTGAATGTCCTGTACACTACATTTTGACAACAAATCTCAAAACAAATCCTCGAACTCTCATAAGATTCGACAAGAATGTATCATACCTATACAGTATAAAAACAGTTCTAGATTTTTCTTTATTTAATAATTTTATTTAATTTTAATTGCCCACTAGTTTTCTAATTGTAAATTTTGCAGAGCTAGTATCTCAGATAGGTATAAACTTACTGGAAAAATTTTACATTTAACTTTAACAAATAATACTACATGCAAATTGTGTTTACCAACAGAATACGTACAAACATAGGTCGTACATACATGCACAAAGATATTGCAGTCACGTAACACGGACATGATATGCGTTTTCGTGCACATCAGATAAATTATGTAAACAGCCGTGTTTGCAATTTGGTTAACGTATATTTATATAAGCGAATCGGACAATTTTGATACATAGCCAATTTGAGAAATTGATGACATGTGCAGAATTATATATGTTATATATAGCCATTTGAAATCTAAACAATGTGTTGTGTGGGATGATTCAACATAATGAAACAAAAAATTACAGGAAAACCTAATTCCTTCCTATTAATGTGGATTTTACAACAGGCGGCGTCTTTTTTATAATTTATTTATCCACTCTGTTTTCATAAATAGGCCAGCAGCACTCTATAGAACAACACACAATCTTACAACCAAATTAAAGTAACTGGTACTTATAATAACTATATATATTGGGAATTTCAATTATTTAGGGATATTTTCTTTATCCAATAATAACATTAACAATTAACAACATTTTATCACTGCTAGAAGACAATAACTATCACACTCACAACACATAGAGCTAACTTGGGCTCCTCTGAAATAGTGTCAACTTTCTCAATACTTTGTTCTAAGTTTCCAACGCAGGTGCGTAGTACCTATTATTTCTAAGTTTCGTCAAGAGTTATGATTTGACATAGCAATTCGAATAATTTTGATTAAATAGCTACAATAGGGCTTTGCAAATATTTAGGTTCATATTTATAGTCCGTGCTTGAGGTTGTGTCGATGCTTGAGCACGCGATTTTGACAGATTTGTAATGACATATACGTCAAAATCGCGTGCGCAAGCATCGACACAACCTCAAGCACGAACTATAAATATGACCCTTAATGGAATGTATTCTAAACGTGAGTAACCACGGCATCGAATGGTCGAATACCTGCCTCAGATCGAACTCCTCATGGATCCAAATACTTTTTATTATAAATGTGTATATATCTTTAATCTTTATTCAAAGACAAAATTATTTGTTTGTAATGTAATCGGGCAGCTTCTCACAATATCAATTTATAGAGCAGAAGTATTGAAACTTTTATGTGTGTCTTTTAGCCTACAACATAACTAAGCACACTAAGCATTTATAGATGATTTTAGCTGATGTGCCTGCTTGGTCATTTTTTGTTAGTTAAAATTATCTGTCATCTGTCATCGTTCATACAATCGACTTGGCTCTATGTAATGCAGATTATAAATCTTTTCATTAATGTTTACTCTCTCTAAACATAACTTACAAAAAGCCAGAGTACGTTACGTTAATGTGAATTTCAATTGACCTTGTGCACAAACTGTATTGTCAAAATAAGCAAAAAAATTTGAATGCGTACATACCTCAAGGAAAGTTATTTGCTAAATCAATTTTTGTCCACTGTTATTTAAAATTTCCGCAATCGCATAAAAGTTTTCATATACATATTGCAATGCATTAATATGCAACAATGAGTTTTGCATAATCTTAATCTTTATTTGACATTTTTGAGGTGAGATCACGTGAACTTTATTGCAATCTTTAGATCTCAAACACCTTTGTCAAATTTGTTAATATTATAGTGGCTGCTTATGTTTAACATTCTAAATTTCTTGATTCAGTCCACAAGTGTTAAATTGTTTTAAAACATGTATAGTTATAGTATGTCGGTGATTTCAAAAATATCTTCCATTTTTCTTCATCACAACACGATTTTTAACAATTTGAAAAGTCTATTAAAGTCTAAGATTTGCATAAGAGTTACAAGTTGTTCACAATTGAAACATAAACAAGTTTTATTTCCAGAAAATGTTCAATAACTTATCAGAACGTATTTCAAGCAACTATATTTTTCTATAAAAAAACTATACTAGCCTGTCAATAGGTCAATTTTTGCTTCAGGAAGAGCAGAAAATTTGTTGATGAAATGTCACCAGCTTTATCAGGTGTTATCACAAATTGCTTCATTATTAAACATTTTTTCTTAGGCCACTCTGCCTTTGTTTCCAATATTTGTTTCTCACCCTACTATTCGCTATATTATACTATACTATCACGCATATGATATGGAAATGATAAATTCTATACATCATCATTTAACTTGGCCAACTACTAGGACCATGGGCACCTAATAAAGCAGATGACAAGTTTGAGTATATAATTGTTTTTTGTTGTTTGTATTAAAATCCTTCATTTTGCATATACAAAAGCAACGGCCACTAATATAATTTTATCACTCCACAGTATTGGTAACCCAAACCGTAGAGATGTTTTCTTCCCCTTTACACAATTTCTTATGTCTTTAACAGAAACACTGTTACTACTACCTACTGGGGGAGGCCCAAGGCAAAAGGCTGGAATAAACTCATAGTTTAATTCCCAATTACGCCTTGTAAGCTTCTATCTCAAATGAGGTGATACTTTGTCTCTGTTTTTTTACCATAAAACTGCCACAAATATAGCAAAATGAATTTGGATTATTATAAATTTCAAAAGAAATGGTAGGTGATACGACTATCTGGGTTTCAATTTTAGATTCAACCCATGAGACTGTAGCAATCCTTGCAATAACAATAAATATTAAAAATGTAACAGCGGAATTTCAGGTCAATACACGTTTATACTACACTTCTTAAATATGATAATGCGCGATAAGTGCTATAAAAATGTTCCTGGTCGTATTCCTATAATTAACCGTTCTTCCCTATTTAAAAACAATTTTGAGGAAATGTTAGTCCTTCTAAATGAACATTTCTTAAATTAATTCCATATCCTACGCTCAAATCTATTAGATGAAAATATATATACAAAAATATAAATTTTCATTCGGTTTTATTTAAAAAAAAAGGAAAACTCCACTGGAGAAAGTTCTATCAGAAAAATACGAAATAAATGCAAATAGACAAGAAACACTTAACATATATTTAGTGTTTGTTTATAAAACATCGCGTCAATTTGATATATTTTAGCTGTCAAAACTGTATTTTACAGCTGAAAAGCATGTAGGTACTCTTATTGATGTCGAGGTTTGGAAATATCTGCAAATCTTAAATAAGAAGCGAAATCGAAAATTTTATATTCAACAATATTTAAAATAATCTTCACTTGGAACAAATTTAGGCAATTTATAAGCAATTTGCTTAAGCTCAGTAAATTAGCTTATGGAGGAGGAGGTCAAACTGTAGGATGTAACAATGGTCATTTTCTAGTTGCCTTACATATAACACAATACATAGTTTCTAGCACATGTAAACGTAGTTCAAAAAATTTTGCAGTAGTATATACTCAACATATCCAGTAACGTTTCAAAAATACCAAAATGCTTCTAGTGAAATGAATGAAATTCTCTGATTAAGCTATATACCAATATCCATGTCAACATAAACAACAAAATCTATAGTTGTAATAGAGTTTCGAGTTTCTAAGATTAAAGGACCATTAGTGAATAAAATATAATCATTATTCCTGTAGTTTTACGTTTATGCATGTATGGTTTGCGGAAAATATTCAATCTTACAATACTCAATGTAGTGCAGCCTCATCAACAATATGAGAGTGAAAAGAACTACAATACATACCACCCCACACAATAAGGGACCATAAAATATAAAAAAAAAGTTCTGATGCACTACTTTCCAGTCGCCTTTTGTTTTTAAGATAAGTGCAGGATTTCAGTTTTCAATTCTGAAAAAAATTATGTAAAACTAGTGTAAAATTTATTGTCGTATTCCTGATTAAGTTTTTATTTGATTCTGCTGTTTTCTCGATGACTACATGTTATGGTGAAGCTTGATCAAATTTTTCCAAAGCTGAACGTATTTATCGAGAGATATCCATTAAGATATGTTCCGAACGTTACAACATTCAATAAAGTGCACAGGCGTTTGGAAGAAGGTGGCTGTTGCAAGAAAGCAAAAGTTAGCGGAGTTACTAAAACTCGTACTATTGAAAAACAAGAAGCTTTTGAAAATAACTGAACATAATCCGAGAATAAATACCAGAAAAATTGTTGAGTTGTATGGAATATTATCCACGAATCAGACTGCTCCTCCAAAAACAGCTGTTTCACATGACTCATTCCCAAAAAAATCCTCGCCTATTAGAACATGATTATTTATTGCAAGTGATTGCAAAATCAGGAGCAAAATTGAGTTATTAATTTAGCTTACCGATGAAGCAGGTTTTATTTGCACTGTTGTTGTTAAAACTCATGCCTATCAAATAGCGATTTTCTTACGAGATACTGAAGATAAATAAATTTTTTAATAAAAAATATTTAAAATCATTTTCAATGCAACAGGGTAATTAATCGGAAGACGTCAAATTTAGATAAATTATTGTATCTTGAAAACAAAGACGACTGGATTCAATGCCACCTGTATATTTTAATAATTTGTTTAATAAATTCCGATTCTATTCGATTTATATGAACACAAGAAATATTATTGGATTTTAGCTTTCGCAACGAAGTGTCAATTTGTCATTTGAAATTTTCAAATAGGCACCACAGTTTAAATAAACATCATTAAACATATTTTCCAATAGACATAATGCCCTGTATGAGCAGAGCAGATACTATATTATACATCGTCGAAAAGTTGTTATTGGAGAAGGGGTCGCATTACAACATTTTAAACGACGTGGGAGCATTTTTTTAGTAGTACCACTCTCTATAGTAGTATCTACAGCCTCCGCCACATTTCTTACAACTGTCAGAAGTTCAAGGTCACAAATACAAACTACCTATCAGGCTACTGAAACTGGTATATGTAATATAATTACACCACAGATTACGAAAGCAATGTAATATATGTATGCTTGTATTGCATTTTTTCTCATATAAAAAGCACGGATCAATGCATTAATTAAAAAATATAATATAGTGATTTCGTATTAATTAAATACATTTTATAAGTATAGGGATTGGAATTATTAATTCCAGTATAATAAATTATTGCTAGATATTTCGATCATAAATTTCCGGTTCTAGGTGTGTTAAATTCGAACGAATCTCTGAAAATGGTTTGTTACACAACTTGATTTATTTATAATTTTCTAATCATTTCTATAATTTCTGCAGGATTATTAAGAAAATCCTAATAATAATCGCGGTAATCGAATGAATCCTGAGACAATCAAATCAATACAGTCTGTTATTCTTAAATAATTCATAATAGACATCGTTTTTAGCACTTTATATATAGAATCGTCCAATGAAAATAATAGTGAAAGTGTTCTATTCCAATCCCGCAGGAAACAAACCGTCAAGGAACTCACCTGGAGCAGAAAAATCCGGATCCTCTATTTCATCGTCAGATTCTGTTCCGGAATCATGATTCTCATCGGCCTAAGAGCAGAGAAAGTACGAGATTATTACGTTAGAAAATAAACGGTGAGCGTATAATGTAGTAATAATAGTCAGCCATGTTTAACCGGTTTATTTTAGACCGATTTCGGCTAAACGAAACGTAAAATTCGACCGATCTCAATCAGATAATATTCCCGAAGGTCCGAATTATCGCGAAAACTCATCAAAAACGGCATTCAAAGCCGTCCAATGTGAAAAATCGCCATCGGAAAATGCATTCCTTTGTTTGATTTTCAGTTCGGTAGCAGCCATGTTTCATGACCTTCAATGAGGTTACGATTTGATTATTATTATTATTATTACAACGGGGGATTCTCTGACAGGAATCTCGAATGGCTACACACCTTTTCAGCGAAATGGTCCTCGTTTATCGAATGTGTTCTCAATTTGTGGGTGAGAAACTTGAGCATATTTCTTTTCAGGTATGATTTCCTGGTGAGGTTCCCCGATGCGGAAGCCGCAGTTTTCTCCTCGATTTTCGACCGGTTACGATCGCGGACGTAAATTAAAAAAAAAGAATCAGGAAAGTGACACTTGGATTTTAAAATACCGTCTCGTTTGAACGCGAACTCATCCCTTCAAACCAGCGCCGGAAGAATACAATCCTGCATAGAGCAATTTTGGACATTTCCTGCTCAGTTCTACCACACCAGACCTACCGGATAGTACTACAACTTGTACGTAGAGTCAGCTGCGTTTACGTGAGGCGACGAGTCCATTATTACTACACGAGGGGAAGCAGCAGGATTTGTTTCTGTCAAAATATAACACTAAATTTAACAATACGCGGTTTGTACTTACAGATACGCTTTTCTAGGCCAGGCTAATTAGAAATAAACGCGATTTTATTATAAAAACCCTCTTTAAATTTAGATATGTCATTAAAAACGAAAAGAAAACCCTACCGATATCACCCGCACACAAACATGGACTATTCCATAACCCATTGATGACAAAGCTAGGTCTAAATCCCACACGCTCGGCGATTGGTCGCTGTTGGAGGGCAGTGCGTTCATTAACGCTTAAAAATACTATACGCATCTCTTTCTCGGAGTATTGCGTAACCGTGAGCTAACAGTTGCTCGTACGTCGATGTATAACTGCAGTTTCGGATGCAAAGCTTGCCCGAATGTCTGCTATTAAAAGACGCCTCGTTGTCTTCCGTTTCATTCTATGTCACGCTCCTCCGAATGTGTTAAAACGAAATAGAATGATACGAAAGACGACTTCGGAAACCGCTCTCCCTCTAGTCCCCCGTATATGTGTTAGTATGCTTTTAAAGACCTCTAGTAAGATTTTTCTTTGTTATGGTATCTGTAGGTAGCGGCGCAAGTGGTGCCCAGTTCTTTGTTCATCGTCTTGGATCGACGTGTTATTTTCGGAACGCTCCCGATAAATAAGGGTGTACGTAGTAGAGGGTCGTGAACAATGTTACGCAATCCTGAATGGAGACTAATATGACTATAGGGTTAAAGATAGAAACGAAGTGTAGAGAGGGAAGGGAAAATAAATGCGCCTAATCATGAATCTTGACCATAAACCCTTTCTGTGTGTTTTGCTTTATCTTCGGTATACGCATACAGCAACAGAATTTTTATTCCTAGGGTCCTGGGTGAAATATTTTTAACGTAAATACTGTTTAAATTAATATAAAATGTTAGAACAAAAGAACGTTTAAAAAATATTTATATTTTTAAACATTTTCTAAAATTGTCGTTATGAAAAAGAATACCTAAAAAGTACTTGTGTTTTTTTTTTATAAATAATATTACTTTTAGATTGATACAACATTTTTTATTAGTCCAGTGCAACAGTTAGTTCCAATAAATACTTTGAATACACAAATAATATAATCACAGTAATACAACATGTTACATCTCTATAGTTTTCTGTAGAGGACTAGCTATTTAAACAGTATGTAGTATAAACTTAATTTCCACTAGGTAGCGCTTCACTCACTTGTAATTGAAAATGTCAATAGTATCTACCTTACCAAAAAACTTGTGAACAGAAACATAAAATCTTTATGAGTTTGTCTTTTCTTGAAGGTAAACTCTTTACCACGTCGTTTTTTCCAATCAACAACATAAATTAATTGGGTGGCTGGTTTTACCATCACTCTTCAATTTGTCACCTTCTCCCTTTTTTCGTGTCTCATTTAATCTGGCGAACGCTTCGAATGAAGAAAAATGTTTTATATATTGTGAGGTAGAAAATTTTCTAACTAAGCAAAGACGACAAGATAATATGTTGCCCAACATGGGGCGCCAAATATTATTATTATCTATACATTTATCTGTTCTTCTTAGTTATTGGTGTGTAAGAAGTGACACGATAAATATATGAGGGTGGCCAGTGTTTTATTGATTATACAGTTGTTTTACAGGAATATCCTCTTTTATTACCTTTTTTTTGTAATGTGTGGTGGGTGCTTATAGTTGCAGTGACTTCGTAAGCTGTATCGCTTCTCTGGCTATTACTGCAACTTTCGCGGTGTAGTTTTGTGTGTGTAAGTTGTGTTCAAATACTAATAAAAGTATGTTTGTATTTTATTACATATCACCAGCAACTACAACTGTTGAATTACCCACTAGTTACAGGCGTTTAGTTTCTTTATGGCTGCAAATACTTTGTTTCTGTAGCCATTCTAGTGTGTTAATTTCTCTTTTCATGAAGGTACATAACCCTTCATTACAGCTTCTTTTCCATTCAGCAGTATAAATTAAGTGCCGCCTCTTTACCATTGGCGTTGAATTTGTGTGCTATATCACTTAATCTGGAAACCTCTTCGAATCTGGAAACCTCTTCGAATGAAGAAAAAAATTATAGAGAAGTAAATAACTTTCTGACTAATTAAGCAAAGACGGCGAAATAATATGGCGCTCAACGTGGGGCGCCAAATTTACAGTCGCAACTGATAGATCTATGTATAGGTACAATTCTTGCATTCTTCAACTCGAAAAACTGTCCAAACCACCTGCAGATACTAATGTTGCGTGCTATAACAGCCAAAAATTTGCGAAATTTATATAAAATATTCTACTGCTTGGCCTAACATTCCACTACTAACATCTTTGTCGATATATTTTATTTTAGTAACAAAACTTCCAGAATTTGAGGTAGTTTATGTATTTTCCAACTTTCCTGTACTAAATATTAGACTTATCCTTTGATATAATTCTTATAAAACTTAGATATTAAGACAGCGTGGATAATCTTCTCGTCGATTCTTCCATTACATACACATAATTTTAATTTGACACACGTAAGTTTCTCTAACTTGGTACAGCAATATTTGCTTAAATGTTTTCTAGAACTAACTTCAATATTGACAGTTTCTGAATTTTGCTGCTAATAGTACAACTACATTAATTCTTATATATGTTAATCATCTTCCAACGTGATCGTTTAGATAATTGTACTCAAATAAAAAGAATTACTGTTCCATTCCTTGTGTCTCTTAGCTACTTCGATTTTTCTTCATTGGAACTTGATCTAACCGACAACGACTTATACATATAAGCAAAATCAAAACAATGATGATTCATATCTCTCCTTAAACAATCTTTTCTCGACCAAACGAGCCAGCAGTAATTTATACCTTCGTCTTAAACTATTGTATAATAATGCAAAAGTTGGTGGATTAAACGGTGATCGTAAGTTTGATGCCCCACGTTGGGCGCCAAATTATTGTTTTGCGATTATCTAATTCGCTATAAATGCAAACTCTAACTTATAACGATATTCTGCTTTCATGTGCATTCAGTAAAACTATATTAATTTTCACTGAATCTTTCTACTTGTTTTCCACACTTCTGATTTTCGGTTGATTAAAGACGCTTTGCATATTAATTGTCAAAGCAGTAATATATGTTTGGTTTATCTATATAGAGGATATTACGTTTTGTATATTGATATTAAAGCTCTTGTTGTTGTGATTATAATCTTGCAAGTGTAAGTAATAAATTTCATTATCACGGTTTGAAGCATATCTCAGCGTGAGATTAAGAAAACCTAACAAATAACCGTTACAAAGATTTCTAAATTTAGTTTTGATTTCTTTACAATTACGTAGATTCTGACATAAATGTTGAATTTATCTTCGGGCTCCTTTAAGCTTATGCTAGAAAACATTGAAAGTATTGAGCAGTTTTAGATAAGTATATAAATATTATATACTAGAAATTTTTTTGTTGATAGTGACTTTTTGAATATAGTAACACAAATAGAAGAAATAGATTTTATGCACTTTATCTAAAATGTGACAGTGTTTACCAAAATAAAAATACCATGTGATTTTATGAGAATTTTCCATTTCGTCTGACGAATCAATACGTGTCCGTAAAAAAGACTTTACTCCTATATCCAAGATCTAAAAGATTAATTTTGCATCCAAAGTTTTTAAAGTAAATCCACATTAAATCGAAATACAGTTAAACTTGATTATGAATATTAAAATTTAAAACAACCATAAATACTTCACTGTTTCCTAATCCATCCTTAATCCATCAACAAAATAATGAAAATATTGATGTATCATTCGTATGATGAATGATCTAAATATATTACATACTACGGAAGGTTGACAAACAACGTTTGTAAATAAGGTAGATTAACAAAATTACAGTCGAAATCTATTTAATAATTTCATTGACGTCATAATGTAGCTCCTGTTATTAATATTTTTCTTTATCTGATTAAAATATTGCATTGTAATTTATACAAATTTAATTTAGACTTAGGTATGTTGTTTAAAAATTATTATTTATTGCTTCGGATTTATAAATTTAAATTAATTTAAATTAAAACTACTACAAATTGAAACCAGTTTGCTTATTAGTTTAAAATAAAAATTGTTAAGTTGTAATTTTATTATCCCTTGATTTGGTCGGGCTGCCAGCGCCTTTCACTTATAGAACCAACAAATCTTAATAGAATACCTATCAATAGAATATTGGAAAATGGTTTTAGTTGTTATAATTTTACTCTCCATCGATTTTCAAAATATTTCTTTAATGTTATTTTCTAATTCTTCCCCATGAAAATAAATATAATAAATATCCGAAACAAATAATCCAATAAAGATAAATATGAGGACTGTGTCGACCATCTACGGATTCAATGTTGCCTCTACTGAACACTTTCTACCAATTTTTGTGTGTCTTTCTATTAAATTTAAATAATTAAAAAAGTTTAACCTCCAAATTCTATATACTACTCAGATATTAGAAACAAAATAAATAAAAAGGGGAAGAACTAGTACTACTACTAGTTATTAACTAAATTACAGGAAAAAAGTGAGGTATTGGTTTCTAATTATACTTAGAATTAATACAAAGCCTTCCACAACTAGTCCACAGTTAGAAAATCATTCTATTAACCGCGTCATATTGAAGAGGAAAAATAAAAAAAGACAGGAACTAGTGTGTATTTCAGATCCAGTAACCGCTCCATTAAGTGCGTTGTAGTAAAGCCTTTACAGCCTATACGGCTCGATATTGTAGTGAGGTCATCGATTTCGTTTTTTCAGATAAAGCGGTGTCTAGGGGTAATATGTTCTTACCATCGGGCTTCAATTTATCAACCTAGCCCCGTCCAGTCTCACTACCCGGAAAATACACTAAATGTGGGAGAAGATTTATGTGGGCACTTGAGTTTCGGATTAACTAGGCGAAAACAGAGAAATATTTGACACCCAACGTGGGAAGCCAAATTTACGACTACAACTGTGCAATCCACCTTTAGAGACAATTACTGCATTTTTCACCTTAAACGATCATTAATAGACACTTCTATTATTCTTGTCTTCTTCCATGGTTACAAACTAACGGCTACAACCGTTTACTTCACTAACAGGTGCAACTGTTGCATTAACTTATAACAAGAACCGTTCTTTAGTGGTCACAGACAGTTGGTCTTGTGAATATTATTGCTACAATGTTCGACTCTTAATGTTTTCTACGACCGCAGCCTTTTGTCTTATATAATATAAAATCCGATCCGATGCTTAGTTAATTTCTGGAGTTTTAGTATGTTTCAAAATGTCTTGTAGCATTTTGTAGCTTGACGCAACTACAAAAATTATGATTTACAAAACCCCTGCCATACTTCGTTGCAGGTAGTTCTTTGTATTGCTGTACGGGTCGACAATTGTTGCAGTGAGAAAGTCATCAGTTGGTTTCGTTTTCGATTCATACAACAGCCGCAGAAGCTTCGATTTGTACGGGAAGAGTCCAACATTAATTGTTGACAGTCACATATCTATACAGAGTTGACCCAGTTTAAAAAGTGAATTCTCACTTTCGTGGCGAACTACTTCAAGTTGGTAGTATGCATTTGGTAGTTCAATGCAAGATATGTTTCTTGTTATGAAGGCTTTCGGATTGTAATTATATTTCTACAGTTGACGCAGTTTAAAAAATGAATCCTCATAGTTTAACGATTTTAAGTTCGTATTATGCATTTGAAGCTTATATAGGTTATTATCACTCGGTCAGTTTTTGTATGATAATCATTACTAAAAGTGCTACAAAAAAAAAAAAAAATGGACAAAATGCCCCAAGATTCATGATGGTTGAAAATATTCAAGTCTGCGGTAAAATAGTCAATTGGTAGGGTTCAAGATAAAGGCGAATTAGAAGAGAGTACACCTCCAAGCCCGTCCAAAATAATTAGACCAGCAAAGGATACATTACTTCGCTCAACAAGAAGCAAACGAATTCGCAGAAAAACTAAACAAAAACAAATTACGAGTGCATTTAATCGAATGTGGTCAGACGTAGACTACAAGAAAGAAATGTGCACTTATTTGCGGCCCAATAGCCGCACACTCTTTTCGTAGCGTTAATTGTCTAAAAAAGCTACAGTGGGCACAACAACATCGAAATTGATCAATAGCAATGGGTCAATGTTCAGTGAACTGACTAGTCGAAGTTTGACCTCATTGGTCACCAAAAGAGTATCATTGTATGAAGTAAATGTAAATGTGTTAAATTACAAGTATAATGCATAAAGAAGAAACTCATATTCTGTCTGGTTTACAACTAATTGGCCAGAATTTTATATTTATACCGGATAACGATTCTAAACATATGACCCAGATATGTTAAAATCATCTCAATAAACAACAGGAAACTAAAATTTACAAAGTTTTTCTAATATAAACAATTATCTTATTGTAATTGAATTGGTATTTACTTGTTGGAAATCCATTTTAATCAAATTTAAACCGTTACTTAAAGATCCCACTAATTCGTATCAAAATACCCTAAAACAATTAGCTACTAATAACCAAAACATTTTCGGAGAACATCAACATAAGAAACTAATTATGATGAACCCTCAACCACCTATTCAATATTCTCTAATTAAACTTCACAAAGATCGATTTCTGATTAGACCTATAGTATCATATAATAACGCACCTTGTTACCAAATTTCCAAAAAAACTAATCAACAAAATCTAAGACACTTGTGAATTCAACGCGAAATACCACATTAAAAACTCATTGGACCTAGTAAATAAAATTAACAACATACATATCCCTACTAATACAAAGGTTATCTCTTTTGATGTCATTAATCTATTTCCGAGTATACCGGATATAGAAACTATTAATATTATAAAAATCACCTCTTGACACAACAAAAACCCGATAATAAGTTCTGAAATAACAGAATCACTTAAAAGTTGTCTTTCACAAAATTATTTCTCGTTCAACAACAAATTATACACCACTGAAAAACCCAAAATTTCATGTATTGGTACAGATATGTAGAAGATAGCTAGATAGATAGACGATCAAGCTTGCTTCACAGGCACAAATATGTTTGAAAACTTTTTTAACGTAATAAATAAATAAATTTACGATGTAAATTGAAATAAATAATTCCATTAACTTCCTAGATTTGACTATAACAAGATCCAATAACACACATGAGTTTTCGATCTCATAAACCCACACGCACTGATTCTAAAATAAATAACCAATCAAACCACCGTACGCAACACAAACTAGCGGCTTTTCATAATATGATACATAAGTAGCGTTCTTTTTACAAGAAATCTCACATAATCTCAGCTCACTAGAGATATTTAGCTTAGACTAATAACTCTACCCCTCAATACAAAAAATTTCGAAACTGAATTTAATTTAATTAAACAAATAGCGCTGAATAACAATTTTGACCTCATGCTAATAGATAATATCTTAAAGAAGAAATTATTAAAACAGGCTATAAACTCTACTTTCCCTACACAAAACAAAGAACAAAAGATATACAGATCCTTAACTTATTTAGGCCCAGTTTCTAAGCGAATCAGTAAAATGTTAAAAAGGAAACAAAACATAAACATTTCATTTAAAACCAATAACACTGTAGGTAAGATCATCAAAAATAATAAAGGAAGAACGGAAAAAGGTGAAGTTTCGGGAGTCTATGAGTTAAACTGTGTGAGCTGCCAAAAATTCTATAAAGGCCAAACAGGTCGATCTTTTCAAAATAAAAAAACCGACTCTCATTATGCTAAACATTTGTTAGAATGTGAACACGATTTCAACGACAATTTTAAAATTCTGCATACACAAAATAAAAGTGTCCAACAAATTCAAAAACACAAACTTATTATTATGGTAAATAACCAAATAGACATATCCAACTCCCTACTTTTAAACCTATTCAAAAAACTACCCCCACCAATGTCAACAGATATTACCACCTAAAAATTAAAACACGCTTGTTTATTTCAAGTGTTTTTGTGCATTTCATTAATTATCTTATTATTTTGCAATAGAGAAAATTTTTTGTTTGTTTTAAATGCAACATTTTGCAGTTTTATTTGTGCTAAAATAAGGAAAGTTAGTAAGAAAAGAATCTGGACTAGATAGGAGCAATATCTGATCTGCATCCATTCTCATAGAAATGATACGAACAACGAATCGAATACAAAAACCTTTGTTTAGAAATACATAGTCCAACTCTAAATAATATTGAAAATTACGGAAAGTACTGCGAAATAGACCCAGTGCTGTGTTGCAATATTTTTACATTTAAACATAGTACATACAAGTTATAAGTTATTGCTCTTAAATTTTATACATTTTGGGTGTACATATTTAATATGTATTGCAATCTGTTATTATATATTTAAGTTATCTTTTTATATTTATCCTTAATAGATGTAGGTGTACAAATACTTATAATCATTATTATAGATGTTTTCAAAGCATAATGCTGCATGTAGATGTTGCAATAGTTAATACATATTGTTTACATTATATTAGCAAGAAGAAAAACAACGAAATAATTTACACTCTTTAGAGGATTTTATTATAAAAATCATGTAAATGAGATCTTAAACAATAATATTCTAAACTATTATAATATACTACAATTTTTAAATATAATATACAAAAGAGAACTATACAATTTATAGTTCTTAAAAATCCGTTATTAATCAACAACGTGTCAAAATATTTTGTATATAAACATTATTTGTTTCAAAGAAGACAGTCGCTTGTTATCGTATTTTTTAATAAACGTTCCTTACATACTAACATGGTGACATCTAAATGGAATAAATAAATTTGCGTATAATAGCAACAAGTAAAAAAAGATACACACTAAAATATAACAAAACGTGTTAATGAAAAATAGAACACAAAAAAACACAAATACAAAATTAATATACGATCTTATTAGTCCAGTGTTATTAAGTGTACTAATAATTATAAGATATTCTAGTATCACATTATTGGAACTTTATACATAAAAAAACAGTCAATTTAATTAATAAAACTAAAACTATATAGACAGGTTTAACTTTCACTAATAAATAGTCCTTCGTAAATAGCATTATTAAAATAACTACACTAATTCTCATTGAATACAGTACATTCTTATAAAATTGTTCTTTTACGAAATTGTTCTTGTTTCGATACGTATATTTTATCACAAGTATATATAAAGCACATAACTTCGAATTGTTCCCTATGGTTTTGTTTTCTTAATTTAAGGCACAGTCATAAACAATGTTTGAATATTGTATTGTTTTGAATACATCTTAGATAGATTTGTTTTTTTAAGGGTATCAAAACATTTTTTATAATAAAGAAACAACAAGATGATCAGCTTATGGTTCATCAAACTGATGAGTCTGAAAAGTTTTTATAATATTGTTTGATTGTTTTGATTTTTCTATTCATCTATAAGTATAAACAAGGTATGTATTAAGTTTTTCAGTAAATTATGCTTTATCGCCATATGAATTTTACCCTGTCTTTTTTATATATTTTTTAAAAATTATTTGGTGAAGACACCGGGTAAAAAATAAAGGCACTCATCAAATTATTGATTCAGTCTTGAAGATTATAGTAATATTTCGTGTAAGGTTATGAAATTATATAGAATTGTTTACATATTTTCTAAAATAAAATGTCAAAGTATTCGCTCCGAATCTCGGTCATACACTAAATATGTATGTATTTTTTCTGCATTGAGATTATATTTGATAAACGAAAACTGGGTGATTACATCATTTCCCACAATTATTAGAGCGATAGCTCTTTTCCCGTTGTCAGCCATGCTCCCGTTGGGTTCAGTAGTAGTATGGTAAAGGCAATTTCATATAATAGATTTGATGTTTATATCAAGGCTAGGTAAGTATGTAGATATAGTATGCCTAAGAAAAAATCTATAATTCGATAAGAAACAAGGTATTTGGAGTAATCCATTATAATAGAAGACCTAGTTTAAAACAAAAGAAATAAATGTTATAAAAGTTGATTTGTTATAGATAAATATATTCTTATATCGCGATTATTCCTAAAATTTTGCATGAGGATAGAGATGTAAATGGGAATGATTACTTAAATATTCCAACTGAACAATACCTAATGACAATATCGAAAATGAAAAAACATTTGATGTTCATCAGTCAAAGATATGTTTTACTGGTTCCACCTTTGGATGATGGTTGAACGAAGACTGCAGTATAGTCAGCATAACAACTATTACACGTGAAGTGTATGTATCTTAGGATGCAACCATTTTGACGCCGCAATAAATATCCTACTAGTATTTATGTTTTGCAGTAGATGGCATTGGTACACTCACTTCTGAATGCTGTTTGCATGTTTGACGAAATTTCGAATCAGTAATGAGTTAGGGTGGGTTGTTGTACTAATGGACATAATAGAATTATTTCAGACTAAATGCAATTCAAGCTCCGTTTTGATAATGTTTCAGTTATATATATGTTACAGTTATAAAGCGCATCTCTTGGTACATGCTGTACTTATTAATTTATATAATATAATTATATACCTTATTTCAAAAATAGAGAAACAACCTGTACCTGAAAGCAGGGCAAAATCATATTATGCAACGTTCTGTTATTTTTGTTCATTGTCAAACATTCTAACATTGTTTATATCACAGGTGTATTTAAAGTTTTACTATAATTATTACATTAGTTCATCTATTTTTCAGTGTAGATTAGTTCTCATTTACCTTACTTATCAGAGAATGTCATAAAATTTATTTTGCAAATTATACATTGTAATTTGGGCTGGAGGTCTGTTCAGAATTTTGTCTCTCTCTTTTTGAAATAAGGAGATATTGATTGGTTGCGAATACTCCGCAGCCGTCATCCTGTATTAGCCTTACAAAAACCAGAAGACCCCGGCCCTGCTTGCATCCAATACAGCCACAGTCAATAAATTTGTTGCTAAATGTAATGATTGCAGCTGCTGTAAACGCCGGTGAAACCATACCATCATATACATATAAGTAGTAATCCTAAGTTACAGTCGCTAGACCGGTCTTTTTTGGGCTTTTGTCATAGATTTATAGAGAAATTCTAAGCATTGCTGACAATGCAGGAAAACCTGTTACCATTTATGATGTGTGTGTACATTTAATCCTAAAAAATAATTTCTTCAAAGTATCCCAAATTATACTTAACCAAGATATACATTATTAATAAATATCAATCAATGCCACAAACCTTCGATATCAATTCTAATACTGTTTCAACCACAAATGTGTCGGAGGCAAGTTACAACTCAAGGTAAATTGACCTTTTCCAAAAACTGGTAAACGCGAAACGAACTATTTCTCAAAGGGAAGGTAGCGTCTTTTACCGAGATCCCAGTTAAAGGCGACATTAAAAGGAGAAGATAAAATTCAATAAAAACAATTTAATTAAAAAAAAAAACCAAACAAAAACGCTGCCAGGAAAATTTGTAGCGGCAATAGTGATGATGAATGAGGTTTGAAATAGAGAAATAGGTCATCAGTAGAACTTGTTGCAATATGATGTGATTTATATTTAATTGCCATGTCTTAATTATTTAATAACAATAAAAATTATAATATAATATAGTGGAGCAAACAGTTTGCTGTCAAAATTGTCTTTTGATACAGCAATCAACAGTTTTTGGTGTTATTTTGTCATACAGTACCAATTCAAACTTTTCAGACTTCAGGCAATTGTTTTCAAAAGGCAATAGAATTAATTCATGTTTTGAAAAGTTAGTAGCCCACTTTCATTATAGCTGCCTATGATATTTGCAATTTATTTTTCCATTACAATAGCTACAGCTCACGGATTGTAATTTGAACCAATTAGCTTGATTATCTGGGAGTTTACACACTCAAATAATATTTTTTCATTTAAATAGATTAATTGCTTTGATACCCTTTTCACGTATTTATAGATTGTACTAATCGATATACCGAACATCTTATAAATACTGAAAATAAATTCTCACTTCTCAAATTGCAATGTATTTATAAATTAACATTGCCCTGAACTGTACCAGAAACGTGAACGTATTACATTGCCGTCTCTAACGGTTGACTCTTACTTCTACTGGCTTGCGTCATGGGATAATTTTGTACAATTTCGTCGGGTTCGTAATCGAAATTAGTCTCTAATAAAGCTTCCGATTTTGATCGACTCTTTGGTTTCGGCTCGATTTCGTCGAAATCCGTCTCTAGGACGTCGGAATGCGGTCTATCATCGAAATACTGATGATCCGGATGTTCCAAAGCGACCGCATTATAATCCGGTGTATAGCTCATGCTTCTAGCGTAATGCCTTTCTGGTAATTCATCAGCACGTCTCGGTAATTTGCTGCTAAGTTCGTTCAAGAACTGCGTATTCGGATTATGATAAATGTTGGTACTTGGATCCGATTTTTCTGAAGTACCACTTAAAGGTAAAGTATCCGTTGTGTAATATTCACTTGGAGGAAACGATGGGGCATTCACATTGTTGTCAGCATGGATTATTGGTGTTTCCTCGTTGATATTAGAATCATGTACACTTTCAGCTCTTGATTGGTAGTTAGAATTGCTCGCGAATGTGGAATTATCTTTGAATCCTTCGTTCTTATACGCTAAATTGAAATGAGGTTGTGCGTATTGATTAACGGTTTCTGGTTTGAAGTCTTGATTATACTGAATACCGGTTATATTAGGATTATGTGTCTCGTAAGTATCATATGACTGGTTATCATCTATAGTCGAGGTATATGTAGATTTTTCCATACTATCAATGGATCCGTTGCTAATCATCTTCTTATAATCTGAATTTTTGGTCAGGGTATCGGTAGATCTTGCACTCTGCAAAATAAATTACGTGTATGTTAATATGTAACAATGCGTTACTTCATTCCAATGTTTAACTTTACCATTATCATTTTAGCAAGCACAAAATCGTAAAAAAACAGCTGTGATATTTTATATTTAGCTTGTAATGTCATGGAATAAATTACATATGCGAACTTACAAGTTGGGTCGGCTTTCTTCTGTAACTCATATCGAATCCGTTAGCGGTTCCCACAGACCTTAGTGAATGCAAACTTTGTCTGATGCTGTTCCTTCTTTCGAATCTTTGAGTTTGCCTGTATTTTGTTTTTTGCCACCAGCATCCGCAAATTAACGCTAATAAAAGTATGGCTAGGAGGACAGCGCATATGATTCCAATTGTTAAAGCATCGCCGTGCCATGTTAGTGGATCAATATATATTTTCGGATCTGGAAAATGAGATAATAAAGATTGTAAATAAGTGCACATTCATTTTGCTGAAAACATTTTTAGATTATCGCAAAAAACTTTTGTCCTACTTTTACGCAATTTTTAGCAAATTTTAATCAGCTTATACATCTGAAGCCCAATCTTTCTCTCGAACGATTTACTCTAGGTACTTCTATTTCACTGATGATTTTGAAATTTCGCACAAGTGATTCCCGTATACTTTTTTGTGTTAATGTAAACTTGTGTATGTCTACAAATGTGCATGTTTTGCGAAAAATATCGTCGAAGATTATTAAAAAAATATTCAAATACGAATGCAGCTGTCGAGATCACGGTTATTAACGATTACAAATGTTAATAAAGCCGAAATTCACAAAATTAATTAATTCATTTCCAGAATGTAAAAGTGTATTATTTTAGATTCTTCTTATTCATGGGGGGAAAAATGAGCAAAATGAGGACACAAACGCCAATTAGAACGATGACAATTACGAAACTGTTCCAACCAACGAAGATAAGAAGAAGAAAAGTCCTGTGAAGGAAGAAAAAGAAAATGAAGGAAGCTGAAAAAACTTCTGAAATGATAAGTTGGCAAAATAAAACGCATATAAGAGATTATAGAAAAGTGAGTAGGTACTGGAAACTTTAGAACTAACACTTAGAATACCAGAACTGTAAGTAGCTGAAGCTAGTGAAATTAAAAAGGCAAAAATGTAAATGGTTTTATCACCAACCTATAAAAGAGCTAAAAATAATAGCTAGGAATAATATGGTCGAGAAAATGTTGGTTTGAAGCTTTTTAAATAGCTAAAGTACGGAATTGAACATCTACAGATATCAAAACGACCATAACATATACTTTAACGAGCGTCTGTTTCCCTGAAGCTTATTTTTAGAGAACGGTGTGGTATTTATGGTGAATGGTTAAACAAATATGCAGAACTATCCAGGGAAAACGTGTGTTTCCGATCCGATTTCTAATCTTGTTTTGAAACAGCGTTTTCCAATCGATCGTAACGCAAAGCATGACAGAAACAGCTCTTAGATTAGAAGATTCGGTAAAGTGAGATACCACTCTCTCTGAATCCCGAAGAAGATTTTAAATGAATTATGAAACAATTCAGGAATACTCTGAAGGTTATCTTAAGAAATGTTTTTATGGGTAATGTTGTAAAGGGTACAAAAAGGAAGATGTGGCATCTGGTAAAAGTTTTAGTGAAGATATTTTTTTATAGTGTGTGCAGCTGTAGCGACATTTTAAATCGTGCTGTTCGTCTAGACTAGTAATATTGCTCTTACCGTATAAATTTTGTTTGTAAATGTGTTTTGATGGCTTTGTTATAACATGACCTCGCCATAAATAAAATTACACCGAACCGTGCCAATATGGAGTAATAGGCAAAACTTATGCTACTTCATCTTAGGGCGAAGTTTCTTCCGTTGGAACTTATTTTTAAATTTTTGATACTTAAAGATAGATACACAGATCACAGTTAAATGTGTTTAATGTCTAAATAGTTTTTACTTTTCGGTGTATTTTTTTTCTTTAAAAGCTTTTGTACATACCTACGTTCTAGTTATTGTAAAATAATATCTTAAGAAACACTGAATCCGGAAGGAATAAGTTGATTATAAAAATATGGATCTCATATGCGTTAATATTTTGTTGTTGCCGGATTTTCCTAAGCATAGTTTCATAGCTAATTTAAATCAAAACTCAATTTGTGACCAAAGATTCAAATAGCAATTGTTTTAAACTATTTTTTTTCAATTTAAATTTATAGGGAATTATAATATGAAGAAAAATAACTTACCTATTTCGCAAATGAAAGGATAACGTTCTCCACAATCTCCAATTTCAATCGTTTCATAAGCGAACAGCGTACATTGATCTCTCATATCAATATGTTGGACCCATACTCTATCAGAATACAAATACCAATGTTGTTGTCGCATTAGGAACGCATTTACAGCATAATAGTTTAGATTTCCTATAAGGTAAGGCATTGTAGCATTGTCAGCCTAAAACAGAAATAGAATTGTGGTGATATTAGCATACGAATATAATATTAATTGTAGTTCTTTAATAAATAGATGAAGCAATTTACATACCTCACAAAACCGTCTAGCTTCGTAGAAAGTCATAGGAGCGCCAATAAACATGTAACAAGTATTATTTCCAACTAAATTCCAGCCTGGTGGACATTTAGCATCTAAAATTGTTTTGTTGTTCATGTAATAGGGTACATAATTAACTTCTAACAATCTCTCATCATCGCTTTGGTCTCGTATTCGTCCACTTACGGCTAACGTTGTGTTGAAACCCCAATAATTGTATGCTGCGTCGATTTTGGTTCTCCATACTTCTAGAGTGCTGTTTATATTAAAACAAAAGAGATGTTAGTTACTTTGTTAAGTTAAGCAACGCAACACGATACAAGCTTGTTTAATTTAAATGGAATAGCAATTTGGGATTACACGCAATGTTTTACTTGTATACAAGCAAGTACGTATGGAATTTAAAATTTTATAAGAAATAGAAAGATAAAAAAAGGATTGCTATGCGGTATTCTCAGTGAAACATTGCGGAAATTGCTTTAAACAAAAAAAAAACAAAAATTATCACATGGTTAAAAGACAGCCCTATGGCTAAATTAGCAAATAATTGTATGCGTGTTTAAAATAAAGCAACATTTATGAAATCTTAAAATCTGAAGCGTTTGCTCTAATATCAATTCGTTCAGATTTTTTAACAGAACATACACAAAAGCAAAATATTTTTTTAGGTTTTGCAAGACAAAAACGTAATCTTTTCAAAAATTTCAAGCATTTAACATAACACGTATATTTCTTAGTGCAAATACAAATAATCTTACCTGTTGAAGTCAAATCTGTTTTTCAACATGCACCATGCAACATAAAACAAAGAAAAATGCATTAGTACATTTTAAATTTTCTTCTTGTTTTATGTAGTGTCCGATCTGGCAGATATTGTTAAATTTATAATGTACTATCCCCATTCGTAGCATGCAGAAAAATAATTTTGAAATCGTGTTCCATAATCTAGGAATTGCTTGTTTCTCTTTATGAGTAAAAATTGAACGATTTTGTTAATCAACGTGTATACAATATCTAAATACCTCTTAATTTTTTTATATACCAACATATAAATATATTTCAATTGTGTAATATTCTTGATCTTGTAAGCAATTAGCATGCACTATATAAAAATTATAACATATCATGCAATTCTTTGTATATTAAGATAGAAAAACTTGTGGAAACTTACCGTGACTTATTCACTGTGATCATTTCGTAATCATTATTTGGATTGTAGAATATATTGTCTACATAATGTTGACCCGCTGTACCAGCAACAATTGTAGATCTACTATCTCGAAGCACGGCATAATTTCTGTAATTGGAGAAATAGAAATAGTTAGATCATACCCAAAATACCTTTTTCAGTAACATCATTCATAAAACTATAACACTATAGAAGGAAACGAAGGAAAAACAAGAGGAACTACATGAGAATAAAGCGGAAATGAAGAAGATAAAGATGAAAAAATTGAGAATGGAGTATAGTATGTAATGCATAGATGAGAAGAAAGGAGAATTTTATAGGGACGATACGAATAAGGAACCACAAAAGGACATTGATCAGTAAGAAGTAATTAAGACAAGAAAGAACAAAGGAAGGGCCAGAGGTGGGCGAAAAAGCCTTATAGGAAACAATATGAGGAAGTATGTAAAATATTAAAAATCAACCATCAAAAATTTGGATATGATGGCGATTGACAAGAAGAGGAAAGAAGAAAGAACAGGTGGAAAAAAAGCTAAGTACAAGATCTGAAAAAGGAAGAACAAAATGAACGAAGAAGAAGTACGAGAAAAGGAAAGGCATGCTGAGTAAAGGAGTGTGATAATAAATACAAGGGATATAAAAATCAGAACAAAACAGAAATGTCAAACAATATTAAGCACGACAAAGGAACTGAAAACAATTGAAAAAACATTAGGTAGAAGACAGAACAGTAAACTCAAATAAATATTGTGTGAAGGATACAAAGTATGTACACAAAGTCTTACTAGAAGGAAATGTAAATGCAAGAACGCTTCTAGTTTGCGTTATTGCAGTAAGAAAAGAAGAGTAGATAGATTTACAGAAAACAAGAACATTAAAAAAAATGACAAATCTGCAGTAGATTGAAAAGAGAGAAGAGGTTAGAAGACAATAAAAACAAAAACACGCGTATATGAAGTTGAACAAGAACGTATAACAAGAGAAAAAACCTTAAAGCGTCTGGATTCAAGACTCCACACAGCAAAACTGTATAAACGTGGCGAAGACAGAAGTGCAATCATAAATGAGTGAAGGCAAAGAAAATGAAAACGGCAAAATAACAACAACAAGAATAGGCAAATAATGAAGAAACGAAAAGTCAAAAAGGATTTGAGATTTTTGTTACTTACTCGTAAAAACCATTGTGTGATGTTGACTGATAGATAGGCAACCGGACTTTATCAAATCCAGAAACTTCGAGATTCTGCAACCCGATATTCCTCTTTACGTAATTGTAGGTAAAATTGGAAACAGTCTGTTTAAGCACGATATTGTTGTAGTACATTGCAACATTTCTTGTGAAGTAGTTTCTGTAGATCGTGACTTCCTGGTACGGAGACGATTGACGACCTTCCACGTAAAGAGTTGGCAAGTTCGTATTGTTCACGAATAAGTTGTTGTGTATGAATCCTTTCAGAGAGGTCGCTGAACCTCGAGAATCTGCCCTGATCGATAAACCACCTTGATTACTGTCTACGAGATTGTTCTAAAAAGGAAGAAGAAGGAATTATACATTATGTTAACGGCCATGTCAATTGGTTTAATCGATAAACTATTTGATACAAGTGACTTGCATTTTATACCGATAATTATGCAGTATAACAGTTATCAGTTATTATCATGGTCCTTAGTAAATTTTTTGCATAATTAAAATATATGAGAGTGTTAAAGTGATTGGACACGAAGCAAGTAACGTAAACCCACTGAATTACATATAAAGTACAAAGCAAAATCTTGTTGCTTTCCAATTTCAAGTACAGCATTCGTAATTTTTCTTGTAATTGCTCTTTGCTCTATGAGTTTCGTCTGCACCAACTTGTTTTATGTTTTGCAATGCAATATTCCTCTGTTTAAAGTCTTCCAAACAAAATTTTGAGAAACTTGCAGTTGAGTGGTAACTCTTAGTTGTGGTACCTGGTTCATCAAGTACATGCCTCTTCTCGATTACTAATTCTATCTTATCGCAGTTTTGAAAATGCATTTCAATTTCCGTGACTAACTATTAATTTTATGGTCAAAAATTAAATACGCTCAGAAAATTTCATACTTCTTAGAATCCAATCTCTAACACAAATTTTTATTTTGTACCTACTGGCATAAATCATCCTGTACAAGTGATCGGATATTTGTTTTCAAAAATGATAGTTGAACAACAGAAAGAGTATTTAAAAAACTTTAAAGTAGGTAACTCAAACTATGTACTCACCCTAAAGTAAATTGTTCGTGTATTTTGAATGTCCATATTGATGGCCGATTTACATGTTGTAAAATTTCCGTACAATTTTTGACAGTTTCCCTTGAACTGGTTTCTCTCAATGGTAACAATAGGATTAACTTCACCAGCAGAAACGTACAACAAACCTCCTTCTCGATTATTGTCGATAACTGAATTAGTAATATTGTGTTGAACATCACGATCTGCAAACACAAAATAAAAAATATATTATATATATATATAACATAAAAAAACTACAGATTTGTATTTTTTTCAAGTTCTTGTTGTTTTGTATTAAACAATCAATGATATTATTCAAAACTGAACAATATTTTAAAGTCTAGTTTGATTTCAAAAACGTCTTTTGTTCGTATGCTGTTACTAGATTTTGTGTTGCCAATCTTCGAAATTTTTTTCGTGCTGTAATTGTTTCACTTGCTCACTTAAGTTCAAAACGTTTTGTAGCTAGCTATTAACTTTGAATATATAACAGCTTCAAAACAATGTGAAAGTAATAAAATAGTACCGCCATTTACTTCTTTTTGTGGACGCCATTTTCCACTCAAACAATATTTGTCCAACATATCTATTTTCAACAACAAAAAAGTCTAAGTTGTTCTAATAAGATCCTTATTGTGATCCCAATAATAGCCCTCAATGAGAACAGCAGTTAAATGATGACCTTTTTCTTGTTAACAGAAACAAAACTTTCATTGACGTCGAGAATGATTTGTTGCAATGATTATATCTAACAAAATCAATTGCTAATTACAGATGTCAGTCAACAGAAGCATCTGCCTAATGTTGGTGAGAACTGCAAGAAGTAAATTATACCTTACTTAATTACGAAGTTTTTCAGTGGATCTCTTGGTGCAGAAGTAGAACCCTAAACACTTCAAGTCTTCAAGTGTTCCTTATTTAATTATATTTATAGTTCGGAATAAAAAATAAAATTTCGAAATGTTCAAATAAAACAGAAAAATACTCTTCGAGTAGGATCGTTCTAATAACTAAACATGAAAGCAATAAAACTGAAAATATTGTCTTCTCGTTTGTAATTGCAATGAGACAAGTTACAAATTTAGATTTGGTGAAGGTTGGATGGACAGTGGCATTTGAAATGAGCAAATTCAAACGCTTTGAGCTTTGCCAAAGACTAAAACTAACTTAAGGCTTGCTCAAACAAGGGCAAGATAACGGAAGCAGAGCAGTTGAAAGGCGAATTGTGAATCGGTAATTATAATATCACACCAAATTCCAAACATGGTTCACACACATGGAAAATTGTGCGAAATGTATTCCAACATATCTTGTTATATTCAATTGAAGAAGGAAGGGGTTCTTATCTTTAGCACAGCACATACGAGAAGAATACTCAAATATAATTGAAAGAATGTCCCACAGGACATAATGCCTGCTCACGCTATTCGATATAAGCCTTATGTGTGAAAAAGAAGATTTTGCTTCAAACACTGTTTTGATGAAACCATTTTCTACAAACAATGTTAGAGTACAAATTCATTAACTAAGATTATGTAGAGCAAGAAATACCGAAAAAAACTATATTTGGCACTTCTTTCTGGTTTTCTTACATTTTTTGTGCAAAAAAAATTAGGTCAAGATTTCCACACACAGGTTTTTGAAGTGAAAAATTCAAATTAAAAAAATTCTACAGGAATAGCAGCCATTTGACAGCCCAAAAAATGCTTTTTACAAAACTCACTAGAATAAAAATTAACTTCCTAAAAGTTTTGTGCAAAATAAAAGCAATCTTAGATAAAGAACCGTTAGAAAAAACATTGGATAGTCAAACATTTGTAATTCTGAAATATTTATTGACTTTGTATGATTATGATCAAACAGTTTTGTCAATAATAAAATTAAATACTTACTAAATCCAATCGCTGAGATGGGCAGTGTAACAATTTCTGCGATGAATCCATAATTGGAAGATGCACCATTAGCGAATAATTTTATACTCAAACTCGGCAGTCTAGTCCTGACCATTTTCTTCTCATCTCCAGATTCCGTTGTGATAGTCTTTATCAATTTCGATGTAACGTTATAGATATCGCCATCATACAATTGGATAAGATCAGGTATTCCATATTTATTATTAGTAGAATTGAAAAGATTGAACTGCATTAATCTGAATCCAAGTGGTTTAATATTATAAGCGCTCTTTATAATCTTGACGCAGTTGACAGGATGATTATCGTATTTGTAATAGATTATAATCCGTTCTTCTATCTTCACTTCTTTGGTAGTGTCGCAAATATCGAGCAAACTGAATATATTGTATGGGATATTTAAGTCGGCGACTGGAGTGAAACTAGATTCATCAGATTCCCTCCCTTCTCCAGGTATTGATAAGATGTTAACGCCAACTCCAAGCGAATCAGTTACAGTATTAGAGATTAAATTCATGGTGTCAGCTGGCGAAATTAGGTTAATTCCATGCGAAGCTGATTGACTCACTGATATAAAATTAATTTTGGGGCTTTTTACAACACTTTGTACAGCTGGAGATTTTTCATTGTGTAAAATACCAGCTCCTATTATATTTACTAATTCTAGAATAGATTCTTCACGTCTTATAGTGTCATGAGTGTTAACGTCATGTATTCTATGCTCATATAGTCTTTGTTCGAATTCAGAATCTGTGAATCGGACACCACCCCAGTACTGTAAGCCGGATTTAAGACTTGGTTCGTCGCAATGAATAAAGACGAATCTAGAATTCCATTTGCATTCATGCCTGTGACCAAACTGTTGGCCGTTTAGTCTTATTGGACAGTCTTCATATCGATTTTCGGTACCTTTACATTGTAAAGGCTCAGGCCACGACCAGATTCTTGACAAAGAATTGCTGTGGTATTCGATTCTTATATCATACTCGAAGAATGCGCTTAAGTAATCGAAACCTAATTCTCTGCAAACAACTTGGGCGTTGCGTTCTGTGAATCTCGGATCGCACATTGGTATCCATTGTAATGTAGTTTTATTAAAGTATTCTAAGAAGCCTTCATTATTTAATTCCTTTTCATCGCAATTTCTTCCTTTGCATAGCCTTATACTATCCTGCATTGAAAAATTTTCTAATTCCCTTTTCTGTCGTATATCGCGTTTTTCAACATATTTTGTTTCTAAATTGCTAGTTTGTTGCAAAGGTCGCATTATAATCTCGGCTCCTTTTAATCCTTGAGCCTTTAAACTGCCCAAAACTAAAATGCCTACGTTTGGAGCAAATTCCATAATTACACCTGGTGAAATTGTTAAAGTTGTATGAGGCATCACAGTGATATCTTGGTTTATTATATAAGGATTGGATCTTTGAGGTATTATTAAATCTTCGTTGATTCTTCCTCCTAAATTGTCAAGATTTATACGTCGATTAGATTCAGTAGACATAGAGTGGCTTCCTTCAATATTATTTTCGACCAAGAAAGGCATAAATCGAGCAATGGCGTGATTGTTCCAATCATCAAAATCGAATATGGCTCGGCGAATTTCTTCTTCAATATTGGTACCCCACCAGTTTTCGGTCACGTCAACAAAGTTATTAATTCTAGCAGTTCTAATTCCAGCGACTAACTGATATTCTAGGTTATTTTCAGAGAAGAGATTTCTGTTGATGTTCACCTTTTGTATTCCTCTAAAGTTTACGACGCTAGTTGGATAATGTTGAATTTGAAAGACACCGAAGCCTCTTACGTTTGACATGTAACGGTTTCTGTAAAATTCGTTGAAAATGAACTTGGCAGGAATTTCGCCGACTATTTCCGATTGACTATCAGAACTGAAATCCACGATATATTTGCCATTATTGTTTTCGAATTTGTTGAAATTTATCAACATCTTTTTCTCCATGCCACGCATTGATAACAAGCCTTGGTTACACTGGTTATCAGAAAATAAACTTCTAGTTATATTAACAATAGCAAAGTGACCATCGATAATAATATTAAAATTGCGATTGTTTCGCCAAGTGTTATTACTCATGTAAACCGAATGGGTAAAATTTTCGTTATATTGCCAAACGTAAGGTAAGTTTATATGGAATCCATCGGCTGCATTTCTTTCTATTGTATCGTCCTCTAAAATATAATGGAAGAGATTATTGGAAGCCCTCATGTCTCGCGAAAAGTGATAAATGCCACCACCATTATCAGTTATTAATGTTTTGTTTATCATGAACACAGTTTCTGAAATATTACTTCTGTGCAAGTCCCAGTGAGGAGAATGCACAAACATTGCTTCACGGCGATTATGTGAAATTTCAGAACTAATTATCTTGAGGGTTTCATTAGCTTTTCTCAAGAAATGATCGCCTAATTCGTTTAGGTATCGGTTATAATAAGACACATGAACTCCATAGACATTATTCCTAATTTTAGCTCCAGTTATAGTCGTTGTTGGTACAGGTCCTTTTACAATTCTGTTATAAACATCTTGAACAGGCGCCCTAATAGCACTTAAGACCAAAACTGTACCTCCCAATGCATAAGTTCCACTGGTGTAATCTATTATGATGCCGTGGCTGCTTGCTGTAGTTGGAAAAACTGTTAGATCCCGCCTTAAATCCCAAACATCTGATCTATTATTATATGATTGCGAATCATGGATGTTAATGATTTCAGAGCTCCGATTTTCAATAGGATTTAACAATTGAATACCAATTACATAACCAGGGATACATCTTATTCTATAGGAACGAGAGATGCTATCTACGGATACTTGGGAAGTTACTAAATACTTTGTCTCTCCTTGACTTATATAAAGTTCATTTACATCATTTTCATGTGGTATCCAGAAAGGTCTATAGCTAATTTCCGGTTCTTGGTTGGTAAACCATCCAGCTAATTCTCGTTGTTGCAATCCAGTTAGTGCCGGATTATGTTCGATGCCAATATAGTTATTTTCGATTAGTCCTCCAATAATTTTCAGTCCTAATTGTTTGAAGCTAATTCCAGCACCTTTATTATTGACAAATTCTGAATTTTTCACTACGTTCACGGTGTCTTCCGTGAAAATATCAGAATACATGATGCTGAGACCGTCGTGAAAATTATCAGTTATTCTGATATCTTCAAAATTGTGTCTCGCAAAATCCATTTGTAAAGCTGGTTTAAAGGCGTTAGCAGCATAATCTAGCAATCCCGATTTTTCAATCGTTATAAATTGAAGATTGGATCTTTCCGCCAGTACACCAAATCTAAGACCAGCCCACGATGTTTTATAACATCGAACACCAACATCATTCTCATGCATGCAGGAATTTTCGAAATCACTCTTCTTCTCCGATCGACATTTTGTAATATCGATATCGTGATCTTCGCATTGTACGTTTGACAAGACAATTCTCTCTGAAGTACCAGCATCTGGAATCTCGTTCCTTTCCAAATACCAATCATATGGATTTAAAGCCAAACCTAACTGGTGACAAACCAAAGCTGCATCTTTGATATTCCAATTGTAATTGCACACAGTTCCCCATTCATTATCGATTTTGACTTGAAGCCTACCTTCGGTATCAACTTTACCACCTAGTAATCTTACTGGCACCTTAGATTCCATCTCTACGATTTCGGTATCTGATTCCACGGGATTTTCTTCGTCGAATGATGTATTAACGAAGGAAATTTCTTCTTTTAAAGTGAATTTAATACTATCAGGCTCATCTCCTCTAGCTTCCAATTTTCCTCCAACCATAATGCCAATAGATGGTGGAAAACGTAAGGTAACCCCAGGTTCCAAAGTTAATTTACCACCTGGTCGTATATTAATGTCTTTTTCAACGATATATTCTCCTCGTGTTAGAGTTTCTTCCCCTTCTATCTCACCTCCAACGCTACTAGTATCCTTCGTATTAAATAAAGGTACATATAACTGTATGGTATTCACTCTAGTAGTTAGGGGATTTGAATTATGTAACAGAAATGGTACATATGAGATTCTAGCTAAGTTATAGCGATTATATCGGTGGAATATCCTATTAAAGATAACTTCTTCGTTGCTAGAACCTATCCAGTTAAAAGTACAATTTATCAGTTTACTTTGATCTTCAAGCTGGCTTCCAATTTCGTATTTTGATGAAGGGTTATCAATTATGTTTCTGAAGACGTCGATATTATTAGAGCCTACCGCAACAGGTGCAGCTACTCGGCTTCTGGGAATTAGGGAACCAGCTGAACCATCTTCAGGAAGGAATGGTTCTGTAATAACATTATCTCGAACGAAGTTTCTGGTAAATAGCAAATGCTGTGATTCTGAATACGGTGATAAACCCATATTAACAACAAATATCCCAGTGTTTTGCAAGAAATAATTCTGTTGCACGATTATCTTTAGCGGTAGGATATTAAATTCTTCCAGAGGTTTGTTCTTGATTAACAAGGCACCATGCAAACCTTTCTTGAAGGAGTTAAATTCTATACGTCCATTTATGTTTAGCGCCGGTTTAATTTTGACACCAATACGTTGATTAGATATAAAGTTGTTATGACCAATTTGCAATTTCAAACTATGATTTGATATTCTCCAACAAGATAGTATCTCCAGCGCATCGTGCAAGCTGTTTTCAAAAGTGTTTCCGGTAATATTAACGTTAGCATCTCCGCAAAAGTTTCCATGAAGCACTCCAATATCCAAATTTTTCACAATATTAGAGTATTGAACTACGCTAGATTGGTTAGCGTAAATGTATTCAGTCTCTTTAGTATCGTTCAACCAAACTGCTACACCGTAACCTTGATTGGATGTCACCGATGATCGTGAAATGTTTCTGCATCCTCCAGTATATGTTATATTGATACCATCACCTTCATTGAAAGAGATTCTACTTTGAGTGACGTTAACGTTACCAACCCCGCTTGTCACGTGAAATCCAGCCACATGATTATTCTTAGATATTGAGGAATCATGTATATGCACATGAGATTTTAAATTATCTACGGCAACGCCTCTGCCATTGTTTTCGGATATATCCGATCTGCTAATATTCAAATCGTAAGTTTTACTGAGGCCAGATAAAAGCCGCATATACATGAAGGTTCTGGTTCTAGGTTCCGCATTAAAAACTATGTGTATTTGATTACTGATTGTAGTAACAGCCTGAGGACGAGTGTTATTATAAATTTGAAAGCTTATAATATGTCTATTATTTATGCCTGACCCATCGTAGACTTCAATTGAAGCACTTGCATTCCTATCAGTTTCAGCTCGTAAGAAATACAGCGTTATCACATTATCGAATCTCGTTTTAAACGTTTTGGTACAACGTGTATCTCTATTCGAGAAAAGTTCTTGTTCTGCAAACACCTGAATAGGAAACGTTTGACCAGCTGTAGTTGCCAAAGTGCAAAAGTCGTAGATATTAGATTTATCATACTTTTCGTCCGGTCTCTCTTCGGTATGGACATATCTTATTCCATCTCCACCATTTTCAGTTACAGTACACTTATCGATACGAGCTAAACCAAATGTGGAATTTATAAAGATGCCATAACCTCTATTTCCCGTTACTTTGCAATTACTAATTTCGAACCCACCATCTGGTAACGTAATATTGATACCATTATAGGCCGAATATAACACATCAATGTGATCCATGATTGGGGGAATTCCATGAACATGCACAGCATCCGAGGTATTTTGAAAACGTCCTGTACCGGCATATTTCACCACAACATGTTCTAACCTCGAATTCGATCGTGGCACATACAAGGTGTTGTGTAAAGTGATAACTTTCGAATATTTTGCGTTTTCGAATCGAATTCCTCTCCAGAATGGAAGTGATTGGTCGTGTCGGGGAAGACATTCGATTGCTAAATCTGGATGGTAATCGCAAACTCCTGCGCCCATCTGCCGCGAATTCCATTGACATTCGAATATGGTAGATTCTGTGCCAATGCAGTTGGGTTCTTCGTACAAAAGACGAGGTTTTAGAGGCATTTGTCTGTTGAACCAGTTGAAGAAAGTACCGCCTTGGAAACCGAGCTGTCGACAAGCTGTCTCCATATCTGCTAGTGTCCAACTGTAAAAATAAAAAGAAAATTGGGATTGTGCTTTTACATTTACAGATATTTTTGCTGACTAACTTACAGCTGCTACATTGTCAGTTATATTTAAAGCGTAATTGTGTTACAAAGATATATTTTAATATATATACCGTAAATATTGTCACTATATTCGTTCTATTAAATTGCATAAAATAGTTTAGTGAAAAGATCAAATGAACTTCTATACAATATTGTTGGATGATCCGACAAGATCTCACAAATATTTCTTTTGTGTTTACGCTTAATGCTCTAATAGAAAAGTCAAAAACTTACTTTTTCGAATTTGTACACACGCTTCTCCATATTCCGTTATGTTTCAACTGTACACGACCCGCTAGAATACTCGGTCCGTCAACCAAGCGAATATCTGGTAGCAAAATATTCCTGGCGGATGCGTCTTGAGACGTGGTTAAGGTAATTATTTCTTCAGCCGTTCCCTGCGAAAGAACATCAATTTAGTATTAAGTGTCTTAATAATAAAGTTTTTATTAGTATTTGCACCTTTGTAAATACAGGTAGCCACTATAACTGATGTATTATTCTATTTAATAATTTTTACACAATTTCCTCTTCGTATATCATATAGCAACGAAATTATTGCAATAATATTACTCAGTATTAGTATCATAAATCATGATGCCATAGGAAGCATATAGTAGGTAGTTAATAACCAGTTATTGCAAAATGAACATTGCACCGTTTTAGAAAATGAAATAAATAATTGATGGTACGTTTACCGGTAAGCTTGAGTTCTCTTTTCGATGTTATCGATGAAGGGAAAAGTATAATGAGTAACGTTATAAACCTGTTTTTATTAACTCTTTGTCAATGAGTCAGTGTCAATTGAGAATATGTAATTATTGTGAATTCCTTGATAATGATGTAATAAAATGTTGATTATTATATACTTAGAGTAGAAGCAAGCAAACTATAGACTAGAAATTACTCTTTTTTTAATTTTGAAGATATATTTTACTTTCATTAAGGGTTGTATTATTTTTCTGACTAATTTTAAAATTGTTCCACATTAACAAGAACACTTTTTACATCTTCTGACGAAAAGACATGTTATGTAGTTACATATTATATTATTTATGAACTCTGTATGAAATTCTTTAGACTGTGATATAACATTTATTTTTTAAATTAAAAAAACCAACAAACTTCAAACTATGCTTCCAAATTCCATTCGCAGTAGTCACTTAAAATTTCTTTCCATTTTCGGGTCGATAAACTTTCAAAGTTCTTTAAGATAAATTTGTTTCAAAGCATACATATATGTAAATAGTATTTTTGTAGCATTTGTAATGTTTTTTCGTGCCGTTTATGCAGAGGGTGATGTTAGGTTAAAATCGCGTTCTATTTTCATCTGATTTGCTGAAAAGGATTTTACAATTTCTCATTAATTCATTAGCGATTTCTGACATGGAATTATTTTTGTTGTTTCCGTAGATTTGTAAACTGATATCTATGTATACACGTAGTAGGTTGCATGCACTTTTGATTCTGCTTATTTTAGTTTTTATAGAAATAATAAATTGAATAAATAAACTAACTTTTATTATTTGTAATAGAATTACAGATTACTTGGTTACATTGAAACCATATTCTGTAGATGTTCATCAGTAAGAAAAGAATTGCACAAAATCTAAAAAGAACATGTAATAACTCCATTCAGTTAAGTGGACTATCATTTTTTAATGTTATTCAATTAGATCAGCCTAAACATACGCATTGAAATTAATAACCTCAGGGGAACGATAAATTATGAATAGAATAAATAAAGATATATGTATATATTATAGTACTTAAGTGACAAGTGCTACTATTCACTAGATGAATTTATGTAGTGGAAACATTGAATGCCTTGCTTTAGTTATATTATAATACGCTTGGATCTTGGTGTGATGCTGAAACCCTTGGCTCTGGAAAACTATTTATATTTTAATTTGTAAAGATGTAGTGCTGTGATTTTTTTACATTTTAAGTTGACATAGGAAAGTTTTTCCGGTAATTTTATGTATGTATGTATGTCCAAATGTAAAACCACTGGTAAAATATAGGTATATATATAACATATATTTTTATTTATTTCTAGATTGATAATAACTTTTGTTTATTTTTATTATTATCTGTTGCCAGTATAGATTTAAGAAATTTCTGGCTATTCGTCTGCTTCAGTCTGCTTGACAGAGTAAGTTTTAAACAGCAGACGCCCATTTTAGCTTCTATAAAACCCTGAATAGATTAATAGAATCGACGTTACTAGAGTCAACTTTTCACTACTGCAACTTCGGTGATAGATTATATTTTCAGAATTAGCGAACATAAGTGTCTTATACGCATCTTACTGTTAAGTATAGAAAAGAGTGATGCTTTCGTAGTTGAAAATGTCTCAAATTGCACTGGAAATATATTAGATTCGGTAGATTTTCTTTTTAAATGCCAATGTTGCACATATCTACTTTCTTCAAATATAGGTTCAACATCATATTTATATGACCTACTGCTACATACCTACTGCTTCAAGAGAAATGCTTTTACTCATGCAGGTCACAGGTTGTAGTTGCAATGAAAATACAGTACATGCAGATGGTATATATTTATCTTAGAAGTTCATTTCACTGGTTTACAATTTTTTTTTTACAGGAGATGTCACTAAATTGTTTTTATAACTAATATTGTTTATGTGTGTATAGTGGTTCAAATATGAACACAGCTAAAAATAAAGGAGCAAAATAAAAGCAAAAATGTAATTTTATTATCGAAGAAAAAAACTTATGCATAAGTACCGATGTTGTGACCAATTCTACGAAAATACCATAATTGAACTCTTTCTTTTATATTTCTTCCTTACTCGTTGTTTCAAAACAATTCTTTAGCATAACGGAAACGAGAAATTATCGATACCCATCGCACGTGTTATTAACACTAAAGAATCCTATGAGACAATGGTTAAATTATTGAAACGCATCAAGTATGAAGAACGCGATTGGAAAGTTTATTCTGATTTAAAAATGGTGAACATGTTATGTTGAGTTCTCTGAGGTCTCTATATCCCCCAAACAGACGTGCTCGTCAACATTATCATAATACAACGCATTTGCTAGAAAGAAAAAAATGTCATGGCAGACAAAGAAAACATTAAATATGTGCCTTTAATCAAGAAAGAAAACAATTTCGCCAAAGCGTTGAAGAAAAAAGATCAACCGTTGATTTATTGTTAAGTGATAAGCTACAGATGTTTCTTTTACGAAAATCAAAGAATTACATAAAAAATTCTAAACATGTTTATCATACGATGGGATAATCTCTTAGTCCTTTGGGAACAATAAAGGCTGGAAGCGCAAGATAATTGATGGAGAAGAAGATGGATATGAAATATGTATGATTATATTCATGTCATTTCTTTTTTTAATAGGCGTAAATATGGAATTACAGTGTCAATAAATAAGAAAAAAAGTCAAAATACAGAAAAAAAATGAATTTTGGTATTTACATAATTAGTCATAACTAACACAAATTTTAATAATGATATAATAATAATAAAATAAGTACCTTATTTTTTTCGTAAAAGTGCTAAATCTAGATACTATGTAGGCAAATTTCCACAATTACTTTTTTCCTCAATAATAGAGATTTTCATTTTCATCTTAGTTCGTCGTTTCTAACTCGAAGTATGATAAAACTAATTCCGAAAAAAAATCAAATATTCTTATCTCCATCTCTGTCCAATTAAAAGTATGTAATTTTTTAATTTATTGGATCAAAGTAATTTTCAATAGGAGTCATATTTTTTTCAGTAAAGATTTATTGCTTCCAGATGTATCTTCCTTTTATTAAAATTTGATGCCTCTTAACAATTTAGAAGTTATTCAAAACATATGATCAAAGTTTGCGCTCAGTTATAGATGCCCAACAGTTGTTCACTGAAGAATTGAGTAGTCATCACTATATATGCTATACGCCACACTTTGAACAAGTTTAAACATGAGGTCCTTTTACAAGACAATAAGCCACCAAGTACAAGTGTCAAACTTGATAATCTCACAATGGTGGCACCAATTGGGGCTTTGTCAAATACTAAGTTAGATTATTTTGCGTAAGGATTTGAGTTACTTTCCTAAAAATTCATAATGAGTAGCAGTTTTGCTACTGTCTTAGGCAAGGCGTTCAAACAAGGCGTGTTATTGGATAAATTGCCTTGTTAATAAACAACATTGCGAATTAGAGAACAACCCACAAGAGTTACATGAAATGCCGATGCATCGCGAAAAGATTTCTGTGTAGTGTGGCTTTTGGCAAGGCACTGGAGGTTATATCTTTCGAAATAAGGCGGGAAGAGACGTAACTGTGAGTGACAACCCATATATGATATATGCTGCCCGAATTTATGTGAGTAGAACTTGCGGGCATCATTATTGAAGAGATGTGACTCGAACAAAAAGAGGCTATCTGCCACACAGTTAATTTTGCACTGGATTTGCTGAGGGAGAAGTTTGGCAATTGGAATATATCTCGAGATTGTTGTCTTTGAAGTTACGTCAAACCAAAAATCTATGCCGGCAACTTACAGATTTTCAATCTTTTGGAAACCAACATTCGTCAAGTTATCGCGGGTAAAAGTTAGACTAAATAATTAAACAAAAAAGCAATTGCGGACATCAGTGTAAGCAAAGTCGTGATGGACATTTGAACGATATATTGTTTCAATAAAAATCCTATTAGTTATAATGAAAGTCCCCATACATTAGAAAAATATAGTAGCTAGCAGTAAATATTTTTTTTAACTTCAATATTCCTAAAATTTGATTGTTTATTGTAAGTAGAATATAAAGTAGAATCATGCTACGATGAACCTTTACCCAACAGTAATAACCTACACATCTAGACCTAATTGAACTTAACAGCAGTTATTAATGTGCGTTTTATCTAATGTCACCATCTAAAATGTTAAAATAAAATGTATACTGCTTGCTGCGATGTAGATTATGTTTTATGAAATTTCTAAGGCTTTGTACACAAAAAAGTTAATAAAAGAATGTCAACGTTTTACTTTGTAATAATCATATGATAGTATTATATGATTACTATAATTATAATAGTAGCAATATTAACATGTAATAATCCGCATCCTGTAACAAGCATTTTTGTGTTATGCAATATTTTGCAAACGACTAAGGTCTAGGTAAACTTCCTTGAATGTAATAATATTTGATTATTTCTTAAGAGATACAATAATTGAAATCCTTTCGGATATTTTAAAAGCTGATATTGCCATCCATTCTAAACGGTATCTTACGGTAAATTATTTCATTACGTTTATGAATACGATTAATTGAAATTGACCGTGAGAAATTGCAAAACTAAGCGAATATATACTCGACGTAAGTCTCATTATTCATACATTTAATTACAAATGCAGGCTACCTACAATCCTTAAGCTAGTTCTTGTCATTTGACCTACTCTAATGAATAGGTCAACGTGTGTTTTACCTTCTAAAGGAACAATCGAGCGAGCATGACTATTATAGCTAGATGTAAATTTCACATGCAAGATGAAAGTAAGCTTCATTCAATGTTAAAGGTAATTATGAAACGTATTATAAAGTTTAAACCACGTTATACTATGTGAAATAGCTCAAGAATCTAAAACTAATATGCATACAATAATTAATAATGTTGACTTTAAACCGATTATCTCAGATTTTCTTTTAAAAGTATACAATAATATATTAACAAAACTAATAGATAGACAATACACAATCGAATCATATTTTATAGGCTATCGAATAGCTGTGAATAATTCGATACCGGTAAATATCGCTCCAGTAAACTGATATTTTGATCGACATTATCGTTATTCTCTTTCTACTCTCCACTATCGGGTCAATGGCATTATGCAATCTTTTTTCTTCTCGTAAAGCGCGTGCTTCCTCACGGCAGTTACCTTCACCACAATTTCATCATTTTTGCCCATAAGTAGTTTACGCGGAGAAGAGTAGTCAAACCGGATTTAAACGTTCTAACAAAGTCCGTAGGAGAGACGCCGCAAGCAAAACAGATCATTTCTTCTTCTTCGATCGGTTCTTATTAAAGAGACGCCGTGGATGAAGATGAAATTGATCTAATTGTCTGCAGATGTGCAATGAAATTTCACTGGTTTATTAATACTGCAAATAGGAAGGATGATTTTAATGTGGCATGGGTACCAATATTCAAAGTAACAAGGAGCTCAATGGCGTCCCTAGAAGACACGTCACACTGCTTTGTTAGAAAGGTAATTGTGTGCAGTTAAGATCGAAACTCATACCTTTCCAATAAATGTAATTATAGTGTGACCTATAGTTAATACCAGAGCTACGCGATTGGAAATTACACAGGGTAATAAGAGCAGAACTTTTAGTTGAAATTAGATCTAACCACATGTTTTTGAAAGGGTATAAGTACTTAATAGATAACGGGAAATATTAATTACATGTGTTTGCTCCAAATCAAATCTGTTAATATGCAAAAATAATGACTTATTAAAGATGAGAATACAAAACTATTAGAAATGCGTCTAAAATGTCTATTAAATTTCTGTAATGATTGAATATGGATTACGAAAAAGCCACTTAGTAAGCAAGTTATTTACTTCGCGAATTATTAGTAACGAAGTTTTGAAGACTTTCATACTTGATGTTCCACAAATGAAGACACTTAAGGTAGAGAACACATCTTTATATATGATTAAAAACAATCCATTTGTAGACTGTTTAATGACTAATAAGATATATAATATGCCATAACATTGCAAAAAGTGCTGTTATACCCTATGATGATTCCTATAACATTGTTTGCTATGAAGGTTTTAACTTAAAATGTACAATAAGTCGATTCAGTTATTACATTAATCAATTCCGAAAGAGACGCATCAAACTTTATATTTCGGGTAGATAAAGTCCTATCATAAAATGGCCAAACGCAAACTGCAACCATCGGAATGTTGAAATTGAGACAAAAACAAACGCCAACAGTATTTAGCCAAAAAAGAAAGTTTTAATTAAATTTGATGTTTAAGAAAGGGTAATTAATCTAGAAGTCTGACGCCAGACTAGAGTCAGAAGAAGTCGACAGAGTCACAATGTTTCTAATAGGGAGCAACTGTCCACTGAAAATATCATATAGCTTTAAAGTTGCTCCATATATTTTACAGGAAGTAGAACGCTTAAACAATATTACGTTTTTGCACGCCTACAGAGGAGCCACATGAGTGGTAAAGTAATAGTTGTTCAAGCACTTCAAGCATATTTCAACCGTTATACAATTGCGTTTTTTTTTTCTAATGTGTGGTGGATGCTTAGTTGCAGTGACTCCGTAAGCTGTATTATTTGTCTGGCTATCACTGCAACTCTTGCGGTGTAGTTTTGGTGTGTGTAAGTTGTGTTCAAATGGCTTTGTGACAGCATCATATCGCCTTTTATGATGCCGCGCTGTTAATCCCTTTGCTCCCAACAGCGAATGGCAAGTCGATCCGGGATTAAACTCTCTGAAAAAATGTCACCGTCCCTCCAGAGAATTGAACCCTGGCACCTATCATCCTCTCACAACGATAGTCAGCCGCCTAACCACTGCGGCCATTGACCCGTAAAATGCACAATATCCAACACAAATAATTATGTGGGTCTTATCTCACCTATACCAAATTTTTAATAAATTTAGGGCACAAGAAAATCGTCTTAAACAAGGAATACAAGCTCATACAGCGAGATAAAACAAAACACAAAAGAATGTCTTAGAAGTATACCTATATTCCTTCCTTATTCGCATTCTTAGTTACCTTGATTCTTCTCTGAAATGTTAAAGACTCACATCGCTTTGACTTGATCGTTACAAATATTGAAAATGAGCTATAGAAGCGTTAAAATAATTATTTCAACGATGACTACGTAGATACAAAATGTTTTGCAAGGTTCTGAACTGTACAAGGTGACCAATTTTCATACGTTTTAGAAAGGCAACCTGTATGACACAAACTGAATTCCGCTATTTCTAACTCTTTTCGAACTACAGGGCGTTTTTCGAATTTTTTCAACATCCTGAAGGCACCATTTTAAGCTGCATCTGATAGCATAAAGAATGTTTTGATTTTTTTTTCATTTTTTCCGATACAATCACAACTTGTATTTGCATGGAATATTCAGTATATTACGTCAAAAATGAAAATAAGACTGGAAAACGATTCCGAAACTATCTGATGCATATAGTATTTTTTTGGGGAGTATTTTGAAATATCGTTAATTCAATATTTATAGAATTTCACACAGTAGGTGTGGAAAAAGAAAAAGTTTGATGTTTTATATATTGTGGACTCTACAAAAATAGTTTTGCCGTCATTTTATCTATTCGTTCTTTCACGGCAATACATGCTCGGCAATGTTTAAAAGCGCCACTTTTGACATTTCTAATCATTCGTGGGTGAAAATCTGTTGCTGCCATTTCTTTCAAATCCTATGTAGCCCCAAAACCAAAAATCAGAGGTGTCAGGTTGCAAGATCTAGGAGGACGTCGAACTACTCCATTCATACCCGAAATTTGGAATAAATATAACAAGTAAACTAGTGAGTCAGGGCCCCATAGGATGTAATTTAGAAAAGTATCTGAAGAAAATCAAAATCATTGTCCGATAGCACCTAAGAAAAGCAAGATCTAAGGCTGGACTGGTTTTGGCAAACATCGAAAAGCGCCTTGTAGTTTGAAAACAATAAGAGATAGCGGAATTTGGTTTGTGACACTATTATTTGTATGAAAATAGAGCTCTACAATCGTACCTCAGTTTTTTCTATCTACCACAGGTTCTCTACGACCTTCAAAAATATACGAAAATGGGCCACCTGGTGGCCACTGCATAAGGTGAGGTTCCTTGTCAAATTGTAGTAATACGAAAGTTACAAAATTGGCAATAAATAAAAGAAAAAATTTGAGTCTTGTGTCAATTAGTGTGTACATTTGCACTCACTTGTTTTTGTCTTCTGCTTTATAATTAATCGATAAATAAAGCTGGGGTTTAAGCGTAGATAGCAGAATCAATAGTTTTTACTGTATCATGGTTGTGGAATATATAGATATATAGTTGATGTATTAGCTACGATAGAAGCCAAAATCTTCTAACAAAGAAATTCTGGAATGCAGTAGTATGTACATATACATGAATAACAATAAATACCGGTGTAATAGCGTCTTTTTAAAATTATATGAAAGCTAAATCTTTTTTCTGCGATATTTCAGGCTACGAATAAGATATCGAAATAAGGTTTTCACTAGCCTATTTAGGTATCACTTCGCTACATTTTTATGAAAAAAGTCATATTATTGCATTTAATTTTTTAGAGAATTTTTACAATTTTCTGTTATTATATCAAAACGCGCGCTCTAGCGGCATCACTAAGAACTAGACATATCACAGGTAAGATAGGTTTGATGGAACAATAAATGCTTTTTTCAATTAGACCAAGTTTGTTAAAATCAGTTCAGTTGTTTAGGAGTGACAGCTGTTTATTTAAAGAAACATTCAATTACCCCCACCACTTTATTTTAATAGATACGTCAAAAAGTGTTAAACAAAAATTACTCGAGCAAAGCTTAACTTTTGAAAGCATATTTTTTGATAACATTTACCGGGTGGATTTCAGTGAAAAATCATTTTAAATGTTTAAGATGCCCCTGGAAATCTGAAAATATTTTCCAGTCTTCTTTTGACCATTTTAGTTTCAGAGATACAGCACTTTGCATTCTTATCTGACCACCCTGTACATACATTGAACTAAATCAGTGAGCGTTGGCTACTAAAGAGGAGGATTTGAAAAGACGTCCTTCAAATATGGGAAAGTGGATAACCATCATCACGACTGAAATTCTAAAGATATCTCTGTATCTTACTCGCTTCTTTTACCTTTCGATAGAAATAGTGTAGCGACTTGCTTACAACAAATATCTGATCAAAACAATTTCTGTGGACCGTGCCGAGAAAAACTTCAGCTAAAGCTGAGTGGGCTAAAGAATGTGTCCTGATGCTCTTTGGTCCCAGTTTGTATTGAGTGTCCAATTTTACCTATGTATACTGAATCAAAATCGCAGGGAATTTTATCGTAGCTGGAAGATGAACTGAATTTTGGGAGTATATGCTGAATCTAAATAATAAGAATCGCACTTTCATAAATAATGTTTTATTTTATAACGACACACATACACAACATTAGGTATTGATTTGTTGAAACTCTATGCTAAATGCAAAAATGGGCTGGTATGGTAGGAAATATAATTATTGATTCATACATTTTTGCTGGATATTTAATAGGAAAATCGTATCAAGATTTCTAACAAAATACATTAATTTCTGATTTAAACCATTTTGTGATATAAACACACATAATAATTTAGAACGTGGTATGTGATGGTGTCAACAGGCTGGTTCGTCGCACACTTCGCAGTAGTTGTACATACATACATGATTTTTGAAATATACATATATATGTATATTTTCCAAATGGATGAATTGGTAGAAGGAGAGCAGTTTAATGAGCTCTTCGATCATCAGAGAGTGCTTATTTAAAATCAAAATATTTAAGATGAAGATATTTAATATATGTGATACAAATTAGAAGATAAATACACAACACTATTCTACAAAATATTAATAAAGTTTATGCATAGATTAGCTCATTCTCAAGTGCTCCCGAGTGTTTTCCATCAAAGTTGTTTCCCTTAATTAAAAATGAATGTATAGGAAAATGCGATAAATTAATTGACTAACTAACAATATAATCAGTCACTTGCAAATAAGAATTATTAAATAAGAAAAAGTGATTCATGGCGACCAAGGCTAAACCTACCGCGTTTCTGTATTGTTTCCAGATTTCCATTTTTATATTAATATCCCCAAGCTTTTAGTTAGTTTAAAATTGCAAAATCAGGAGGCATAACAAATTATACAAAATATACAAACATCAATTATTCAAAGAAAACTGTTTAAGATGGTGATAATAATGATGTTCTATGATAATAATATATATTGTATTCGTAATATTTCTCTTTATTTTGATATATACATACGAGTATGTATGTGTATACATTGTGTAAAAATCGACTATCTATTTTATTGTCGTTCAACGGCTGTACATTTCTAAAATGTTAGTGACTCCAACGCCGGAAAAGGATATTATAGCTCCAACGTGTTTTGTATTCTACACGAATTCTACATGCATACTTTGTTTGTATAACAGCGTCCTGCCTTTTTCTACTGCGGTATTCAAACCTGCACGATTATCATACTCTTTCATAGTGTTTTTATTCGCATCGTATTTACAGAAGCAATAACTAACTAGATTTAATTGTATACAAATATTTGAAGTGTCAACGAATTTTCTCAGTATCACACTTATGCAAAGTAGGTCGCTAATTCTACGTTTTAGATTCACGTTTTCATTTGTTCTATCAACTAAAATTATATTTCAGGTGTATATTGTCCATGGCCTACCTGTGGTTGAAGATAATATTTAGTAGTATCTATGATAAGATATCACTATCGCACTTTGTTTGGATGTAAGCTATATTAAAATATTGTGTATAAACAATATTACTATTATTTCATAAAACGTGTAGAAGCATTAATCTTTGTTATTCTATATTAATTCTTAATAAGGAATTTTGCGACGATAATACATCGATACTCAGAATAATATTCGCTAAAAGACAGCATGACACATTGTGCCAGCTTTCCAGACAATTCGAAAGTGTAGGGAACTGATTCTCACGTTAATTTATGCTTATACAGTATCACCCCATATTCTATGCTAATTTTACTAATGACTGTGGCAATTCTCATCGATGTTTTGGTTTTGAATTATTTCGTTTCTTATCTCTAGTGCGATCATTTTGTTGGTTTGCTGCTATTTAATTTTTTCTCCCGACAATTGTTTCCATATGCATCAATTATTCTTATCTTTGACTGCGGTTTTATAATATAAAACTGTGTTCTATTTCATAATTGTAAAAGCAAAAATGTAACTTACGATGTAACGTTAAAAATAAAAAAAACACATGAGTAATTTTACTGAATAAATTTAAGTAATTGATTTTTATCATTTATTTTCAATATTTTCGGTATCCTCAACTCAACTCTTGTAGGAACATATTGTAGATGGCTTCTATCTGTGAGTACAGTTTTGTAACAGTATGTGTCAGAAGGTTTTTGCCTCTAGCGTGATTTACACGTCAAACTACAATAACCAAGCCGCAGTGGTTAGGTGGCTGACTATCGTTGTGACGGATTGATAGGAGCCGGGTTTCAATTCTCCGCAAGGACGATGACATTTTACTCGGAGAATTGGAATCCGATCGACCGACCATTCGCTGTTGAGAGCAAAGTGATTAACAGCGCGGCATTATAAAAGGCGATGTAATGCTGTCACAAGGCCATTTGAACACAATTATACACACACAAAAACTACACCGCGAGCGTTGCATTGATGGTCAAACAAGCGATATAGCTTAAGAAATCACTGCAACCAAGCACCCACCACACATTAAATAATAATAATAAACCGTACTAAAGAACATATGAGACTTCTTTAAGCGCGTACTGTATGTATATCTGTCATCTCTGTATTAAAGTTATAACATATAGTATGTTGGTATATGAACTAAAAAAAAAATCCTTAACCTAAACAGCCAGTACATGTGTAAAATAAAATTGTTTTCTGTAACGTTCCCATTAGATATTGCGTGTTAAACAGATACAACATGAAGATATACTTGTTTTGACGAGGTATACGTTTTGTCCAGCGTGATGTCGTTAAAATACTTTCTAGGTCGTTCATTCCAATTTCCGATGAGTCAGACAACCAGTTAATGGTAATTGGTGATTCATTAAATAATAAATATGAGATAGGTACCTCTAGAACTAATTACAATTCAAACTGCAACATATGATCGGGATCTAACAAAATATATGACACACTGCAACGTTATGTGGCCATGCTTAATATGTTTATAAATATTTATAGTTCATATAAGTAATGAAAAGCGAATTGATATCTGCAAAAAGTTTAATAAAAAATATCGTTTTGTGATGACAAAGGATTCGTACATTCCTTTCTGATATTTATGCTGTCGTCCATCAGCCATCTTTTGCGGGTGCAATTTGGTTGATGCAGGTAGCTGTATTCTGTGCGCTCTTTTATATTTTGCATTTATTTCTCCTGCCAGTTTTCATCATTCGCCACTAGCGTTCTTAGAGTTCTCTGTATATATCGGTTCTTAACAGTATGTGTTAGTTAAGACATTTTGCGCTGAAATGTATACATTTGTTTATTATCAGATATAAAAAACATATTACAATGATTAAACGAATCTATTCAAACTGCGAATTGAATCTATAATGGCTTCAAGCTTCAAGTAATTCAAAATGCCATCCTCGCGGATCATTGGTGAAGAATTTGCGTATATTACATAAAAGTAATTTTTTTTTATGTGTGGTGGGTGCTTAGTTGCAGTGACTCCGTAAGCTGTATTACTTGTCTGGCTATCACTGCAACTCTTGATTACAAAGTAACCGTTTTTATATTAGATAGTAAAAGCACTATCTACAAGAAGCCAAATTAACTTTAGTGCGTTTAGTATTTACGGAAAAAAATTGTTAGTAGTGTAGGAATTTACGTTTTGTCGGCAGGAAATTGTGGGGAAATTTTTTGGCGCTGCGCTAAAAAATCTACCAATTATACGGCAAAATCTTGACACTTGGTATTGAACACCTTGTAACCAAAAGTCACCTTGTACACTATCACGAACCGGAGCAAAGTAAATTAAATAGGAAAATTATATCCAGTACATGTAAACATAAGGCACAAGAAGACATTTCCGAAAAACTTTCAAAAATCATTCGATGTGAACTCGAAACGAACCTACCTGAGACGATTACCACAATGGATGTAACCAACATCAGAAGAAATATATACTATTCGAGAAGAACATTTTTGCCAAGACCATTATTGAAAAATGTTACAAAGGTTCATGAAATTCTTAACAGTTATAGTATAAAAACAAGTAAGAATGAAAGTTTCGTTTTCATCAATATATAATGTATGCTATTGATGATCAATAGTCTACATGACAATATTATAGTGCTTTCATGAGAAACAAATATTCGAAGTTTGTGTGGGATGGATTACATATATATGGATGGTACGTTTTCATATTGTACAAAATATTTCCTTCAATTATTTACCATCCATGGGCTTAAAAATGGTCATTACATTCCTTTGGTGTTTTGTATCTTAGGGAATAAACGCAGTGAAACGTATGCCAAGTTTTGTGCAATGCTGACTTCACAAACTTTTGAACGGTATTACTTACTATTTTAACCTATCAAGGTGTTCATAGATTTTGAAACTGCTATTCATGTGGCAGTGCATAATGTATGGCCAAAAATAAAAGTAAATGGATGCCACTTTCATTTACATCAAGCATGGTACCGCAAAATTCAAAGTTTGGGATTAAGTAGTGAGTTCAAAAACAAAGATTCTGAAATAGAAGATGGTTGAAAGATATACTTTCGGTTTAACATATTTAAGCCCTGACGAAGTTGGTGATTGTTTTACATTTGATTTGTACAGCGACAAACTTCACCACGCAAATGTTGAGAAATATGCGGATTATTTGTTGGAGACATACATCGAGGAAAATGCAAAATTTCCTCCAGAGATGTGGGCTAATGTAAGTCCGGCAACAATTCGCACAACAAATGATCATTGTATGCAACTCACCCATCCCTTTATATATTTATTGAAAAACTTAAGGAGTTTCAAATTGATACGTATATTAAACTTTCAAGTGTTCATATTCCGCTGAAAATCAATGATAAAAAGATAAAAGTCAAGCTGGACACTTTAACAAATTTACGTTCACAACTGATTTCGGGAAAAATTACAAGATTACATTTTGTTAAGTATGTTTCATACTATTCAACATATAACAATATTTCCTAATTTTTCAATGTTATTATATATTAGTGTATGTAGTATTTTTTATGTACATATGTATTATGTAGAATATTTTTTCATTTTCGTTAAAGCTATGAAGATATATAAATTTACAAATTATTGTATTGTGTTTCCCTTTAGTAAATATAATATGCAATGTGACAAATCTTAATAAATAAGTTGAGCAATCAGTACTTATTGCGTTTTCATTGCCTTCACTATAAATATTTTCCTTGGTGCCTATACTTTGCCGATAGCATTAGCGAAGATCTGTTACATTGGTGGTTAAAACTTCGTGTACGTTGGTGCCCACTTCGCCTGTGACCTATATCTGCTTAGAATTCTCGCACTATGGAAACAATTAAATGATTGAAATGATTTTGATGGTTTATTGTGTGTTTTATTGCATTTCAGGCATCTCGAACTCTTTCGAAAAATATTCAGCCATTTTGGTGCTGAGACATGTAAAGTATCAAGATATGGTAAGATGAGGATATTTTTGTAGAGCCATTTATCCATTATTAGATGTATGTGATGAAGCAGCATTAAAAAAACGTATCCCTAAGCAATGAGGTCACTTTGGTGCTTAACCGCCTTAACATGAATTTATCATCATCGCCCTTGTGGTCCTCTAACATGTGTTATACACCATCACTGCCGACAATATTAAATTTGGATTGTTTTTTACCAGGGCGATAAATTTGCAAACCAAGCATTAAAAAAGTGTACTTCTAGCGATTTTAAATTTTAAATTACGGAGCAGGTTTGAATGAATGAACATGAATGTCACTAACAAAGAATTTTCCTTTGAGTTGTCTTTTACTATTTACACGCGTACTTGCAATTGTATTGTCTACTTAGTTTTATATAAAATAGTCTGTTGCAAAAATGATAAAAACTAACCAAAATAAAAATAACGTTAATAGTATTTATTTTTCAGCGCAAAATGAGCGCACTCAACGTTAGTTTCGAATGTTTTCTTTGATGCTGTTGCTTGAGAAGTCTTATTTTATGACTACATCGTTTTAGCTGTGAGTCATTGTACTACATATTCAAAATGATATAAAGAAACCTGAATTTCGTGCGGATCCATTGTTAAAGCAACAAAGTTGCAATGCCTAATCATTACAATCACTATGCAGTATGTTGCAAATTTCTTCATTTAAACGACGGCTACGGTCTTCATTCATAATTTTTATACTTCTTCTGATGTGTATGACAATTAACAGTCTAACGTGGGGTACTAATTATTGTAGTTGCTGGAACGTAGAAGAAGCGATTAGCGTTACAGTTTCGATTTATTCGTAATGTTTGATTCGTTCGTCAATGTTACGTAAACTTAAATGGTTTATTGCGTTTTCTGGAGCAAGCTGCGTTGTACACGCGACCAAGTGCTGCACGTATAATCTTTTCACTATATTAATATCACTGAAATGTCGTGTTTTAGTGATGTATAATAGTATTATCTCATATCATCACAAAGTGCATAATTTTATCTATCCAGTTATATGTGTTTTATGTTTTTAAATTGTATGAACGATCTAATATTTGTGTGGTAAGTCTCAAATTGCACATATTTTCTGTCTGTCGATTTTGTTTTTGCATATCTCGTTCAGTTTTTGTTGCTCTTGGTGTTTCCGGGCTATATACACCTTATTGCGAATAAATTGCACAACATTTTAACCTTTGTGACTGTCGCGGCACCTTTCCGTTGCCCATTTTGTTCCTTTGTGTTGTTAATATTAAATCGCCACGACGGGCACCGTTGGCGTGAAGAGTGTATCCTCGTAAAATTCCTTTGTTTGTGATTATATTAATTTGACGCGGTACTAAAGATGCCTCCAACGACTAGAAATAAGGCTGTAAGCAAAACTTCTCCGCATAAAGTATCTACTAAACAGTTGCCTACTCAATCACATAAAACAGTAAATCATGTTTTGACCAAGTTGCCAAATATATCACCACCTCAAAATACCTTGAATCGTAGCTATGTCGCTGTGGTATCCAGCAAGGAGACGCTTGACAATCCTGAGGTAGAGATTATTGTTGATTTACGGAATCGACTAGCTCAAGCCGAATATGAATTGTATGAACTCAACGAGGAAAAATCAAATCTTTTGAATAAAATTCGAAGCTTGAATTCCAAATTAGAAGCTAATCAAACTACTATTGATAAGTTGCATATTACCATTGATAAACTGTCTAATAAGTCGAATATTAAAAACGATGTCGCTAATGCCGAAACGCAAACTGTAATGGATAGTCGAGCTGAGGCTGCATCACAATGCAAAGTGGCTGCTCGGGAGTGCATGGGGGCGGAGTTGGAACTTGTGCGCCGACCTGATACTTCGGTACCTAATGCATCTTGTGCATCAGACAATCGTTCGACAACTGGTGCTCAGAAATCACCTAGGATACTTCTTTTGGGTGACAGTCAATTCCGTGGTATTGCTCAGGTTACGAGGGAGGTTTTTGGAGCTGCCTACTCCGTCCAGTCCGTTTTCAAGCCAAACGCTCTCTTCGAAAATGTAGTCGAGGATATACTTAATCTGACACAATCTTTTACTAGATTGGACTATGTGTTTGTGTGTGCCGGTACCAATGATGTTATACGCGGTTTGTCGTTGCAAATAAAGAATTTATCCACATTGTTTAATTCCCTTACACACACAAATGTAATAGTTTTTTCTGTTCCTTATAGGAGGTATAGAACAATTTATAATAAGTTAGCGTATAGTTTCAATCACAATCTGTACAGTTTCATTGCTGCTTTTGATAATATGACTTACATCGATATCTACAACATCATTGGTGATTGTGGTAATACTCATCTGAAATTGTACAATAAAAAACAAATTCTACAGTATGTTTTTGACGCTTATTTTGTTAATTTGAATTATGTCAGCTACTGTTCTAATACGTGTTCCTCACAGTGGATAAATTTGGATAACATTATTAGAGTTAATATTGTTAATACTGAAGATACGAATTTACAAGTTAAAAAGCAATCAAATTTTCCAAATCAAACAGTAAACGTGGTAACTCCGTAGCCAAGTATAGGGTATTTCATTTAAATGTCTGTAGTCTTAGAAATAAGATTGCTCGCCTTGAAGCGTTATTACTTAAGAATGATTTTCCGCATATTCTTTGTTTGACAGAACATTGGTTAGTTGATACAGAAATTCGTTTTACCTCTATTAATAGATACAAGTTAATTAATTTCTTTTCTCGTGAAAATCTTAGAGGGGGCGGAGTAGCGATATATGTTCGTGATGATATTAATGCGAGTGATTTGTGTTGCTCTGTTCGGTCTGTGGAGCGCCATTTTGAATATACTTGTGTTGCAGTGACGATAGGTGCAGATGATGTCGATGTTGTGTGTTTGTATAGGTCGCCGCTTGGTAATTTAACTACCTTTAATGATCATCTGTTTGACTTACTTGATGAAGTAGTGCGGGTGGGTCGAATTCAAATTGTTTGTGGCGACTTTAATGTTAATTTTTTAGAAAAATCCGAGCCGGTCAACAGTGTAATGGAAGTGTTTGATTGTTTTAATCTCCTTCCCTGTGTACTAAGTCCAACAAGAATTTCCCCCACCTCATCTACTTTGATTGATAATATATTTGTAAACACTCTGAAGGATAAACCTACTTGTACATCAGAGGAATCCTTTCTTTCTGATCATCACTTTCAGATGCTTGAAATCAGTAACTGTTGCGAAACTGTCCCAGTGGTAGAGTATAAACGTAATTTCTCTGATGCCTCAGTGTTGCATTTTCAATCGTTGTTAGCTTCCGAAGACTGGAATGACGTCTTGTCTCCTAATGAGAACAAATTTGATGTTTTTTACAACATATTTTTATATCACTTTAATTCTGCATTTCCATAAAAAAACATACAATTTTTCGTAAGCGAAACATCGACTGGTATACTACTGAGTTGGCTTGTAAGGCTGATCAACTCCGAGACCTTTACAACATGTATAAAGCTAATAAAAATCTTACTCTTCTTAATGCTTACACTATTAAAAAACAAGAGTATATAGACCTTGTAAATAAAACAAAAAAGTCATTCTATGAAACTAAAATTAGGAATTCCAGGAATAAAAGTAAAACCGCGTGGAATGTAATTAATAAATTAACAAATTCATCCGATAACGATTTTAAGTCTCTCGCCTTGCGTGACGAGGCAGGTATTCTCGTATCTAATCCTGAGTCACTTTGTGAAATGTTCGTGGAAACCTTCTATAATTTCGGTAATATGACGGCAACAGTCAATGTTGTGAGGGAGATACCATATGTCAGTAAGGGGTTCTATCTTGATCCCACTGATGAATATGAAATTGCTCGTATATTGCTGGAGACCTCTAGTAAGTCTTCTGCTGGTATGGATGGTGTACCCTGCTTTGTTCTAAAGTCTATCATATCATATATCTCCAAACCATTAGCTGCCATAATAAATGATTGTCTGGTTACAGGTACTTTCCCTGACAAATTAAAAGTTAGTAAGGTCATACCGATCTATAAGAGGGGTAGCAAGTTCGATGCTAATAATTACAGGCCTATAGCCATTCAAAATGCAATTGCGAAAGTTTTTGAAAAAATTATTAACACGCGGCTTATTAAGTATCTTGAGGACATGAACATTATTTCTGAACATCAGTTTGGTTTTGTGCGAACTAGGTCAACGACTGATGCTATATATCACGGGTTGGATCGTATATATGGGGAAATTGACAAGGGAAACAGTGCCATCGGCTTATTTTTTGATCTGTCTAGGGCATTTGACACAGTGAACTTTGATATTTTACTATCGAAAATGTGGAAATATGGAATACGTGGTGTCCCTTTTCAGTTGTTCGAGTCGTATCTTACCGGTAGACAGTCATATATATCTATTCGGGGCTGTATAGAGGGTGTGACGCGTGAATTTTACTCTTCTAGTATCAGTATTTCCTGTGGTGTACCGCAGGGATCAATTTTGGGTCCTACACTGTTTCTGCTCTATGTGAATGATCTCAATTCATCGCTTTCTCCGTGTTTGTTGTCACAATATGCTGATGACACCAATTGCATTGTCACTAACAACTCCGTCGATTTGGTATCGGTGCGGGGAAATGCCATTATGTCAGATATGTCTGTGTGGTGTGACAATAACCGTCTTATACTTAACAGGGAGAAAACCGGAGTGATGCAATTTAGTGCAACTCTAAATACATCTAGCAGCGCTTATATAAAATATAACGGTAGATCTATCCCTCAAAACAATTGCATCAAGTTTTTGGGATTATTAGTGGATGCTCATCTTAAGTTTGAAGAGCACTGCTCCATGGTGCAAAAAAATTATCCGCTGCATATTATGGTATGCGAAATCTGAGGACCACTGTTGGTGTTGAAACTCTCCGTATGTTTTATTTCTCCTATGTGGAATCCCGAATACGCTATGGGATCATCTTTTGGGGGCTTGCAAGACTTGCTGAGAAAGTATTTATATCACAAAAAAAGATAATTAGGTGTATGGTAGGTGCACCGGCTCGTGATTCATATCGTCCTTTATTTAAGGCATTGAGGATTCTGCCCCTATGGTCGCTGTACTTATATGAAATACTAATGTTTTATAAACGTAATGAAAATAAGTTCATAAAAAATGGCGATATCTATAATAATATGGTAACACGGTCTAGTAACCAGTTGAACGTGCCACTTCACAGAACCAGTTTATACGAACACAGCCCCTATTATAGTTGCATCATTTATTTTAATGCATTGCCCCCTGAAATCAGAAATGTGACTAACCTCTTTTCCTTCAAAAGTCTTGTAAAAAAATTTATACACGACCACTGCTTTTACAGCCCTAATGAATACTTGGCCCGGGGAACGTCTTAACATTTTCTTGGTAATTGTCTTATTTATTTATTTATTTTTTTAATTTATATTATTTTTTTGTGCTTTATGTTTACATTTTAAATTATCATGTTTTGACTTTTATACCGATGTACTTGTTGTATGTATTCTGATTGACAATGTCTATGTTACATGTGTAATTTATGACAATAAATATTATTATTATTATTATTATTATTATTATTTATGTCGTTCTGTCAACTCACGTATACATACCAACACTTTTCGAAACCCTTACAACAAAACTGTTAATTAACAATTTCCTGTCCTGTTTTTCTTATATACAATAATACACATTAAAGGAACGTAATATTGTATTACATGATTTCAATAACTTTTGTTAGAGACGTTGAGATGCATCGATTTTTAATTGATCATCTCTGTATCTTACAACACAAAATAATGATAGATAAACTTGAATAGGTGCATATAATGACATTTCTTTATAGAAGGGTATACTTTTATAATATATAATCACGTAATTCAATAATAAAAAGTACGATTGGAACCACTTGTTAGTCTATCTTATGTCAACAACAAACATTAGATAGCTACATGTATCAATAAATTAATGCAAGCAAAATTGTCAGATATTTGATAAGTATATAATGTAATAATCTCTATAAAGTGTCAATATTTGCCAATTCTAAATTTGCTCAAATATAGAAATAGTTACACGATTACACACTAATTTAATTACAGCTATGCCACGCTTTAAATTTCTGTAATACGACAAACACCAGGTAAATGAGTAAGAGTAATGAGGAAATTGGTAATATAATCCAATTAAGTAATGGCTATCTTGCTGCTGTCTTAATTAAACTGGTTGCAGTTGTTAGTGACGGGGGTCAAGTAGCGCTTCGTCAATTGTACGAAATGCAGCACGTTTAGAATTTTTTTGGCTTGAAAAATAATGAATGAAACCTTTGGTAGTCATGATAAGTTCTGGTTACATTCTACGGTGTTATTATACAGTTCGCTCGTGGTAAAAGAATTAATTGCAAATTTTACTCCGACAAAAGTAATTGGAGAAATCATTTTTAGTTTTTATTTAAACTTTGTAAGTTATTTATAGTATCATCTACTACATAATCTCTACCTAAGTAGCCAGTAATTTAAAAAACATAATCTAATAAATACTACTGCTCATTTCTTAAATGTGTTTGATTATTGCTAAATTTATGACTAAATCAATATTTGTGATTCAATCTATAATATACATGCTGCAGTAATTAATAAGAGTTTAATATATCAAAAATAAGCATCATTTTCTTTTATAAAAAATTATAAACATACATATATCGCTAGTGTGATTAGATAATTTTAAATCTCATGATAAAGTTGATAAAGAAAATAATCTGATACATCTCATCGTTTCAGTGTTAACTCAACTACATTTTTCAGTTATCTATTTTTTGTATTAAAGTAATTTGGTACTCAAGTTGCTAGCCACTTAAATAATATTGGCCGCGTAAAAACGGGAGTTTCTTCGAAGGGACCGTATTGCACGTGTAGACAAATTTAGTATCATTTACTATTTACACTAAAACCACAGGTTTGAAAAGGTAATCTGTAGTCACTGTGTACTTATTACCTGTTTGTGCAAAGTGGATATTTAGAAACAGTTTTGTTGAAAGGAAAAATAGGTCAATATTAAATCAATATTGTTGTAGCAACCGTCGTGGTGTAAATAGAATTATGTCCCCATGACATTTAGTGAATATTAGCTTAAGGTTAAAATTAGTAATCGTAGGAAAATGTGAAATTGTTTGTTGTTAATTTCTAATTAGTTTGTGTAAATTTTCGAGTTTCCATATAAGAAGAGCAATTCTAAGCACTCATGAAGCAAGTCTTATAAAGTACTTCTGACATATGCGATAACTCAAATAATGTTTGACAGAATAAAGTCAATTCACAGTGCAATTGACACAGGAGCATTTTCAGTCAGTAAGTCATCTTGTGACCTTCAGGTCTTGCTGCATGATTTAGGTTGTAAAGGGTTTCATGGCAAAGGCAGTCTTACGGTATTCCACGAGAAGATAACATTCAATCAAGCCATTGTGTCAAGTATTTTTATACATCAATGAATCTTTCAGTATTTTCATCTGGCAGTGGGAAGAGTAAGACCAATAGTTCTTGTTGAAGTTAGAATCCCTCAATCTCGCTACTGCCTTGCAGGTCAGCCCATTTCTTTATCGGGTAATCCTTATTTTCATGTTTGATGTTCTAAACCTAAATACGTCATTGTAGTGGTTTAGTTAGAGAAGATTCCTCTTTCAGTGCATTTATGATTTCATTCAAGACATAAATACCTTCAAGAGAAATTTTGAAATATAATACGTGCCGAACTGTATTAAATTTATCTTCATTCACCAAGATATTCGATTCCTGGTTTTTCTTAACTGTATCAATTAGTCAAAACTAAAGAAACAGTTAATTATATTCTAAAAAATCATCAAGATATTCTTATATAATTCTCTTTTACTTGCTTGATTGGAATATAGGACAAAGTAATCTGTTCAAAAGATACACACAGAACAGATACACATAAAACCAATAAATTGAAATTAGTTAAATGTTAATCGTTCTTTTTAATCATTCTAGTAGTAAAAGGTCCTGTGAATAGTTCGTTAGATAACCAACAATGTTTCTAGCCACAATGCAAAAAAAATTGTGTTCATGATCTGATTCGATTCGTTTTTGAAGGAAAAAATGTCGAAGGGAATTTGTGAATACATTTTACCTAAAAACACATATTCGTCGTATGAAACTGTTCCACTTTGTAAATGCGGTTACAGCTACCGAAAACATATCTCATAGTTATTATGAAATAATTATACCGCTAAAATTCGTCATTGAGTTAGTCACCATAAGTCCCAGATAGTTTAATTTTTCGATATTAAATAAGTATTGCAAAGAAAAAGTTGTAATACTTGGACCAACAAGGATTGACTTGTTGTACCATAGAGAAAATAACAATTGATTCAACAAGTGTCAGCAATATGATGAAATGATATCGCACTAACGTGCCAGTGATCTGTATAAACAAACCTTAAGCAATTATTTTACCAAGATTAAACTACCCAATTTTAAACAAGATGAATCATAAATCCGGATAGTGTCTGAGGCAAGTATATACATAACTGAGCAGGCCATGTACCGCGCGCGAAATTAAAATCCACAAAAAGGAAATCAAAACATAATGATCCACAAACACTCTTTTTATACACGCTTATACATATTTGCTAACACAATCTTATTTAAATATTTAAAGGTAATACAACAGCAACGATATTAATGAAGTGGGGTAATCCTGATTCGTGAATAGAAATAGGGTTATTGGAGTTCGTCAATATTGTAATCTGCGGCACCTGTATAGAATATGCGATTATACACAATACGTATGTACATGATCGATAAGATTATTGGAAATGACTCATATCACAGATATCTACTACATTTTTACACATACATGAGCAAATTTAGTTCCACATTAATGATAGTGACGAAATTAAATCTAAGCACAGATGAATAATGAACTAATGAGGGGAATTCGTTTAATATTAGTTTTGTCATGATTCATTTATTTTCAAGGAATTTTTCTTTTTACCTTGGAAACGGTTTGTATATTATAATTACATACGTATGCTCAGATGCATACATTTTATATTAGCTTTACTGACTACAACAAATAAGCGACAAAAATTAGTTTTTGAAACAATTCCACATCAATATTAATTTTTATTTGGAATCCAGACAGATTTAATTTATGACAACTTCCACTTTTAAACGTATAACCATTTATTAAATACCTTGATTTATTTTAGCTGATAAATGAATGCACTACAATATAATACACAATTAGAAATATGTACCTAGATAACGCTGTGATAATAGATTGTAACACTGCTATATTTAGTGAACAAACGATATTTTTTTCCTATATTTTTTTTGCAGCTTCCAGAAGCTTAATTATATACGTTTTAAGGAATTCCCTACAAAATTAAAAGCATACATAACTTGCAAACAGAGAATTTTCGAATACAATTTAGTATAAAAGAATCTTATTAGAATAAAGTAAAATTCAAGATTTTGGAAATGTGTTTTCGTTTTCAGAAATAAAAAAAGAGTAACAATAAAGAGCCACAAAGTAAATTTCATGAAAAATGCATTTATTCCATTATACGTTACATTAAACCAAACCAAAGTAATCCAAACGTATAAATGCTGAAAATTTTCTATTGATCAAGAGATACAGTTAGCAAGACGAAAGTTTGGCAATCATAAGGAGATATTATTTAAAAAAAAGTAGAAGGAAACCAAGATGGAAAGAAAAATTAATGAAACACAAGAAAATGAAACCCCGGCAAGCACAAGAATGAAAATACAAGAAGAATAATTTTGACAAAGTTTTGACATTATTCAGTTCATTCCAATGCTGGTACAGTGAAGTGTTTGGCATTTAATTTGACCAGTTTCGCAACTTAATACTTGCGAAAATGTAGCCATTATAGAGCAAAATAATTGTAACAATAACAACGATATAGAATAAAAAAAGAACTACATATAGAATGAAAATAAAATACATGTCAGGAGTTATGAACCTATAAAGAAAAAGTAAACCAATAAATAGAACTGGCATCCTTAAAACAAATTTTTGAATTGTTAATAAAAGTAAAAATGTTTCTAATTTCTAATCTGCATACATACGGAAGTAGATATGAAAATAAGTTAACGGTAGGTAAAACTTCAGAAAGCTGGATATTTGTACCGACTATTATATGACGTTGTGACGCAACTTAGTATAACTTACACTCACGTTAGTACATCTAAGTACAACTTTCTTTTATTTTTCTTTTCTAAATCTGCTTCTCAAAATATAAAACATCTTTGTCAGACATCTTGTAACGATATTATAAATGAAAGTAAACTTCTTTCTATCTCAAAAAGTGGTCTCGTTATTTTTTTTATTAATCTTTAGGGCAAAAAACAAAATAGGTAAGTTAAAAATAGTCAATTGTTACGTTAAGAATTCTATTGTTTTCTTCGATGTCCGTTTCTCAACTTAACAGCCATTTAGAGTTACAAAAAATTCTTACCACTGCCGTTAGAACACCACGGACTGTAATTCCGGTTTGCGGTTGGAATCTCAGCTCTACTCCGGGTTCTATAAGCATTTCAGCATTTTCTTCCACTATGATATCATTTCTAATTAAATACGGACTCCGATACCGCGTAAAAGCTACCCTATCATTGGTAAAGGTTCCTCCGGGATGTTCCGTAAATTCCGGACGATTGTAGCTATCAGTGTAAGTATTAACAGTATAGCTATTCGTGTAACTGTACGTGTAAGGATTATAATAGTTATAGCTTGGCGTTGTCGTCCAATCATAGTAAGGCGGTTGACACGAAACAGTCGACAAAAACAAAATAAAGACACGAAACACTTCCTTTGAGTAAGTTCTCCACATTTTTCTCGGGCGATCGCGGACACCTCAATTCATATTCTTTTCACTTTGGACGCCGCTAGCATTAACGGAAAATTTAAAAGGCCTATAACCGATTTTCACCTATTATTATGTAGTGGTATCACTGCGCAACGTGCTGTGTCGTATTCGTATGGAACTGAACGATCTCTCCCACTTGAGAAACAAACGGGTTCCCTTTTTAAAAAGCTCTTCTTTGTTTCACTCGCGAAGTTAACGCAATAAAATGCGTTGCAATTACCTCCGTGCATATCCTGTTCGTACACATATGATGTAGGATCCAAGTTAGCCGCAGTGGAAATTGCAATTTTTCACTAATCGCGCGATGAAAAAACACGCGCGATCCATAAACAACAATAGTTCGTATGTTGTTACGGTAACGTCAAAGTCGTTATACTGAAAGGCGCGGCATCGTTGATTTTTTACGTAAAAATCTCCAGTGTCACGTGATACAGGTAAACGCAATCTCCCCCTCCCCGTACCCGGTAAGGCAGGTAGAACAGGTGCGATTGTTGTTTATTTGACCGCTAGATAGCGACTACTTCTACAGTTCGGTGATGACTTCCACGAATGCGAGAGTCCAAGTAGGCTCTGGTGTCGTTCTCTATCTACCTCTATCGAAATCATTTTAGTAGGTACTATTTGAACTCTCCTATGAGATCGTGGTGACGAAATAAGTGAAATTGTAGATTACGTAGGCAGACTGTTCCTTAATTGACATTATAATCACATTACTGAGTTTAAGTGATTGCTTTTCAATTGTCGAACAAACACGCACATAAAAGTTTACATAAAAGCAGTATACAGTATTGTAGAATATTAGACTCAGATATAAATCTTTTCGAACAATATTTCCACTTTTAAATAAAACTGCAAGGTTAATTATTTGAGATGATTGATTATATGAGATACAATAGCCAAACCAAACCAGAAGTAAACCATTAGTTACTCAGTCACTAGAAATTGATGTACAGTGAAACTTCCGATAAGCGGACAGCCTCTATTCCACAAAAATGCTGTCCTGCTAACAGAAATACCCGGTTGGAATAAAATAACATAATTTTCATATAATAATAGTAATAATAATAATTTATTTTCCATAATAATACGTAGTAATAACATGTATTGGAATCGTCATAAAAAGATATATAGGTACACAAGTAAATAATATAAAAATTATAGAATTTAAGACGTTATGCCAAATGTGGGTACAAGAAATACATATTCGTTCCTACTAAAAACATCACAAAACAAAGAATTCGTGAAGTGCGTAGCATCTCGTAGCAAGTAGAGAACTTGCAACTAGAGAATAACCCAGGTAGTACAGTGACGACACTCTTATGTCATAATTTGGTCATCGGTTACGTCCTTATAACTTTAAATATGACGTCTAAATGACGGTAAGATCACGTGATTATGTCACAGACCATTTACGTGAAAATTAGACGTCTTATAGACGTGTTCAGAATGACGTAATTCCGCTGTCAGCTTTAGATATAAATATATTGTTTACACAGCAATTACAGTAATGAATAAAACAAACTCGAAATACTTTAAAATATTTATTAAAATTAAAAAAAATTACCATTGGCATACAAATATGCACATATATTTTACTGTGGAGGTTTACATTTTTTATTCCAATAATCAAATACTTAACCAACCATTAATTGCAAAATAAAAAAATTATTATTTTCAAATTTGAGCTGCAATACACATTGACTTAACCTTTAAACTTCGTAAATCAATCATCAATGTGTTATGAAGTCTAAAAGACGACATTACTACGTCTAAAAATTTTCGGCATTTTTTGTCGCCAAAGTCTGTGTGCCAAAGTGATCTGACGTCTTTTGAGAAAAATGCCCAATTAATAACGTCGATGTTACGTGAGCGTGCTACTTGGGAAATTTCTTTTAAACATATGAATATTATGACTAGATTTTACTTCCTCTGTCAGCGTATTGAAAATTTTGTATCCCATACATTAAAGAGACACTTATCAAACTTAACAGTCCGATGCCTATCCGGTTAAAGCATATGTTTGTTGTGTATATTGTATATATGACTAAGTTCTTTTTTCGAGAATAGACATTTATTCTTATAAACATACACAGTTGATAAATGTTAGACATTTTTATTACTGTCAAAATTTTTAGATTTTTGTATTCCATCCGACGCGATTGAGGATAATTAATGATGATAAGATTCGAATTACCCACTTCTGAATGATAAGAACTCTATCTGTGTCCGTTGAATTTCTCCACTGGACAATGCCATACCGCAACAAAGAGTGAATAATACAAACTCAAATGTACTTTCTTATTACAGTGGCACGACACAAACTTCAAGCCATAGCAAGCCCTGGATAGCCGTTGACAAAGAGAATCTATGTGATTTTTAAAATTCAAGTTCGAATAAAAAATTATGCCGAGTACTTTTGCTTCTGCAGCCATAGCAAAACTGTGGTTCATGACTATGACTATGATTTCCCTCACAAGTGCTTATACTGAAAGGTACTACCTGAGTTTTTTCAATATTTAAGCGTAGGTTATTCCTAGCAGACCATATTTTTATATTTTCATAAACATCAGTCAAACGATCAGATAGAATATCGCGATCTTCATGTGCCAATAAGACACTTGTGTATCGTCTGCATATCTGGTCAAATAAACCTCACCAAAGCATGGCAAAGAGTTACCGAGATCATTTGGATGCACTATAAATATAAAAGGCCCTAAAATCGACCCTTGAGGTACTCTCTGAACCAAATCAATTGAATCACTTAGTGTAAATTGATTTACTCTTACTAGTTGCCGATCAGTAAAATATGATTTAATGAGCTGTAAGGAATTATCTCGTATACCGTATCGAAAAAGTTTTAAGAATAGGATGTCGGAATTGACACAATCAAAAGCTTGAGAGTAATCTAAAAACAGACCCAAAACAGATGAACCCTTATCAGGTTCACGTACCAAATCATAATGAAATGCGCTCAGGGCAGTGTCAACTCCCTTCCCAGTAACATACCCATGTGGATCAGTTGGCAGTATAGTTTGTACTTATAAAAGTAATCAGTCAACCGACGCATAAGAAGATATTCTCTAATTTTCGAAAAACTGGACAGTAACTGCGCGATAATTAGCGTAGCAGTTACTATCACCCTTCTTATGTAAGGGGTTAAAGATTGTCTTTTTTAATTTAGTTGGAAACATCTCTTTTCTAAGCATAGATTAACTATATAAGCAAAACCTCACAAATTTGATATTTAATTATTTTCAATAAGTTATTTGAAATGCGTACATACATGAAAACTAAATATATTTCCAATATAAACATGAAAATGGAACTCTGATTTTGTTTATTCTTTACCTACCGCTTTATCTCCAAAGTATGTTGCTAGATCTTTTAGAATATTAAATGCTCTTAGATTATCTTAGTCTAATTAAAACCTCAAATTATTAATTTCTTGGTGCCATCAGAATACGAATTTTTTGTCATATAAAGCATTTCATCTCGTATCTTCATATTAGTCACTACTAATCTCAGTCCCATGCCGTACAATCACAGGTACGTTATTGATAACATCATCTTCCATTAGTGGATTATCCTCGATATTAATAAATACATCCAGGTCACTCTCAATTCCGACTGTCTTCATTAAATTACACATTTCTGTTACTTTAGCCAGAGAAATGTCATCTTCAGGTGTAAATTGATCAAATTCATATTCTTCTGTTATTTTACGTTTGACTCTGGCCTTTTAAAACAATTTGTAATTGTACCTGAAGATACTTCATCCCAAGGTTTTTTAATATAGTGGCATCTAGTATTATTTAGTATTATCCAGCCGCTACCAACATTAACATTTCTAAATGCGCGAAGTCTTTTGTTCTTCTTATCCCAGACCCGTCCGATCTATGGTCACAGGTAGACACCACAGCCTTCAGGCTTATTGTGCCACTTCTGTATGTTCAAGTTACCCACTCTAGCACGGTAGTCCCCTCCACTAATCTGTACAGGTCCCTAACTGAGTGGGTAAGGTATATCTCTGGGTCTCCTTTCGTTCTCCCAAATACGTTTTGCTTTCTGCGATCTAGTGCCTCGCAGTCGCGTAATATGTGATCGGCTGTCTCCGGTTCTATCCCACAAAGTCTACTCTTTGTGCCCCCGTCAAACACTCCGATTTTGTGTAGGTGTTCTTTAACCGCAGCATGTCCAGTCATTAGTCCCGTTACAATGCAGAGCTGTTTCCTATTAAGCTGCAGTAGTTCTCTAGCTCGTTTCCTGCATGGTTTCTTTATAAAGGTTTTAACATGTATTATACCGGGTATGGCTTTCCAGTATCCTTGCTGTTTCGTACGAACCCAGTCGCCTATGTGTCTCCGGGCCGTTTGCCTTGTGACCCCGTACATTTTCATCTCTGACCCTCTCTTTGCGAGTTCATCAGCCCTTGCATTGCCCTCGATCCCTGATAGTCCGGTATCCAAGTCAAGCAAACCTTGTTCCGGTTCGAAAGTTCCACCAATTCGTCGAGGCATTCCGTTACCATCGCTACCAGACATGATGTGAATTCGTCTGTTGGTAACCGTGTTCACATTCATTGTATGCGCGCACTGGAGGATATAGCATATACTTCCGCCTGAAACACAGAAGCATACTCTCCCAATGCGTAACTAGGCTCCTCATTCTGAGAGCGTATCCCTGCACCGGTACCAACTAAGTCTTGCTTTTTAATTCAAAGTGGATACCTGGCAGCCTGCTCCCGTCCGTCTGCTATAGACACCGTGAAGGGATTTCCATACCTATGCCTTACCGGCATGTGGTCGGCCCGCATTTCCAAAACCCCCTTTCCCATGTGCTCAGTTATCGACATGTGTTTTGTATTGGTCCCATTCGGAGTCGTTGTCTGTTGCAGCCTGTATGCCCCCATCCTTGCCTCCCCGTGTATAACCAGGTGCAACGGTAGCAAGTCCAAGAGTGCCTCCATGGCTGCAGTCGGTGTCGACCGCATTGCTCCCGTTACCCTAAGCAGGCAATTCTTTGCACATTGCTCAGCTTCTGAATGGCGTTTCTTTGATGCGTCTTTGTCCACCATATCAAAGCTGCATACATCATTGTTGGCTTAACTACCATGCTGTATATCCAACTCAGCATGTCTGGTGTTAGCCCTCATTTCTTTCCATATAGGCGTCTAACCAGTGTTAGTGCTGTCACCGCTTTTTTGGTAATTCTATTCAAATGTTGCTTCCAGGTAAGTTTGGAGTCTAATGTTACTCCGTAGTACTTTACCTCCCTCACCATTTCTATGGTAACCCTTTTCAACGTAAGCGGATTTAGGCCATCCTGCTTTCGTCGGCGGGTAAAGGTCACGATGACCGTGGTATTATGTCTGCCTCGGACTATGATGACCAAGTCATCCGCATAGGCCAGTACCGTGTGACCGTGGTCGTTAAACATCTCCAGTAGCCCGTCTGCGACTAGGCACCACAGAGAGGGGACAGCACCGCACCCTACGGACAGTCCGTAGCCACCCGGACCGACCGAGGCTTTCACCATTTTCTCCCTAAGCATAGAATCTATCCAGGCGACGCAAGTGCCGTCCACACCTCTGCCTATGAGAGCTCTGGTATAGATATGTGTAGTTCGTGAACGAACTATTAAAAAGAACTATTCTTTGAGTTGAACTAAAAGAACTAGTTCACAGATTCGAAATGAACTAGTTCGGCCGAACTATTAAGGTTTCATGCCGAAACAGCAAAACACATAAAGCGGGCAGTTCGCATGTACCTAACATGTATCGGTAGATTGATAGACCCTATAGTTTAATATTTGTGATTTCTGATGTTTTGAATGATTACGTGTATTTGTGTATTAGATATTGTGGGTTATTATATTTGCCAGTGTTTTTCAATCTATTATTTAGTCTGTTCTTGAACACCTGCAAAGGATTATGATTGTATATAAACATCTGTTTACCGCATTTAGCGTTATAGCGGCCTATGAGAATGCTTAAGGACACGTGCGGATACGGACGCTGCGAGTCAATTCTGTTTCTGGTGAACGAGGCAAGCGAGTGAATGCGTGAATGGGAAGGAATGATTTTGCTTATCAGTTCGTTCACGAACTAGTTCACTGAAAAGAACTACTAAGCACATCTCTACTCTGGTAATTGAATCAAATCCCGTATTACTGAATGCCCCCTCGATATCGATAACTTGACAGATCTCTGTGCACGTATAGCTAACTGTAAAAAAATTAAGCGTACTAAACTAGTTGAATGTTTATAAAATTATAATTTGCCATTTCATCTGTGTCTTTCAAAATTAAACTACATAATATTTAGCTACGTAGCAACATTACTGACGTACACATGACAATAACAATTTAATTGATTCATGTTACTTATTAAACCCCATAATAATGTTAGAAGAATATAACTTTTGCGAGTTGGCATCATTGATGCGAATAATTTATCCGCATGTGTAGGTACGAGACGATGTAGAAGTCCAGCCAAAGACAAACATAGAATGAAGTTAAATAAACCAGAGTAATTGCAATCATGTGTATGTAAAGTAATTAATTAATTTTATGTTATTAAAACTTTTCAAAAACACATTTAAATGTTGTAACGAATTTAAACAATTAAATTAACTCTCACCACGGAGAAAACAGTCCAGTTAGAGGGTAATAAAAAGAAAAACGTAGGTGGTAATATGGTCAACAACTTTTGAGTAACTCTGTATATAGTAAATTTTGGCCAGAAATTAATACCGAAATGACAGTTGCAATTGAAAATCACCAACGGTTTTTAGAGGATTATAGAACAATTGACAATCATCGGACATATAAACCTATGAGGTAGCAGCAAACGGTCTCTTTTAAGATAACAATTCGTCTAGGTCTAGAGCGTTACTTCTAAGTAAAATTTTTCAACAGCGTTTAGATCTGAGCGAAAATCAACATGTATCATCACAGAACGACCTACTAAACACCTAGTATGTATTTAAAAAAAGAAACCCCTACGAAGAGGACGTCCAACAAGAAGTAGCTTCGAGCGCGCTAAGAGAGGAAGGTTTCGAAACACGCCGCAAACACACTAAAGTAAGGTAAATTAGTTTAATATAATTTTAAGTTTTTTAAAATTTTTCATAACAATATATTAAGTAGTATATTTATCAGTTATTTATAGTTTTCGATGTTTGCTAATTTTTAAAAATATTTATTTTTCTATGCGCCATCTAATATCTTAGTTGTTAATCTATGGACACGATCTCTGCACCAGATTCAGTTTTCTGCATTATAACGTGCACCTGTAGGAATTAGCTGGCGCGCTTTTATCCATAACCTTATAAAATATTTCTTAAATTAGAATTGTACAACAATTATTAATAATACGCATTTCTGTAAAATTATCCTAACATTATGGATCAGAATACCAATTATGAAGTTATAGTTCTTTTCGATGGATACTCCCATAATAATGAACAAGGATCTCAGAGTAATTGCACTTGCACTTTAATTAAAGGCCCAAAAAATATAATTGTAGATACGATGACGGCTTGGGATGGGGATAAATTGCAAGATGCTTTATACAAATATGGTTTAAAATGTTCTGATATTGATTATGTAGTATGTACGCATGGCCATTCCGATCATATTGGCTGTAATTATTTATTTCAACGTGCCATCCATATTGTAGGATTCTGTATATCTAAACATGATTCTTATTTTAATTTTGATTTTTCAACTGGTGAACCTTACTACATTGATAAGAAAGTTCGAGTCATACCAACCCCGGTCATACAATGCAAGATGTTTCAGTAATTGTTTCTACAGATAAAGGATTATATGGAATAGCAGGTGATTTATTTGAAAATAAAGATGATGAAGATATCTGGGAAACTGTAGGTGTAGATGATGCTGAATTGCAAGTAAAACATAGGAATGAAATGTTGAAATATGTAGATTTTATTGTACCAGGACATGGACCAATGTTTGAATGTAATTATGTATGGGACAAAAGAAGAAATAAATGTTCAGCATAGTTCCTGTTGTACATCAATTTGATTATACAGTTCAGTATAAGATATTTCCAAAGATTTATATTCCATAATAGATAATTTGTTATGTCTGCCCATAAAGTAGTATGAGTATATAATATAATAACTAGTCTTTGAAGTTTTACCAAAAAGTGTTAAATATGCTAATCATAACATTTTTATTCCATCTATTGTGAAAATAATGAATGTGTTTATTACATAGTAAGAATATGAATAGTGTTATTATTTGTCAAGAATAACGATTATTATTTGAATTTTCATTTATAAGGACTGACAATTCCTATTTGAACAGGGATAAAAGTATTAACTGTAAATATAACACATTTTGTACACTAGGATGTCTTGAAAATGTTTGTAAACATAGGATAATTGGTGTACTGTTAGAGAACATTTTCAATACATCTTATTAATGGTATGCAAGAATTTGCCCACTAAGTTGCCACACATCAGCATGAAACCTTTAGAATTATGTTCCAGCCAGGCTAAGGATGTTTGCTTTGTTTAAAAATAATCAATATGCATGGAAGCATTGAAGTTAATGCTGTGGACAGTACAAACAGAATAAAGTTTGATAAGTAGGTGTTTTAAAAACGGGGCTAAATAGGAGCCACATTAATAATTAATTAAATAGATTAAAATAGTTTTGCCTATACAAATGAAACAACGCACATTTTGTCCAATTCACGTTAATACCTAATAATTTAATAGATTTTATTCCTTTTATTCAATAGCAATACTTTTAATGCCACATTTTAATTAGTTACCAATATTTGAATTCTTTGTAATTGTTTTCCAATAGAATACGTATCTACTAGACACAAAATGTGTACTTCCGCACAAAATTGTAAAACTTAGGATTGGCATAAAAATTAATGGGGCGTAGTCTATGTTTATCCAGTAAAAACGAGGCTTGTTTGGTACAAATATTTTGTGTAATAGGTAAACGTGACAAATTCGCTATATATGCCAGTGGCTTATGCATGCAATTTTCCCTTTAAATTATAAGAAAAAATTAGGCACTGTATTTACAATTGGACGATTAAGTGAGCTCATTGATCGTAGCATATTTATATGCGATGCGACTGCACTAATTTTCAATTTAAGGTTATTATTCTTCGGCTATTCGTTGAATGGTCGTAAATCTGACAACGCTCCAAATATCTCCTGCTATGCCATGTTTAGTAGTAGGTGTAATTGGTATACTGTATTATTCACTTCCCTATAGTCAGTTAGAATGCACATGTATTTTCTATGTGTGCGTTCGTGAGGTGAAGAGTAGGAAATCCGTAACTAAGCAACTATGCGAATCTATCCCCATCTACGTACTGAACACATCTATAAGCACAGCGCTGCCCATAAGCTTGTGATTTTTACTGCATACTGATAATAAACAAATATAAATAGGTATATATATGTTTACAAATTAAAAACAAACGGTTATTGGTGAAATAATAAAGAATATTACTCACGTAACTAACAGGATTAGAAGACAATTAAAAATAAAAATGCTCTGCGATTAGCAACACAACAGTCCAAGTATGTTCATTCAATCCGTTCCGACTGGTCGAATTATATTTAAAAACCAATAACAGGGTAACGAGACTACCGATGGTACTAAGGATGGCAGAATACGATATCCTTACAATCTGCTGCAGGAACAATACCATCTTCCATCTAACACCTACATATATTTAAAGAATCTCCCGAGGGATATCAGCCTTGACTTTATCATTTTGATTTTGTGTTAATATTTTGTTCTTGTTTGTGTTGAGATTTGATTTGATTATAAAATTTTTATTTTCATTATTTTATGACTACAATACCTTACCAGTCCAAATTCTGTGCTAGTTGCGCAATGCACAAGTCGCCAATTATTAAGGAAATTTCGAGGAAAGTTTAAGGGTTCATTTAACATTGACTCGTTTAAATCGGAATTCCTCTCTCGTTCACGTTTCTAATTTTGTAAGTTGTGATTTATTCATTTTTCAATCAATCTTCAATTTGGATTAATCCTAAAATTCACACATGGCATACATATTAACATGCAATACTATGAAAACAAGTTGTTAAGACACAATTAACAGATTTCCTGTCTCGCTCCGTATACCTACCTAGTACTCATCCGCGTTTTGAAAACAATTCCTTATTTTAGCAAGTAAATTTGAATGTAGTTAAGCTTTGCTCGTAGTATGAACTATGATTCAATGGTCCACTCCAATGATATATACAAATGAATTTATTAATCAAAAATTTTAACAGCATTCATAGAAAAATAATGAATTTACACGACTATGTAAAACCAACAAAAATTAGTTAAAAAATTATTTATTAATAAACTTTTACATATACAGTGAACTTTGGATTATATAGACTGCTAAACCGAACACCCCGTGAAGTGAGTGGTTTTATCTCTCTCTTGTAAACATGTCAGAGATGGAGTAATTCCAGCCAATTTTCCAATTTTTTTTTTACAAAATGGCAAAGTTACAAATACATACTCAACTGTAAGTACAACATCGCGAAAAATAGTCTAAAAGTAACAAAATATCAAGACGTAAAGTACGACTTAGCCGAGTAGTTGAAGTATAATACATGAATTTTGAATGAATACTAATGTTGTTGCAATAGAACTTAAATGCGAGACATTTCATAGGTTTCGGCTGTCAGTTCAATCTGATTTAGCCATGCTGGCAAATTGAATGATAAATTGTATTTAAAGATATAAAACAGATAATTTAATTTTTATATAATATAAACTTCTTGTTATCTTGTGGGCTTCGGCTTAACAGAATTTACTGTATATTTTTATCTTATACTATGCTAATTACAAAACTATAAATTTATATACTTAGCAACAATCCTTAAGCTTAAATATATTGTAGATATATAAAATAAATTTAAAACATAAATCAGTAACACATATAATTCAAACACTCCACATGCATATAAATTATACCGTTCAAATATTTTTCTAAAATTAAGTGATATTTAGAATAACAATTACTAGTTTTAATTTATATTTTCACAATTTATAAAGTAATCAGGGATACAACCACGCGGAATCGAGAATTATACCACACTCCACTCTTCCCTTTTCCAGAAAGCGACAAGCCCTATAGGAACAGGGAAGGAGTGGGGGTGGAAAAAATGTCGAGGTGGTTAGCTATCGATATGGAGCAGTTCTATTCCAGATTTCAATAGACTTGTGGTTTTTCACCAAACTTTTTTCTTTGCGATAATTACAGGGTGTAGAACTTAAGTTAATAACAGTTAACCCTGTGTAGGAATTTAAAAAAATAGATTCATAGTGATTAAATAGTTTTAGTAGATGTTGGTATGTCTCAATAGAGTAAACATGTATAATATATAATAATATACAATTCTAATTTGCCTTTGTCAGCGAAACATTTTTCTAACATACAGATCTATAGATTTCGCCGACAGAGCTACATTAGACAAGTCGAATATATATTTATAGTTAAGTACAGATGTCCCTTATTCTACAGGTACTGTGTTGGTGTATATCATAAAAATATTAGTTTAAAAATGAGACTGTTGTAAAAGTGGTGTCAAATTCCCCGTTTAAAATTCGATTTAAAATATAATTATTCTGTTGTCAGAAGAAAGCACGCTGCAGCACTTACAATATTGTTGGTGAAGCAGCTCATCTTGTCTACTCAGTAATTGTCGGAGTCAGGAGTAGGGATAGTACCAACTAGTTATTGACGTTACTATAGTAACGCCATTAATTCACATTAATGACTTTGGCTGTAACACGTATATTTTACTTGAACCATTTACAAGATTATGTCACGTGTCGACCAAACAAATTTAAGTTTTGAAGTTGAAGACATCATCCCACCCACATCGCAGTGACTCCGACCGTTGTCGAGAAGACTAGATGAGTGACCTTGATTATCTAGTTGAGTGGTATAACCTACAATCAATTCGGATCCAAACAAAATACAAAAGAAAACATACTGACAAGCATTAGCATTATAAATGTGATTAATTAAATTCTCACCAATACAAACAAATAAAAAATTAATCAGAATGCTCAAAAGCGGCGGTAAATGCAGAAACAGGAGTGTAATTCGTTCAAAAATGTCTGGAATGAGCGTGGCTAGCCTGAAGACAATACTGATGAAATGAAGTTAACGGCCAAATATTCTATTCAAACTGAGAAGTGGATTTCTAGTAGTGAAGTATTAAAATCTTTTCATATTGTTCAGCAATTAATGAAATGTGAATGTTATAAGCACGCTATTCATGGAGGCGGAGTGTAGTAGCGGAACCTATATATCAGGAATTGGAGTCGTTTCAACTACCTTATGCTTATTTGTAATGTTTTCAAATTGCCCAAATCGCTAAAGCAAATTCAGAAATAAGAAAATAATCTAAAAGAATATCCCAATAGACAATCCGGTGAAAGATTCTCTTTAATAAACGAATCTGTAATAGAAAACTTTACAAAAGTGGAGTTCCTTAATAAAGTTTTGCTGGATCTATGTATGTTCTCCATACCAACAAGAACAAATAAATTTAATTGAATTTCAAAGATATATGATGGAATACCAGGCAAAAAGATTTATATAAAAATATAAAGCCACATTCTTAATTGTATAAATAATATGTAGCAATGAGAATAATAAAAATAGTAATTAAAATCTGTTTACACCTAGATTAAAATCTTATCAGGCATTCACTCAAACACACTTTACATATACAAAACTACTACTATCAGAAAGATTATGCCCCACACATATCACAATTTCCCGGATTTTCACGCGAACATACAAGTGCCGCCATTTGTTTTGCTTTTGTTTCTTCATCGTCACTAAGGACGTCTCCATTACTGTAATTCCCGTTTTCAGTAATGGCACCGTTGACTTTAGTATCTTCTTTATTCGATACCATTAATTTACTTTTATCTACTGTAAACTGTATAGGTTTAGCAGCTGGTTTTGTTCGTAAATAATACATTCCCGTTTTCAAACCTTTCTTCCATCCATAGAAATGCATTGATGTTAAGACACCATAACTGGGTTTTTCGACATGTAAATTTAAAGATTGACTTTGATCGATGAAAGCCCCACGGTCTGCTGCCTGATTTATGATCACTTTGTTCGAAATTTCCCAAACAGTTTTATAAATCTTCTTAATGTCGTCAGGAATTCCAGGAATATTCTGTATGGAACCGCAATTCGCTATAATTTGATTCTTCATACAATCATCCCAGAGGCCCCTATCGGTGAGATCTCGCAATAGGTGATGGTTGACAACTTGGAATTCTCCGGATAATACACGCCTTGTGTAAATGTTCGAAGTGTATGGTTCAAATGCTTCGTTATTGCCTAAAATTTGAGCCGTGGAAGCAGTGGGCATCGGTGCTAGAAGTAGGGAGTTTCTTATGCCGTGTTTGGCAATTTTCGCTTTTAATGTAGCCCAATCCCATAGGTCGGTGGGTGTTACGTTCCACATATCGTATTGTAGTATACCTGTAACAGTAAATATTACTATTAGTGGTGCTATCGTCAGTTATTATATTACTACAAAAAAATTAAATAAACAGAACTGTAGAAAGGAGGGAAATTTTGAGCTGTAATAAATGAAACGCCTCAGAGCATTGTAAGAGCTGGTAGAGGAAATCACTGCTACTATATAAATATATATGTATGTATGCACTCAGGCAAGCATAGCGTTAAGAGCAAAATATCGTACCTGACAACTGAAGAACGACGGATACATTTACCAATAATATCTTACCTTATCAAGGAAAATTTCAAGAGAGTACCATCATCTAAAAAAAGGACATTGTTTCTGCAAATTCAAGATTGCACCAGTTCTGTAAGGGACGCTAGGAAGTTCTGGCTTCTATAAATAAATCCGCAAAAGATACAAGATTATCCATCAAAGAATAAAATACGTCAGACAACTAAACCGGATCTTGATGACCTAGAGTACTACACTTTTAACTATGTATATACAAAGGATTCCAAGACTGCTCTGCCTGTTCCGACTTTTTCCTTGCATTTAGTTTCAGCGCACCTGCTGCTAGTCGTCTACAAAATCATCCATTCTTTCATACACATCCATGCACATTAAAATAAATTTAATAACAGAAGAAGAAAAATGATTATTAACATTAATAAGTACTAATAACATACCTTTACTAACAGGACAACCTTCGTAGGTAGAGTATGGTCCTTCAACTTCGGCTAATTCGCAACTAGCTTCAAGAGCGCCGTAATATAACGTTTCGAATATTTGCAAATTGAGTTTACGCGCTTCCTCACTATCGTAAGGCATTCTCAATAATATAAAGGCATCAGCCAGGCCTTGTATGCCAATACCAATTGGTCTATGCCGCATATTAGAAGTCTTACTCTCAGGAACTGGGTAATAGTTGACATCAATGATTTTATTTAAGTTACGAGTAACGATTTTAGCCACGTTTTTTAATCCTTCAAAATCATACGTTTTCCTATCTGGCTTCACAAACATATTGACAGCAATCGATGCTAAATTACAAACGGCGATTTCATCTTTGGAAGTGTACTCAACGATTTCCGTACATAAGTTACTGCTTCGAATAGTTCCTAAATTCTGCTGGTTACTTTTCCTGTTGCATGCGTCTTTGTAAAGCATATAAGGTGTACCGGTTTCTACTTGGGAGGCGATGATAGCTCGCCATAGTTGTTGAGCAGGAATTTGTGTAACGTAACGCTTCTCTGATTCATATTTTTCATACAATTTTTCAAATTTTTCGCCCCAACAATCCGGTAAGCCCGGGCATTGATGTGGACACATTAATGACCACACCCCTGCAAGAAAATAATGAAAATAATTCTGCGATTATATAGCGAAAATAAACTTTCCACTTGATTTGAATCACTATTCCACACTAAGCTATTTACATACCATTAGCCTCAACACGTCGCATAAACAAATCTGGTATCCATAAAGCATAAAATAGATCTCTAGCTCGAGCTTCTTCGATTCCAGTATTTTTCTTCAAGTTAAGAAAGTCCAAAATGTCGGCATGCCACGGTTCTAAATAAATAGCAAAAGCACCTGGTCTTTTATTACCTCCTTGATCTACATAACGCGCTGTATTATTGAAAACTCTCAACATCGGTACTAAACCGTTTGATACTCCATTTGTACCGGCAATGTATGTTCCTTTGGCTCTAATATTGTGGACATTTACTCCAATACCACCAGCAGACTTTGAAATATAAGCGCATTGAGATAAACACGTAAATATGCCTTCAATTGAATCATCAGGCATCATCAGCAAGAAACAGGAAGATAGTTGAGGTCTTGGCGTTGCAGCTGAGAACAGTGTTGGACTAGCATGAGTAAAGTATTTTTCAGATAAGTAATTGTAAGTTTCGATAGCTGCATCGATATCTTCACCGTGAATGCCGACAGCTACTCGCATCAACATATGTTGAGGTCTTTCAACAACTTTTCCGTTAATTCTCAGTAGATACGATCTTTCTAAAGTTTTGAAACCGAAGTAATTGTAAGAAAAATCTCTATCGTAAATAATGCAGGAGTTTAAACGATCCGCGTTTTTCATAATAATTTGGTAGTGTTTATCCGAAATCATTGGCGTTTTCAATCCAGTCTTTTCGTTTACCATGTTGTATAGTGCTTCAATTACATCTGTAACCAATTTAATGTGAATTAATTACATTTACAACAAAAACGTTTTCGCATTATTATATTATATTCAGTGTAAATAGGATATTTTAAGTAATTTTAGTGTATATGCTTATGCAACTTAACAGGTCCTTGCTCGGCCGCCATATTATAGAAGTGTTGTTCTGTCCAAAAAATTAATATAGACCCTCATTTTTCTAAGGCATAGCGTAATTACTTTTGAAATTTTTGCTATCCACGATGATCAACAGCTTCTCGATGAGGATTTTAGTTAACTTCTTCACTCTAGGTAGACGACTTTTGACTCAAGTTTACTAAGTTCAATTTAGTTTACTTATCACCTATAAAAACCTTTATCGAAAGTTATTTTAATCTCTGGGTAGCTTTAGAAAGAGAATAGGCCAGGTAATCAATATTTAGAATGTTTGTTTAGTGGATGGTATATCAATCTCTAGGACAGATTTCTTTTGAACATGTTTCAATTTAGAGATGTAAAGTAGTTCTCGTTGTAAATCAGCAAATACTGCTCAAATATGCAAGACTGCTAAGACTTTCAAAGAAAAGTGTAATATGTAATATGGACTTACAATGAAAATATAAGAGATTTTACTTCTCTCACAACAGACAAACGCTGCTGCAGAGATGCATTGTTGTCGTGCTTCACTTAAGAATTTGCAATAAAGGATTCGTAAATCGTTGGCACATTGACTTAATAATAGATTGCCAGTTATAAAAAGAAAGTAATTTTTAATTAAGAAGATAGAATTTCATCCTTGAATAATTAAATGAAAATCCCTATTTTGTAGTTGTAAAAACAACTTTTTTGCAAATCCCTGAAATTAAGAATAAATAAACAATACAATTACAACACTGCATATTCGTGCACATTTTCACGGTGATTCAAGTTAATATAATAAAACCTTGTTAATCCGAATCTCCAGTAAAACGAATTATTCTGTAATGCCAAGCGAAAATTATTTTTAATGTAACAAACGACATCGCTAACACACGAATGAAAAGTCAGAAATACTTCAGATACTAGTTGCTGTTGAATGCAATGTCGACAAAGTAACAGTTTCAGATATAAAAAAGAATAAAGCTACAATCGAAAAGTTGGCATTGGATGGCCAAAAAGATGCAAAATATGGAAGCAACGAGTAACGTTTCTTTCTAGAGAAAATCAAAAAGCCATTTTAAAAACCTAATTTCCAGTCGAATATACATATATATATATAAGCTAATACGTAGTTCACTATGGCTCTGTTCCAAGAATAGTTTCATCACTCTTTTTGAAACAAACTAGAAATTTATTGACAACTAAGAATATGTAAGATGGTTGTTTCATGATCCTTTGCTGTCAGAAAATTGTATCGTATTACTTCAACTGTTAGACCGAAACGGTACATGTTTGGCGAAACTTTATATCATTTTCGAAAATGTATTTTTTTTGTTGTCAAGTTCAAATAATTCTTGCTTAACGCGTCTTTCCGAAACAGTAAAAATGAGATTTTTGATACTATTTATTATAAGAAATAATAAAAATAATACTTAATTGAAAATGGAGCCAGGCTGACAACCTGAATAATTCAAGCATAGTAATAGCGCTGCGAAAAAGGATTTAACAGAAAAACTGAATCATGTTCATAAAACCTAAATCTATATTTACATATATCTATCACAAGTAACCATATGAAAACACAATCTCGCTGGAAAACGTACTTATTTTTCTAAGATTTATTTTTGCATTACAATAAATATTTGAGTTTATATCACCAGTATTTGTTGAAATAAAGATCCTTTTATCAGCAGACGGTAAACAGTAATAATTACACATGGCAACCTTATATATGAACGAACTACGCCACGTCGAGGGTCTTTTTGCAGCTTGTTACCTTTAATATTTTTTTCTGACTACAATAATGACCTGATTAAAAATCGAGTTCGGTGTATGTATGTTAAAACTATTTTTCTACATATTTCTCATATTTTACTGTCCCAGTACAAGCAAAACGATTTCTTAAATTTTCGAAAGTTTACTTATTTATAGCAAAACATATGCCAACGGACAGCAAACCATTTTTATCACTGGCTCCAAGTATATACGGTTATTCACGCAACAGGTTTGTTAGAACTTTTCAATGTTCTTGAAATTCTACAATTCTGAAAACTTGTAGTTAAAAATAGTGTTATCCGGTCTAATTTTTTTTTTTATGTGGTTGGGTGCTTAGTTGCAGTGACTCCGTAAACTGTATCGCTTGTCTCGCTATCACTGCAACTCTAGCGGTGTAGTTTGGTGTGTGTAAATTGTGTTTAAAGGGCTTTGTGACAGCATCATATCGCCTTGGCAAGTCGATCCGGGATTAAACTCTCTGAAAAAATGTCACAGTCCCTCCAGAGAATTGAACCCCGGCACCTATCGTCCTCTCACAACAATAGTCAGCCACCTAACCACTGCGGCCATCGATCCGTTGATGAAATTATTTACACTATTGTATTATCACTTCCGGTTTACCGGAAGTTTAAATCAACTTTCTTAATTTAAATAGCATACTACATTTTTTGTGAGTTTTTTAGATCGCGCATGCAATTCTGCATCAAAACTTATTAACCCTCAATGTACCAATACTTTTGTAACCTGCCAACTACCGGCCGGGCCTAAGAAGCCCATAGTTAGTTTCATAATTGTGTCAGTTTTTAGCATTTGTCACTGATTGAATCGAATGGAGATTACTGTAAACAAACCAGTAAGTTTTGAACATCTCATCATCTATAACATCTGGTCCATTGTATCTACTCCAGCTTTGGTTTCATTATATGACAATATTATTTCGGGTTTTCGCTTTTCATTGGTTTCATCGTTTTTTCGTTCATAGTGCATTGTACTCAACAGTGGAACTACCTTTCCCATTTTGGGACAGTATGACACAATAGTTGCGTTGTGTCTAAATCCATAAATACTTGAATATACTTTTCGACCAGCAGTTACACAGAATTCACTTGGTAACTCTGGTTTGTTGCGCCGAATAGTACCAACTAGCGTTAAGTTATTTGATAATAAGTATTCCGCCAATGAATAACTAGTGAAAAAGTTATCACATGTAATATTCCTTCCACTGCCTTCAATTTCTACTACAAGACTTTTTACTACTTGTTCACCTTGTTTCACAGTTTTTTCTTCTCCGGCTTCTTTCCCTTTGTAAATATTCATTTTCCAAACATAAGAAGTTGCACGTTCACAAATTGCCCAAAATTTTATGACATAACGTCCTGGCTTTAAGAGAATATATTGTCGAAAACAACGTTCTCGGAAAGTCACAAATTGTTTATCTATCGTCATGCACCATTCTGGACTATACAGGGTGTCCCAGCAATAAAAAGACGGAATAGTAAATATGTAATGTCCGAACAGGCTCACACCTAAATATACCAAAATAACGAAGAAATTAAAAAATTCAAAATTTATTATTTTTCGTACGAAATTTTTATATTAGAAAATTCTATTACGGACCTGACTGAATGTATACATACGTTTATATTCGTCGAGACACTAAAGAATGCAGCGCAAACATTTTACAATCGTATGTATGTAAGTGCGTATTCATAAAGCAACAGTCACACTATTGATAAAGCGCTTCACCAGCTGTACTAGCTCAACTAATAGTAATATGCACATAGCTGATCGATTGTTTTCTGGCCAAACTTTTTCGGTGACAGTGAAAGAGAACTATTGCACAAACAATACGGGTTAATGCACTTAACTTTGTAGTTTATAACAGCTGATACTAATATTTGTGACGTTTATTGGAGTAAATGTAAAACTATTTACTTATTTTTTATCTAGAGTTGTTAAAAATTAAACAAAAATTTATCTCGTAAATAATTTTAACAGCTACTGGAAAAAAATCAATTCATGATTTGATCTTTATTATCAAGTATGAGTATGCAGTATTCGTTCGGTTTGTACCGCGCTCGTCCAGGCCCGGCGTAAGGCCAACTAAATTCTTTATTATTTTTTTTCTGCAGTTTGCGTACGAATAGAGACTTCATATTTTGGATTTACGCTTTTTAGCATTCCAGCTTGGCATTACTGCTACTCCGTCTTTTTATTCCTGGGACACTCTGTATACTTCCTTCAAATATAAATTCCAGATATCAAAACACTCCTGAATTGGTTGCAGTTTTTATTTCTTTGTTTAGCTGCTCGTGCTGCAGCATCGTCAAATCGTAAACAACGTAATAAGTATTGGAATCGATTTCTACTCATTGCTTGATTGAAAATTGCACGACCGTCTTTTTTACTTCACATCTGTATTACTGGTTCATTTCGGGACTTGAATACGCCGATGAGGATCAGGACCCCAATAAACAAGGTTTCAAGGTTTTACCATCTATCTTTCAAAACTGTAGCCCCCTCTTTATTTGTCCACTTGCAAATGATATCTAATAATGGCACATTCCCTTGACAAAACGTGTAGGTCCAAGAGTTGACTTGATTATATTTTTAGCTGCTGCTCTTCTTCCAGGTAGTTGTATTGGCTCCGAAGGTACCTTATACCCAAAATCGGCTGTTTTTGAGTTATTCAATTTTTGTCAAAAATACGGCCAATGTAATTATTGTTAAAACTCTGTATCCCGGAAATCATTGGATATGTAGACTTCACATTTGACGTGTTACTAGGTGAAATACAGCGCTTCAAATCTATGTCTCCCAAGTTATGTCTATGTATACAGAGTCGTCCAAAATTAACGCTCATTTCAACTAAGTTCTCATCAACGAAAATTCCTTTTTTTTAATAGAACACCCTATATATTATTGCTTTTTTGAATTCACTTAATAATTCTGTATCATTTATTATTAGACATATTAGCTTCTATCTTTTACTACGCCTTTTTAATGTATTTAAAATCTGAGTAATTCTTGAATATGAAAATAATTCATATTCTATTTGTACTATAAATACACATATGTAGTTTAGTCAAGAGAATTAGCAAATGAAATATATTACAGAAAAGAAACAATGTTTTAGATTTATTTTTCGTTCATGGAGAATGTCTACATGAAATACGTCTAGAATTTATTTATTTTATTTAAAGAGTGTCGCTGCCTACTTTCAGTATAACGAGGAACACAATTGATCAATGGAGTTTGCGGGTCATGATATCCAAGTGTATCAAAAAGTTAAAAAAAAAAGTACATAAATATGTTTGTATTTTTCTATTCTCATAAACAAATAAAAGATTCAAAAATAAAAGACGAGCACTAATTTCAATATCGTTCAACTACACTCAAAAACCAAGATCATAGAAGGAAGAAAGAGCGTTTTTTACATACTTTTTATAGCTTAGAATTTTTCATAAGAAAACATTAAAAGTTTAGAAAATCAACGACCTGATGTACTAATTACTTCACATATGCCTCTTTAATTAGTGCTAATTAGTTACGTACTATTGCCATTTTTTTTGTGCTATTTTGCACAACATGCACATGAAATAGACTAGGTTAGATCATTATAGTTAGTAACATTGCGCACATTTAGCAAAAGCAAATAGCTACTGATGAACTGGTAGCATTGAACTACGATTGGTCGCAGTTTAAAATTTGACCAATCATATCTGAATGCTATCAATCCATCGGTAACTGTTTGCTTTTGCTGAATAAAGCTATTCTCGTAGAATTTTATTGACTGTTTTGAGTTAGGTATTACGATACCTGTAAATTGTTTCTTCGTTTCTTTGTGCAAGTTGGAGACTTCAATTCGAGCAGCTAATGTAGCATAATCTGGGTGATCCGTTGTCATTGTGGCAGCTGTTTCGGCAGCCAGGGTATCCAACTCGACCGTAGTAACACCAGGATATAATCCATTTATTACTTTCAATGTTATGGATAACTACGATAGCACAAACGATAGATATTGTAGAAAAAAAAATTATATATAGATGTCTTACGGGATCCACAAATTCCATATTTAATCCGTAACATAGTTTCTGAATTCTTGAAGTAATCTTATCTAAATGCACCTGTTCTTTCCTGCCGTCTGAAATTATTGATGTAAAATTGGAATTAGTTTTTATAAATAGTAAACAATCACACATTTAAAATAACCTCACCTCGCTTTATCACATACATCTTGCTCACTGGCTTGTTCACCATTGTGCCCTTTTTACATTAAATCAAACAGGTAAAAAGTATAAAGGCACGGGAGGACTGCAGCACAATAGACTCATGCATGAATAAGTTTGAGCGGGTAAATCAGATTAACCATACTTTTATAGCAGAAACCGTTGGACTTGGCGCGAATTTTAAGCTTGTTTATTGGTCGCAGTGGATTCAATGTAGGCAACATCTAAAAATGAAATTTACTAAAAAAAAAGTATGTAAATTCGCATAATGTATAATTTAGATAATAAAAATTTACGTGTAATAATAAATCATGAATTAACTTATAAAATACACGTATATAAAAATTTACGTACCAATCTTACCATCGATTTTTCAAACGTTTAAAATTGTTTAATAAACTTTTTGGAAACCGAAACTGAGTATATACTTATATAGTTGTTACCTTTAATTCCATTACAGAATAGTTTGATAACAATTTTAAAGTGTGTTTTATATAATTTATTTTTTTTTAGAACTGCATAGTCCGTATGGTCACGTGGTCTGTTACACTTGAATATTTCGAGTAATGTTGGTTGCCTATATAGTCAGTTAACTCTGAACTATTTATTGTTTATTAAAAGCGATCGAAAGTCAAGAAATTTAAATTAGTGCAATAATTTAGGAAATTCCGATTGGAAACTTAAGATTTATGCTATATTATTGGCCTCTCAGGCAAACTTTGAGTTCTGATTACTTAAAATTTGATTGAATTGACAAAAAATTTGTCTGCTCTCGTCTTCAGTATTTATACATTTTATTTTATTGAATGATTAATTTCCTAGCATACTCTATATTATAGGTATAAGTACACACAATCTAATGTTACCTTCAAACATCATGAACCATTATGTAAGATGTTAAACAGTTTATTACCTGTAACATTAGACCCAGATGTAACATAACCCAATTATGATATGAGCTTCTGCAATGAGCAAAGAGGAGCAATACGTCGGTTACCTTAGCAACCCTCCGCGTGCAGACAAAGGAACGGCTAACTCATCTTTAATAAGGCGATCAATTATGAAACTACCGGCAACTTCTGCAGACTCGACTCTACTCCCGCTAATAATTATTATATTTTTCTAATTGTGTTTCGAGTTTCTTTCGTCTTATTCTTAGCATCCCGATTTTTCTTATCTTTGGCTTTTACATCTGCTACACACCAAAATTAGGGGTGTATAGTCGTTGTTAACGAGAAGTGACGCTTTTCCAATTTTCGCAATAATAATATAAAGACAATATGGTATATCGTTATATGTTACTATACAATATAAATATGTACGTGATGTACACTTTTCTGCATATGCACATATGGGGATTTTTTAAGTTTTATGTATTTTCATTCTGTTCCAAAAGCAGTTAGAGAGCAGTTAAGACAATTTCCAATGATCAGTATATCAGTAACTAAATTTTATGCTATTCCACTAATGTATCGTAGTTAAATAGTATTTAGATACTTTTTATAGTATACGCCTTTAAAATGCCAGTGAAATTGAAAAATTATTCAGTATAAGTTGTTATCGACTAATCCAGATAGATACTACGCTCTATATAGTTTTTGTCTTCATGTTAATTGTTACTTATGTTCGAAAAATTATTTCTTGCTGCAGAATATCTACAAATTGCACTTTTTGTGGCTAACTGTACATTTTTATTCCATCTGACATACCAAGTGCAAAATTGTATATAATATAGAAGTTTAACGGTCTGCAGTATATATAGAAGGGACTTTTTTCCCTAATGAAGGGTAGTCGTGTATGGATCTGGTTGGGTCTGGTGAGACAAAGAAGGAAATTTGGCTAATATACGGAACTAGTGGGGGCGCGTTTTCTTATCATTAACAAGCATACGCTCGATTCCCTTTTCTCTTTTACTGTTGGCCGGAACCTCCGATTCAGATGCGACCTTTGCCAATATTTCACTTTTCGATCCCCGAATACGACACAAATATGATCTCTTATTCAATTTATTAGCAGAATTAATTGCTTGAAAGCGTACCATGTTCATTTACCGCGGTCAATTTATAAATGATAGCTTCAATAAAAACAAAAAGTAATTTTGGAAAATATGTTTTTATTACAATTAGTTAAATTCGTTAATAACGTTTTAATTTGTTATTAATATTACAGTATAAAACATTGTTGTCGTGGCGAGAAAATAAGTTACGTCAAAGAATGAAAATAAATTTGTTTTAGAGGCAGAACAATGGCCATCAGCGAAGTTCGGAGGCCGTTCAGAAGAAAGACCATCAAGCGAGTTAATGTAGCATAAACCGCCGCAGGGTGCTATGATTTTTAATGTTGCATGATTGTAGCGGGTTTCGAGAACTGAGAGGGATGTCTTGAAATACCCTCTCTCCCCGAACGAATTTCAACCCTCGCCACCAACAATAATGCGATAATTTTTTTTGCTTTTTTGTATAGGGGTGATCATAGCATATGAGGGAGTGATGTGCATTTCTTAAAGTTCACTGAATTATTGAAAAATATCAATTGACTTTATATGATTTCGGTTAACATGTTATTTTGAAGGTGCAGTGGCTCACGGCATATTTGATGCAGTGCCTATTTTAAAATATAAGTCCCAATAATTTAAAAAATAAAAAGAATATCGATAAAATTTTGATGCAGGTTTGTAAACGCATCTTCTTCATAACGAAATTCACAAATATACACTGCCACGTTTCGCAACTCACAGCTTATTCGATGCAGATGCAATTTTTGCGTGTTCAGTTGACAAGTTGTTGCGCTGTGGTTGGTGGTTTTATCTCAGCCGTTAGGGTTGCAATTACAATTAACAGAAATAACAAGCAATTAAATTTTAGCTAATACACGACTTAAAAAAAAAGATGGATCGCCGTACTGTAGAACAGCGTAAATTGGTCTTATATCATTATAAATTGGGACAATCGTACAGAAAAATTGTTCAGATGGTCAATATGTGTGCGCCTACATCGAGTGAAAGATAAGGGAAGAAGTGCATCAAATAAAATTTTCAATGCATCTGACGAGCGATACATTGTCCGGAAAATCAAAGCAAACCCGAAGTTATCGGCTCCAAAATTAGCTATTGAAGTTCAACATGAATTAGGAAAGTCATGCAGTGCTGAAACCATCCGTCGCGTCGTGTGCTTCGCGAACTTGACTTTAATGGCCGAGTAGCTCGTAAAAAGCCGTTCTTGAGTAAAAAACATCAGCAAAGTCTTCTCCCCTGTGCTAAGGACCATGTTAGTAAGGACGCTGACTTTTGGAACACAGTAATTTTTGCAGATGAGTCCAAGTTCAACATTTTTGGTTCCAATGGCATGTCCTACGTCTAGCGGAAACCCAACACCGATTTAAGAAGGAGAACCTCAAAACCACAGTGAAGCATGGCGGAGGAAATGGATGGTTTGGGAAATGTGATGGTTTGGGCCTCAATATACTCAAAAAAGAATTTGAAGATTTGAAGTTTTATCAAAACAACGATCCGAAGCACAAGTCGGCAATTGTGCAGTCCTGGCTCATATGGAACTTGTTAATACCACCGGCCCAGTCTCCTGACATGAACGTATGCAATTGCAAATCTCTGGGCTATGTTGGACAAAATATCCGTAAACATAAAATTTCCAGCCGCGATGAGTTGAAAAAGACTCTGCTACTCTGGAAGAATGGCAAAAAATTCCCCTCCCCCTCCCCCACCATCCCCTTCCCCAACATTACGCAAAATCAATAGATTATATTATTATTTAATTTTTATATTGTTAAACAGCATTTGTGTAAAATAAAAGAAGTTTCTCAGTTAAACTAGATACATTTATATATGTTACAATTTTGTGTCGATATTCCTTTTATTTCTTAAATTATTTGGACTTATATTTTAAAATATGCACTGCATCAAATAAGCCGTGAGCCACTGTATAGCCTTTTATAATTATCAACTAGAAAATGTATCGAAGGGGCGAACTTCACATCAACAGCATTAAGGCTCTAGATTCAGTCAACGAATTTTAGCGTTTTTAGGGGTTTCGTAGAAAACTGATTACAAAGTAACTATTCCATATATTTGAATGCGGTTTTCGACAATTCTTTCCTAAAGGATAATACTATGCTTCTATAGAACCACTTTTTTTAAATTAAATTTGTTTACAATAATACAGACTTTTAAAAATTCCCTATTTTTGAGTACCTTGTTTACAAACAATATTTGATTTTTTCAAAAATGTAGCACTATAGAAGCATAGATTTACATTTTAGGTATAAAACAAATCTAAAATAATAGCCCTGTCTATAAAAATAAACTCATAATCATATTTCTGCCAAACCCTTTAATCGGAAATTTTTTAGCCGTAAGCCGGCGACACCTTAGGCAAATTTACGAACATAATGTGGAAAGCGTAGTGGACCACATTCGAATATTTGTTAGTTAATTACTTTGTAGTTTATTTACTGTGAAATTCTTGAAAATGCTAAAATTTGTGGACTGAATCTAGAGCCTTAAAGAATTATGCATAACGTTTTAAAAATATGTAAGATGATGCATATTACAAGGACAGTAAGAAATAAAAAAAGTTTTCCCATAAAATTTAAAGATTCAGCCAACGACAAAACATACATATAATAGTGGGTTCAATAGTTCAACATTATTTTATCGTCAAACACTTGTGGCGGAAATTGAATATTTAGGTAAAAATATGTAGGTGTAGGCAATATTGTTCTATTTAGATAGAGGAATTGCTTGTGAAAATCGTGTAGAAGTACTACATGCAAGAAGATGAAATTGTTGTACCTGCAAAGTTTGAATATTCTTTAATATTATAGTGTTCTAATAATTCGGCTAATAATTCAGTGTGAGTATTTGAAATTGCGAGTTAAAGACACAAGAAATCTTCCACGCAATATTTGTAAATATGTACTACGGACAAGAAAAGGAACTATTTCTAAATATTAGTTTTTAAAACAAAAAATATAGGTATATATCGTTGGCACCTAGTTCTTCACTGGCTGTCTTGATGCAGAAGTAGAACACTAAACACTTCAATCCACAAATCATCAAAAAACTTTTTACTAAAACACCGACGCGTTTCGACAACAAAGCAAAGGTGATAATAAAACTGTACTATACAGTTTTATTATGACCTTGATAATGACAGCTTTGCTGTTGAAATGGGTCGGTGTTTTAGTAAAAAGTTTTTTGGTGTTTTGTGGGTTGAGTGGTATGGATCTTGATAGTAGACGCACATTAGATAAACATGTAAACAGTAAACCAAACCGCAAATGCTGGTCGAGATAAATTAGATATGCAGTTAGGACCGCCAAAAAGAAATTATTTGTTTTGACCTGGAAACATGTTTGCGTCACAGAGCTCATCTATATTTCAGGTTTTTTTCGTGTAGAAAACTTACAATTTAACAATACACTTCAATTTGCAAAAAACAAACATACTGTTGCATTTGAAGCTAAGGATTGCATGGCAGAGAAGAAAGTGATAATAAGCGTTTTTCTTGGTAAAAAACTACGTGCTGATGTTCCATTTATAAAAGAACATATTCATTCGTCCCATTTCTGCGTCTCGCGAATCAGAAACTCCATAATGAGTTTTGCGAATCTGCAGCATCCTGTAGGTGGATGGATAACTTGGACAGCCAAATTGAAAGAAAATTGGTCGAACTTGATATTATGGGTTTGAAGCATCACGACAGAATAAAAAAAAAGTATGTGTATAAGAAACATTTTACTTTTTTAACCTGGGTTCTTATCTACGCCAATCTTTTTTAAAGTTACTTAGCGGAAATTTAGTGATTGATTAAAAATTCTAATATTTAGTGATGGGCAGAATCGAATACTTTTAAGAATCGAATACTTTAGAATCGACAACTTTTAACAATCGAGACGTTCATTCGAATACTTGAGTAGGTACTCGCATACAGATGGCAAACGATCCTACATTGTTCTCGAAAACTTTAGTAAGATGGGAGTATTCGAATGCGAAACGGCAAAGTTCTTGATTTCGGACCGTTCTCAAGCCCACTTGAGAACTCATGAAAGTATTCGAATACATATTCTCGGATTTCAGTTCTCGGTTCTCGTATTCATATGCACCGATTTTTGAATTCGAAAGAAAGTGTACCTATGAATCTTTGTTCTCGTATGTTAATTTTCGGTTCTCGAGATCCAACAGGTGCATGCATATAAATTTGTATTATTAGATTATGACGACTACAAACACTATTGGAATTTAGAGGTTGCAAATTTTAAAATATACTGAAATTTATTGTACCTTGTACCTATATGTATAAATTATGTAGATACCACTTGAAATGTTAATCAGAATATAATAACAGAAAAGATATTTTTTTAAATATTTTTTAAATATAAAAAAAATTATGCAAACAAAATAAATAAGTTACTACATAATAAGTTGTTACAATATTTCTAAAATAAAATAAAAAAGAGAATTACAAGTAATTATTTAGAAAAATTATTTCGTCCAGATGTTTCGGTGATAAACGGTTTCGGAGCATATTCGTTATCTGTCCAGTTTTTTAAAACACTTTGTGTGGACATCGATGTTGCAGGAATTGACAGATATTTTGCTCGAAGTTGGTATAATTGACGAAACGTTGTCCGATGCAATTTCCAAAAATCTAATGGATTTTCTTTGCGTGTAAGATTTGGGATTTCTAAGTAGCGCTGTAACATTAAATCTATCGTATTGTGTACCGATGTAGTTTCCTGCAAGTGTGTTATTTTGGCATCAAAATGAGACCATAGCGAATGTCCTACAGGAGCGCCTGGAATCGTAGGAGTTACTACTAAGTTTTCAACGTGTTGATAATCACGCATTATCACAAGAATTTCTTCCGTGATCCATCTCTGAGCGCTTTCAATATTTTCCTGAGCACTAAATGCCAATGTCTTCAGGCGTGGATCTGAATATGTTGCTTTTGCTGCTAATATATTCGTTTCAAATGATCGACGATTCACTGCGCTTAATAGATGCTTTTTTATAGGAATGGACTGACTCTGGTGTTTCCAATGCCATTTTATTTTACCACGTTTACATTCAACTCACTTCCGCGGCAGTGAGTAGGGACGTAGGCAGGGAAGTGGGCAGGACGAGTATGTGAACACATGAAAAGTATTGTTTTCATATTCGTCCTGCCCACTTCCCTGCCTACTTCCCTGCTCACTGCCGCGGAAGTGAGCTGAATGTAAACCAGGTATATGGATCATTGCGTTGATAAGTGGAATTGTCAGTGAAAGTGTGGTATACTTACCACCTGATAATTCTACAGTCACTAATTCTGCAACTTTTAAAATCGGAATGCACTCTAATAATATGATCTTTCACTGGGATGCATCTAAATTTGCAGGTGACTTGGTTAGATTCATTAACGCGACTGATAAAGGATCTTTCAGTTTTCGCAAACGTTCCATCACAAGAAGGGTGGAATGCCACCTGGTCGGTACGTCTTGCTTCACTTTTCGAACAGGAAGGTCTGCTGTTGAACATATCATTCAGTACTGTTGTAGCAACAACACTGTGTTTAAAATGTCCTACTAAGTTACTACGACATTTGTTTAAAAGTTCTTTGAAAGGTTCAATTTTACTAATTGCCTCATTTACGCACAAATTCAGAGTATGAGCTACACATGGATGATGTTCCTTATTAATGTGTTCTTTTGCGTTTTTTTTTAATTAGCGACGTTGTCGGATACCTCGACAACGATTTTATTTGGGATATTCCACTCACTAAAAATAGATGAAAGAGCGGATCCTATATTTCTTCTAGTATTACTATCAGATACCTCTTTTGCTGCCAAAACTTGCGACCACAATTTATTTTTATGGTAATAAAATGACTTATAACTCTTATGTATGATTTTTGTTGCTATCAGATGCCTATAAATCTGCTGTAACGGAAATATGTTGTATTTCATTTAGTATTGACTTAACTTTAATTTTTACTTCTTGCATCTGAGTACGAGAACCGAAAACAAGTATTCGAATACATTCATAAGTTCTCGAGTGGTTCCAAGAACAGTCCGGAATCGAGAACTTTGCCGTTTTGCATTCGAATACTCCCATCACTACTATAATATTTACACCGACTTGCAAATTAACAATACATCAAATGATGGACGGGTTTATTAGTATTAACACAGCAAGCAGGAAATTAAATATACCAAAAACTACTATATACTACTCTATAATATAGAAACAAACAAGACTGTTATACCTATAGTCAGTCACGCATTAGACAATCTATATCCTCTATTTTTGAAAAATATCTGCTTTTTTCAAAGGCATTTTAAAGAGGAACACATGAAAAACCTAAAGAAAAGATACCCAGTGGTAATTTGTCGCAAGAATGGAGAGCATTTCAACAAAGAGCAAATGAAAAACAGAAACTTAAAAGAAATTATAAAGAAGAAAGAAGAGAAATTGTAAGCCAAGAAAGCTAAAGGAACTACTTATAAACAAAGAAAGACCGGTGCCACTAAAAACGAAAAGAAAATCGACAACGAGTAAATACAGAAAACAAAAATGTTGATTGTGCATTCTGTGGTGATAAACTTATAAGTGCAGTGGAAAATGAAGTCCTGAAACGGTTGAAAACCGTCATAATCGCTCTATTTTTTTTATACAGCGGTCTCACATTAGCGGTCCTCACAATCGTTCCCTCATGCATTTTTTCATCATGCTGGTGGAATGTTTCTTCAAGTTTTAAAGAAATGTGTTATTAATACGTTGGCAACACTGAAGGTTAATTATCTAATTGTCTGTCAAATAGACAGTTGTTAAATGAGGTTATGTTGCTTCTTTCTTGTTTTAATTTATCTTCTTGTAAATCCTAGGTAACTCCATTATACAGTTATTGCATGATCAGTGTTATTATCCTTTATTACGTTATCATCACTTGAAAATCTTACGTACAACTTTTGTGGAAAACAAACAAATTTATGAATGAAAGTAAGCATTACTTATTTTTTGTATCAATTCTTTTCAATCTTCAATACTATAGGTAAACTTAACAATTATACACGCGCCTTACACGTGGGGGACTTTTTTTAACCCTACTATTAAGTCACTTTACATTACCCTTTTATACAAGCATCTGTTTAAAAATCAACCCTTTTTATATCAAATGTTTTTTTATTGGATATAGGGTTACAATGTGTCTGTACCATAATTTGATTTTAGTGTTTATAAGAGGTTCTTTTTTCATTTATTGCATTAAAATTTTAGTAATTTAAGGTAAGTTTTTATTATTTTAATTTTAAAATTATGGTAACAATTTTAAAAATTATTCTTATTACAGAATGGTTAGTGAAGTTTATATCTTGTGGTTAAATGTGAACTTCCATCGTATTGGTGTAGGGAAATCTAATATAATTTGAAACAGCTTATCTGGCAGTGCAGATGATTTATATCGTACATCGTAAAGCATGGTATATAAGGTTCAAATTCACTAGCAATGTAAAAAAAGGGTTCTCACCCTTTTATTTAAAAAAGGGTTGCTTTTTAATAGTGTAATGGATGAAGGGACTGCATATGCGTAGAAGATTCTTTCTGCCGAGAGGAAAATCCATATACTACACATTGCTCGATCCCCACCATTGCAGTAGCGAACAGGTCTACTCGCAGACAGTTTTCCTTCGACAACCCTTGAGTTAACTTTACATAGATGCTCCACCCCTTTTTTTTTAAGTATCAGAGGGTCACCCTTTCGCTGCATATTTAAATTTAGTTGAAGTTTAGCAGTCTTCCTGTGTAGGTGTTACTGATCATTTTGTGTGTTTCTCTGTTATATATTGGTGAGTAAACATTTTTATAAAGGATTTAATAGCATGGAAAATTGTGATTTTTCTTGTTATATTTATTTTTTTTTGAATTTCATCAATATTTATAGATGTTTGTCTTTAATCTCTTTGGAAAGGGGATAAAACAAACCGACAACAAATAAAAATGGCAAATTTTGATTTATTTTGAACATAAGCACAATATTTTTTAATATCCTGGATTTTCTGTATGGGCCCCAATGGCGGAAATTTTGAGAAAATGTTTGTCTTCAATATAGTGCTCATGCACTTCTTGTTGATTCCATGGGCTTCTACCGTTTATTTTTGTGTTTGAATTATTATTTGGTGCTTATTTAGTAATGCTCTTAATAAAGCAGAATGTTTTAGTTATTTTTGTTGGAAGCACTAGATTATAAAGCAAGCAATGCCTAAGTAATTTTAAAATATAAAGAAAGCACTTTCAGTAGGCAACATAGTCAATTTAGAGAAATTATAAAGCAGATGTACAGTGGTGTTTCTTCTCGTCCTATACAGTGTAATCCATGGAATTGGTTCATTAGAACTTTTCGATGTTCCTGAAATTCTACGATTCTAAAACTAACAGGGATACTATCTGGTTTCATTGGCGAAATTGTTTACGCTTTCATATCACTTACCGGTAGTTCACGTCAACTTTCTTAACTTAAATAGCATAGTATATTTTTTAATCAATTTTACATCAAAACTGATTCAGGTACTTTATATTCAAAATCAGTTGGTTTTGAGTTATTCAATTATTTCAAATATGCGACCAACTGCAACGTTATATTAAAAATTCTGTATGTCTCGAACCATTGCAAGTGAAGACTTCATATTTGATATGTTACTAGCTGAAATACAGCGCATCAAATCTACGCCTTCAAAATTCTGTCCCTGTATACAGGGCCGTCCAAAATTTACGTTCGTTTCAACTAAGTTCACATTGATGAGTCGTTTTTTAAAATTAGAACAGCATTTTTGAATACACCTAATAATTCTGTATCACTCATTTGTCATATTGGTTTGTATTTTTTACGGTTTTCAAGTTATTAGTGCTTTCTTGGCGAAAGTTCGTAAAATACGTCTATTATGTCCCTAATTCAGGAGCGGACTTTCAAAGTTTGTTTTGTTTGAGTTTTAAAATTATTAACCAGAAAGAAGAGGACACTAGAAAGTTTGTTGCGACAATGTTATGTGTACTATTGTTGCAGTATACTGGCAATGGTGACAATGGTACACATTTTGTATCAAAATTAAGTCCGCACAAAATAGATAACAAATTGTGAGTTATAATACAATGTCCCTTACAAACATTTGTTATGGTTCTTTATTCAAAATTTAAAGCAAGTTTAAGGCAGTTACGTCTATTCGTAAATGAAACATAAAATGTTGATGTAGTTTTGAAGTATAATCAACTCGGAGTATTCTTCATATTGATATTCATTGAATTAATGATTTTTCAATGTTTTTACAATTATTGTTTTCATTTTCTTTGTTCGTTTCAATGAAGTCGTATAATTTGTTTCTAGATCATCATGCTTGTATTTCAGTTCTGTTAAGGGTTGTCACATGGGCAAAAAGGTTTTTTTCTTTAGCTGTTTCTAAATCGACATCAATTAACTTAACTTAGGAACTTATATAAATCGATACGTATACATATGTCATACTACTATGCTACTGTAGACACCATAGAAATCTGTATTCAATTTGTCAAACCGATAAATGTTGGGATCGTATCGTATTGAATTTTCATGTAAACACGGTGGCATAGGATCCAGTATAGACTGACATTTAGTTATGCGCCCAAAACTCATTTGACGTAGCTAACCTTATGGGTGCTTATGGTTCTCTTGTGTTCTGTTTTGTCGGCTGTATTACCTTGTTCATTATCTTAACGTCTTTAGGTGACTTTCTAATTGGATTATGAGCATGAGTTTATGTCATACGTTATTGTTTGTTTGCTTTAAATTCAGATAAATTTAGCCACCACGTTATCAACAAATTGGAAAGTATATATGAAATTGGATTGAGATTGAAACTCATTTCGTATGTCAACATATAGGTGTATTGTACCCAGTTTAGTTTCAATACTGCATGTAAACGTAGTACATACGAGGGAACGTTTTTATATTCGCGGAATGAGCGGCTTGTAGGGGGTGATTAGGCCCATTGGGGGCGTATTAGGGGCGTAATTAGTATAAATACGAACTTTCATTGTTATTAGACAGTTAGTCTTTGAGCTATCGTCAAACAAGTAACATAATCAGGAGTGAAAAGTGAAATATGGAAAAAATCGAATATCGTGCCGTTATAAAGTTCCTTACCAGGCAAGGAAAATCAGTCGCGACCATAATGAATGAGATGTCATTGGTTTACGGCGACTTTTGTCCAGGAAAAACCATGGTGTACAAGTGGCATAGTTTATTTAAACAAGAAGGGAATCCCTTGAAGACGACCCGAGGCCGGGCAGGAGCATTGAGGTGACCACTTATCCAAAAAGTTGAAAAAATTGTACTCGAAGATGCTCGACTAAAGAAGAAACAACTCGCAGAAATGGTTGGAGTATCCGATACAACAATTTTTAAAATCCTACACGATCATCTCGGCATGTCTAAGGTCAGCGCAAGATGGGTGCCGAGAATGCTCACGCCGCCGCAAAAACAACAGCGCGTAGAGTGTTCGCGTGCATTTTTGGACCCCTGGCTCTGTAATGAAGACAAGGATAGTGTATTGAGTCGAATTGTTACTGGAGACGAAACTTGGGTTCATCATTATGAACCTGAGTCCAAACAAGACTCCATGCAGTGGCATAAAAAGGGCACAGCACCTCCCAAGAAATTTAAAGTGTCACAATCAGCTGGGAAACTCATGGCAACGGAGAACTTGGGACTTGGAAGGAATATTGTTGATTGATTATAAAGATAAAGGTGTTTCTATAACCGGAGAATATTACGCTTCAATATTAGAGCGACTAAAAGAAGCCATTAAAGAGAAAAGACGGGGAAAATTGATGAAAGGTGTGCTGCTTTTGCACGACAACGTGCCCGTCCACAAGAGCCGCGTTGCGTTAGCTGCCCTGCATAAGGTGGGCTTCGAAATTGTGAATCACCCACCGTACAGCCCAGACCTCGCCCCGAGTGATTATTACCTGTTTCCGAAAATGAAAAAAGAGCTGCGGGGTAAAAAATTTACTGCCGATGATGAAGTCAAGGAGGCAGTTTCTGCGTATTTTGCAGATAAAGAGAAATCATTTTTTTATGAGGGTATAAATAAATTAATTGAAAGATGTGAAAAATGTATCCGTCTTGCAGGTGAATATATTGAAAAAGAAAAATAATTTGGTTTTTTTATTTCCACCCCTTATCCCCCATTCCGCGAATATAAAAACGCTCCCTCGTACATATATCGAATCATCCAGGAACAAGATTTTGGATAACATTTCCTCGATTAATTTATATTTACAAAACATTTTTCAAATATATTATTTGCTAATTTCTACTACATTATTGGTGAGTGAACCCCGGTATGTATGTATGTTGCGTACAATTAGAGACTTCTGAAAATCTCTATCGTAACGCGTCGCCAAACTATAGGCCAAAGTGTTATCTACATACATGTATAATTGATATAGCAAAGGAATTTTCTCCAAGTAATAAAGAAAGCTGTCTTAATAACTCAATGAATGAGCTTTATTAGAACTTAATTTTTTTATTATTTTATTTGTCAAAATTGGCGTGCATATTTAATTATTATAGAATGAATCGAAATAGTATTAAAAACGGTATTACTTACACAGTTATTGTAGTATTTATAATGAAAGTAGATAAAAAGAGAATCAATTTATTTTGTTTTATTGTACAATTGTGCATCGTATCTAAGTTAGTTTGTATACTCTCCGAAAGATGTCGGTAATAGACTCGAATCGACGTTACGTGAGATGTGTACTTTATGAATACGATGTCTACGTACAGTTTTCGAATAATTCTAATAATTTTGCTTTGAAATTAATTACGTTTAAGTTAAAATAAAGAAATAGGTAAATATCTCTAGATCTTTTTTTCTATACAATGCTAGTTTTGTTATATAACCGACAGTACATATTCTATAATTCAGGCTCGTGGAAATTGGTTTCGTAAAAATCGCGTTTCCCAACGATTTATCATAACATTCAAAGTATTTTTCTTGCTCGGCGACTGCCGCTCGTTTTTTTCGCCCTAGTAGTGGTTTTTCGGTCCTCAGGGACACGGCCCTAGCGCGCGGACGCAAGAAGATGAGGGTAAGCAAGATGAGGGATAAAAAAGTGCTACATGCAAAGGTAAACATTTGGGGAGTTGTAAAAGTAACTTATGGCATTATGATAATTGTAAAAATATTTACGTTGTGTTTTACAGAATCTATACCAACAATAGTAAGAGAAAATTTGTTTCGCTCGTTTTTAATATAAATTGGAAATTTTAAATTGGAAACAAAAGATTGTAAAGATGTACCGGCGAGAAAGGAATAGGTATAATAAGATGTTTTTAGATATAAAACTTTAGCACGTCAAAGTAGTTTTAGTGAATTTCCTGCTATATGTATAGTATTTCCTTACGAGAAATGTTTACCCATTATCAGTTCGGATCACATTCCATTTTAAATACTGGCGACCGCCTTTTAAATGTGAACATAAAAGCTGCTTCCTATCATGTTTATTTATAACTTTATCAACAGTGTTTTCTTAGCTGGAATAATTCGAACGTTTACTATTTTTGATGATTACTTAATTTTTCATAATAGTAACTATACCTGAATTAATTTAACTAATTTGATTTTTTTGGTGTTATTAATAGTTTACTCGCTTTCCAATGTGCGTCTCTTCAATACCTACTATCGACTCCTTTGTTTGCAGTTGTTTATATTGTCTTGTAGACGCAAATGATTGATTGCTAAGGTATAATGTTTTGAGGAAATTAGGTCAGCAAGAAATTATTTTTCTAAGAAATGATGAGAAATAAGATTATTAGGAGATTGTGTATTTAAAAACCAATTTTTAAAATCTTGATTGGCAGATATGGCTTACATGAGAACATCGGTAACGTTTTAGATTTATATATCTTAAAGAAGAATAAAAAAGAAAAAGAAAATAGCTTTTCTTTTTATTTTTTAGAGAAAAATGTATATTTATTTCAATCGTTTTTGTTCTTAAATTCTAAATGAATAAAAATAAGCCATAGATATCTGGTTCCTTACTGGAATTTTCGAAAACGAAATTCACTAGGAAGTAAATAATAAAAAACAATTACATTCGATTGTTTCAATATTGAAAGATTCCACTAGACGATTCCTTTATTCCTGCTATTCCTGTTACGGTTCCTTTACCGTGGATAACTGCTCCGTCTAGATATCAAAATATCGACTGTACGAAGGAGAGAAAGAGATGCATGGAATATCAATCTATCACGGGGAATGAATATACATTGTTAGGACAGGGAGTGTATATGTATTGCCGGTACTACCTAATACCGTACGAAGTATACGTCGTTTCGTACGTTATATAGAATAGCTGCAGGGTTAGGGATCGTTTTATGTTGCAATTTTCCGGCCCTCCAGTCATTCGGGCGTTAAAGTAAATGACGGAAGGTCATAGGTTAAGCTATCGCAGAAAGCAGAAAGGAAAATCCATATTCGATAATTCTCTTGATGATGATTTCTATAATCCTAGAAGAAAGTAAGGATTCAGTTAGAAGGATCACCTAGATCAAATTTGTTTTACAGTTTTAATACTGAAATCTATATCTCCTACCTATATCAATGTTAACGATATTTAATGTTTCTGGTTTTCTATTTTTGGGCTTAAGAATGGTAGCAAGTTAATATTATAACAAATTAGTGTACTAAAACGTACAAAACCGCAAGAGATGTTAATGCAAGATTCATACCTGATAAAGAGAAGACGTCCACCATTTAAAATTGATAAAATTTCGTATAATGCTTCGTGTTTTAATACACTTGAGTTATACTTGCGTTACTTATACACTGCCGAGCATAAAAGTAGGGTCACTCCGTATTTTGAAGATATTTCAGAAATTCTTTTTGTTTTCGGAACTTTTTCGATCGTAACATAGTTTACTAACTTTAGGCGATTCTTTTGTCGTGTTTGCGTGAACAAGAAAAACTTTTTGGCTCCCTCAACTAAATTCTTAAAAACCATTATCAGCATATTTTTAGTTTCTATGGTTCTATCAATTGCAAACTGTTTCTATAGTTGTATCATAATTATCAGTATATTACAATGAGAATAAATCCTGTTGTTGCGGCAAGAATTGTGGCGGCTATAGAATATGGTCGCGGTCAGCGCGAAACTGCGAGAAACGTTGGTGTAAATCTCTCGAGTGTGCAACGAGTATTTCAGCGGTATAAAGACACTGGTCTGCTCACTCGAATGTCTGGTTCAGGACGAGACAGGACTACCACAGCTAAAGATGATGGCTTTCTCGTTTTTAGTGCTTTGAAAAATCGAACAGACACAACAGTTTCCCTTCGAAATCAACTTGAAGAAGTGAGAAATGTAAACATAAGTGAGTGGACAGTTAGGAGGCGACTAGAACAAGAGCTACTGGACCGCCGCTTTCCAGTGAACATCGAATTGCTAGGTTGAATTTTGCACGAGAACACTTAGCTTGGACAATAGCGGATTGGACTCGCATATTGTTTTCGATGAATCGCGATTTTGTCTTACTGGCTCAGATAGACGTGTTAGAGTGTGGCGACGACAAGGCGAGAGATATGCTTAAGCGTGTATTGCCGAGCGACTTCCATTTGGTGGAGGTTCAGTCATGGCTTGGGAAGGCAATTTTTTGACGCTCCCAGGGAGTTCGTCTTTATTGAGAATGGGACATTGAAGGCGCATAGATAGCTGACACAGGTTCTAGAAGACCATGTTACACCGTTCATGGTTGTTCTCGGAGACGACGCAACCTTCATGCATGATAATGAACGGCCCCACACTGTTCGGATGGTTACTGAATATCTTGACGAGGTTCAAATCACACGATTTGCTTGGCCTGCTCGTAGTTCGGATATGAATACAATTGAGCATGTTTGGGGTGAGATGGGGAAACGTTTACGAAGACATGTGCCGGCCCCCAGAAATTCTGGAGAGCTTCGCGACATACTGATGCAGGAATGGAACAATCTTCCGCAGAATGTGATCCAAAATCTGATCTAAAGCATACCTTGTCGTTTGCAAACTGTTATCACTGCTAGTAGGGAATACTCGCTACTAATGTTCTTAAAATTTCTTTTGTTTCAATGAAAAGCATATTACACTAAAATTGTCCATTTTCAGTACTTTTAATAAACTTTGAAAAAACCACAAAAAGTTTTTTTGTTCACGCACACAGGACAAAACAATCGCGTAAAGTTAGTAAACTATGTTACAACCGAAAAAGTGCCGAAAACAAAAAGAATTTCTTAAATAACTTCAAAATACGGGAGACCCTAATTTTATGCTCGGCAGTGTATTAATTATTTTGTGATTAGATTTTATATTAATACTAATTTTGTATTGCTTTATTCCGTTTGATATCATTATTCCAAACAGAAAAAATGTTTCGAATAGTGGCGTATTACTCTGTACACTATTAAATTTTTATAATGATCTTTTTTGTTGTGATTTCAAAAATATACCAGCTTTTACATGTATCTTAATCAATTCAGTACTGTAATTATGGAAAAATTGCCACTATTAAAATAAGATATGAGAAACACAACTATAAGGTACGTAAATGACATTTCCTTAATCAAATAAAATCGTCCAATATATATAGAATGTTCTTACCAAATTGTCTAATACCGTCATGTTTAACACGTTTAAAAGTATTGATGAAAGTATGATTTTAGTTGAAAACAATAAAATAAAACTGAGATATAGAGAGGTATTGTTGCATTTTGATGATAGGATCACCTGCATTTGTTCGCTAATAACTATGGCTTATTTTTAAAGAGGTGTCAAAGTATGTATTTAGTTTAGAGCTGATCAATTAGACAAAAGTTATGTCAAAATGTAATGTAAATATTCTCCGTAAAAGTTTTATCAGGTGCTTAAATTTGGTCAGATGAGTCATCTTTGTCGATTGCAGGCATTGTAGTGTGTTTTTAATAAAATAAATTGAAGGCTTGGGAAAACAGAATATAAAACAGAATAGAAAAAGATTGACAAAACAATTTAAAATATCAGGAAAAAATGTACTAAGTTGTGGCATTTTTCATCAGCTTAGAATGGAACCTATTTCAATTTTTGCATCATTTCGATTTTCAATGTTATTTTAAACGTCAGCACTAAAGATGACTCATCACTTATCAGCCGTTTTTGGAATTTGGTAGTTTTTCTGTTTCTCTAATTTTGACTACCTAGTTAGTATACAGAGAGAAATACTTTTGTTTAATGACGAATCGTTTAAATTTATTAGACTTTTGTGTTGTATATAGCGAATACACGTCTTTTATTCATTCAGCACAATAAAATATTTAACATATTTTTACTTGAAGAAATGTAAGCCTATGATTTGAATCACAAAAACATCATCAAAAACTATTTTTGTTAGTAAATTTAACACAATTAAGTATTTATTTTAAATAAGTTCATACCAATACCGGTAAACATTTAATCTACAATTATTTATATGACCAAAATATAATGAGGAGGTGTTTGAATAGCTTATTTGAGGCTGAGGCTACTTAAAACTTCTAAACATCGCAAAGAACTTTTCTTCGTGTCGTGATGTATTAAATTCTTTTTACTGTACTTTGGTATTATTAAATCGAAATTGGTAAGATACTTGGACAAGTTTTTTACGTAATTACAATTAGTTGTCAAAGGGCGTATTCAGCAGAAGCGGAATGAAGTCATTATAGGTATTTAGTAGTAGCCAACAGTCGAGAATGGTTATGGAGCACTCTTCTATGATTGGTAAAAAATAAATTTCTATAGTTACCAATTTAAAATGAAAATAGCAAAGGAAAGACCCTTCTCATTGCATTTGCTAAAGCATACGAAATTTTAATGATTTCTATCTCTCGTTTTTACTTTTTTGTCCTAACTTAGACGTTTATTTTCCATTTATGACACTTGGTTGTCTTCTCTTTGAAAATGTTCTAAAGTACATTGCCTAGGCATTAACGGAATTTTTATGGCACAGAATATAGCATGTTATTAGCATATATTTTTCTTCATTGCTAAATCGCTTCCCCTCCATGTTTAAAAATAAATTATATCGTATGAACAATTCGGTAAAACAGGGTGCAGCAAACAACAATTAACAATAAATAACAGCGAACAACAAAATTAATAAAGAACAATAAAAACAATAATAACGACACACAGAAATGTTTCTTTGGAAGAAGTAAAATGCAGATTACAAGTATAACCGTCAAAATCGTTGTAAATTAAATGGTTTTCCAACGCCTACCCATAATACACTATCGAACCTATGCTACTTGTCATACTGCGTTATTATTACCAGGCCTACTATAAGAGAATCTAAAAATAAATAAATTTACAAAATATGTATAATGTGTGATACATCGTTGAATTCGTAACGCAAAATGCCATCAGATACAGGGTGTATTTTTTCTCCGTCCATATAAAAAAAGAAGTTGATGATGATTTCTCAAAAACGAAACGTCGGACAAAAAATATAAAAATACAGTCTTGTAGAGCTATAAAAGTGCGAACGAAGAACTTTTATTTATTTTCCGATAACTTGTAAAATAAAGTCAGAAAAAATAAAAACGAATATTGAAAAAAACACGTTTTCCTAAATATCTCAAAAACGAAACAACTTAATTGAATTAAAAGGTCACTAAAATACGCGAAAAGACATTTCTCTGTGTAGCTTTAAGATGAAGATATCACTCAGAATAACCCATAATGCCCACATTATGGGTTATTCTGAGTGATTTTTATAGCACAAATACTTTATCGGAGATAGTTTTAGTTGAAGCAACCTTTTTAAAATTCATACTTTATTAATTCTAAATGACTTTAATACTTATAACTTCCAACTAATCGATGTAGTTGTTGTTATTAGAACTTATTATTAATTCTCTCTTGTATATAGTGACTATAAGGTAATAAATGTGATCGTAAAAGAATAAAGTGGTACACATAATACTGTTGTATTGTAATTACACCTTTATAGTTTCTGCAAATTCCGTTAGCAAAAGAATGTCTTAATTTTAATGATAGATACTAAAGTTGGAATAATGTTTTAGGTGTATATCTAACTTTGCGTTTATTCGCTCATTTTCATCATTACATTTAATGGATATACAGGCTAACAACTTGAACTACGAAAGCCTATTTATAGGAGAGGGTGGTGGGAGTTAAAATTATATGTATCCATTTTACTATTGTCAACTTTTTATATGACAGGAATGTCAGTGATTATGTCAATTACTTTACCGAAGCATCAAACTTTATTCAATAAGTGTTATTAAAACGTTGCTGGTTGCTTATTTAGCTACTTATAGTATGTTTTTGAATATAAACGTGTAAAATGTGTTAAAGAAAGTTTATGTAAAGAGGGAGAGACACACCCGGCGTATTTTTCAAAATTTTCCTTGATGCGATGAATTGTATTTAACCAGGGAACAGGATGATTAATGAAGGTAGTTCTCCAAATATCTACAATTGATGAAAGTGTGTGGCCTCCATAAAACGATGGTTCAGTAAAGTATTTGACATAACCACTGACATTCCTGTCATATAAACAGTTGACAATAATAATTTTACCTCCCACTACCTTCTCCTATATCAATAGACTTTCGTAGTTCAAGTTGTTATCATGTATATTGCTGGATATATCAAATTAAGTTAGTTTTCAATTGTATAATATTTTCAGGTCAATAATAATGTACACAGTGACACGAAGTCATACATTCTCCGCATTAATAACACGCTGGCTTTCCTAAACGTGAAATAGAATATTGAAGCACGTTCTGCTACCATTTCTACATCTATTTTCTTCTTTTAAATTAATAACACCCCTATATTTTTTCAGCGCAAAATGGAGACATTCCGAAAAACGACCGCTCTAATACTATTATTCTAAGCTAGCATTTGCTCTCGCTCTCTTCCTTGGCTCTTCTGGTGCCCCCTCCGCGTTCTCATAATATATCTCCTGGATTCCCATATATCCTGGCGGTCGCGGCCACCTGCGTTCCCGCACAGCTCTCAGTATAATAATCATGTCACATAAAACAGAGCCCTTGCGCGGATGGGAGATATCGAAAGTGTGCGTCACGTCTCCCGCCGGTTGATACGTTGCCCGGCCAAGCACCCGAAATCACCGGGGAATCCCGCCGCGAATAGTCCTCGTATCCATCGCCATCGTGCATTAAAAACGTCTTCGCATGTCGCATATCTTTATTTTAGTCGTTTATTGAATTTTTATTCTATATGTAAATAAGCAACGAAAAACATTGAATATTTTTTTAGGAAAACCGGACAACCACCAACATAAGAATGTTATTGTTTCATTGTGAGAACTACTACCTTCAGATATCTTATAAATAACCCAGATTAGGGCAAAATTAATTTTAAAACTAATTAGTTTCTATTTGTTTAAAATTGTTCGTGATTATTCTCAATCTCTCAACGAGCCGATGGCCGCAGTGGTTAGGCGGCTGACTATCGTTGTGAGAGGACGATAGGTGCCGGGGTTCAATTCTCTGGAGGAACGGTGACATTTTTTCTGAGAGTTTAATCCCGGCTCGACTTGCCATTCGCTGTTGGGAGCAAAGTGATTAACAGCGCGGCATCATAAAAGGCGATATGATACTGTCACAAAGTCATTTAAACACAACTTACACCAAACTACATCGCAAGAGTTGCAAGTGATAGCCAGACAAGTAATACAGCTTACGGAGTCACTGCAACTAAGCACCCACCACACATTAAAAAAATGTGCATTTATTTGCCATGAAGGCTGAAAGGTAATCAATTAGGTACATCAGATAACACCAGTGAATATTTCTCGTAAGTCCATAATAAGTCTCAATCTCAATTTTAGTGAAAATGTGAAGGATGTGGAATAAATAAATTTTTTTCGAGTTCTATCTAATCAAACATTTTAAACGAGTAGTACAGTTGAACATTGTCTGTGTGTCGAATTAAGGTGTCGCTGAACAGACCTTCATGACTCACTGTGTCAAATGCTTCTGAATAGTCAAGGAGTCCGAGGGCAGTCATTAAGTTTTGCTCTTGCATCTTTAATAGAAGCATGTACAACTGTCAATTGCAAACAGCTAAGATCGTTAGTGGACGTTCATGCACAGAAGAACAACAAAAAATGACCGGTTCTATATCTTGTCTACTGCAGTCATATGATTTGACCACAAACGCATACAATTAATTAAATGTTTATAAAGTATTTTGAATATATACTACATAAGTTTCTTCATTGTGTAAATTCAAAAGTAATGCTTATTTTCATTACCTTGTTCATTCTAAAACATCTCTTAATTATTGGTATTGTTATGTACCTGACATTGTTAATGTATTTCATGTTCAGTTCATATATTTACTTGTATCCAGAACTACTAAATCAATAAACAAACTTTGAAAATGTATAGTTTGAAACGATTCGAGAACGCGCAGATAACAAGTCTTCAATTCTCTTTTTAACCTGCACAACATACACATACTCACCGCAGGAATTGAAGGACTATACGAAGAGGACACCATCATATCCCATCATCACCGCATCAGCAGAATCAGCCGTCGAGATTTTATTTCTAGTTAAACAAAGTGTGTAGCAAACAAACACATAACAACCCAGGGTCCGCAGCAGCATCAGGACGGACTGTCATTGTAGGAATGCAATAGTAAATCAAGATTGGATTTCAACCCCTGCCCGGTGGACGGGGAATCTCACCCGTTCACCCTCTTCGGAGCGCTAGTCTAATCTCGACCTCGCACACTCGCACAGAACCGCCGCTGCCGCCAACGCCATCTAACAACAACAGTACGGACAATTCAAACTCCGGACAATGACGTGTCCGATCAAAGCTCCGGACTACTGCTATATCCTCTTTCTTCCTCGCTGTATTTTCTTTTACTTTCTCTCTTTCTTCTTTCTCTTGACACTTACACACATATGCTATAACGATACGTACCGCTGGGTAGGATACCTACTTTTTCCTCCTTTACACATAGGCGGCGAGCTCTCATTCTACAAATTGAAAAATACTCATTAGTTGGATGCCTGGATTGTCGGCACCGAAAAAATCGGAAATTAAAGAAAGAAAATGCTAGGTATTTTCACTAAATTCTTTGTTGTCCGTGTGTGTTTCCTATATACCTATAGCTTGTTCGGTCGCTCAGATTTCAAACGGCGACAATAACGATTTTAAATCGTATAGAACATATCGGTGATACGAATTCTATTCGATTGAAAAAACGTAAATAGTAAGAACTAAAATTACAAAAATTTTCCTGTAGGTATTTATGCTAGTTGTACTAATTTGAAATGTTAATTTAACTCATAATATATTATCTAATATCGTTGGAAAACTGAAAAAATCAATAAATGTAGGAAATTAAATCATCATAGGATATTTATTTATTACTCTCCAAGCATTCTTTGTTACATAATGTAATGTATACATAACAAAAAAATGAAATTAATGATTATACTATGTTTTCAAAAAGCAAATATTGCTGTATATTATATTTTCCAGCATAATTATAACAAGTGTACCAATATATGACCAAGTAGTAGTCTTTGGAGCTGATAATTCGAATATTTTTGTTGTAAACATTGCCAACGATTTACTTGAAAACTTACACAATGAGAGAACTCTTTGTACAAAGACAAAACGTTTCCGAACTGTGGGCGTCTTCATGCTTCTTTTTTTGAAAATGATTTCGTAGCTTGTTAGAACAGTATTTTCTGAGGGTATCATTGTAAGTGAAAAAAATATAGATTTAAATATATCCAACTTTTCTGAAGTTTAACGCACAAAATAAAATAGAGCACAGTTATGATTCACTATCTGTTTTTATGTATTTTATGTATAAGACAATTATTGCAAAGTGTTAGTGGACACATTAGGCAAGTGATCTACGTGCTTTCTTCGTTCATATATATAGCACAAAGACAATAACGTTAATTATAACAGTTATACAAAAAATAATAAACGCCAGACAATACTCACCACAACTCGTCAAAAGTATAAAACGAATGCTCCAACAAAAACTCCTAAATGAGCCCAAAAGTTTGATTGATTGAATTTCAACAACAGATTTCCCTTGTTAATTAGTATACACGTTGCAATTAAGTCTACTTCACATGTTTTTGAATAAAACCAGACCAGTTTTAGTTTAATTCAATAAACAATAATTTGTATTGCATTACGATACTATTGTATTGCCAATTCTAGAACAAGAGAATGATAGATCAGTAATATTAGGTTTAGGTTTACATGTAGTCTCTTGGGTGCACTAAAAAGGGCCAACTAGTGACTCAGCAGGAGAACCAACGTTTACGCTAAGGTCATTTACATATGTAAGACATAGAATAGGCCTAAGCACCGAGCTTTGGGGTACACTTCGAAGAATAGTTTACTTAGAATAATGTCCGACCAAAGCATCATTACATTGACCCATGATATAGGTTGATTGTGTTCTATTTAATAGAAATGATCTAATAATATCAAGAGCGACAACCTTTATTCCATAATGATGCCACTTATGTACATAAGAACAAATCATGATTGCTAACATCAAAGGTTCTAGAAAAATCACAGTAAATTTCAGTACCTAGATATTGATGAGATAATGATCTCCAATATTGTCCACAAATGTGGTTTTATTTCAAGTCCTTTTTCTTTTCATTACTTTTTTGCTCTTCTGAGATTTGTCAATTGCTATAATATTCATCGAGGTAAAAATCTATCAAAGCATAGTACTGCTCCTGGATGTCGTATCGAGTCAGTTAATTATTTCATAACCATTTCATGAGTGTTTTTTTATGTGCATGTCTTCTTGTCCATAACTTGGTACCTCGTTTTATCGGTTTTAACGGAACATATTGTTTTTTTTTAATGTGTGGTGGGTGGTGGGTAAGTTGTTTTTAAATGGCTTTGTGACAGCATCATATCGCCTTTTATGATGCCGCGCTGTTAATCACTTTGCTCCCAATAGCGAATGGCAAGTCGATCCGGGATTAAACTCTCATAACGATAGTCAGCCGCCTAACCACTGCGGCCATCGACCCGTTTTATCGACGAAATTCCTTTAAATGTCAATATTTAGTTGGTTGATTGTTCGGGATTGGTGCTATCAATTAGCAGATTTTTTTTCAGACAAACACAGACTTTTATGTAATTCTTTAGATGTATCTTTTGGTTTTTTGGAATTATTGAAATACAATTTTGATAAGAGCAACTGACATGTCTCTCGAGATATTTTAATAGATACTTTTTTACTGGACCAATACATTCTTATATACTCTTTGCAACGATTACGACCTATAATGAGAGCATAACCGAATACAATAATTATTTATGTACTCAATGTCTTGTGAGTTGTTAGCTGTTTTTTCTAATATTTCCAATCGTTGATGGTATGTTGAGCAATCCAAATTCACAAGCTGTTTGGAAATAATTTGCACGTAACGTCTATTCCTGAAGATTTGTTTGTTATATTACACACTACGATTATTTGTTTTTCTTGTGGAATATTACGTTTCAGTATAAAATTTTCAGTTTTGTAGCCCAATGAAGTACCCTTGCTAAACTATCGTAATTCGTAGTTGCATCATCTATGATTTATCTCAATGCGATATCTTTATATTTTCACTTGAAAAATCATCATCGTTCCATGTTTGTTGATGTCGTTTTTATCTGGGCTACTGTCATAATTGTTGTCAAAAGAGACTGACTATTCTCTATACTGAGGTTGTTAGGACTACTTGGGAATACGATAGAGATAATTAGCTGATATTCTTGCATTCTTTCGATTTGCGGAAACTATCTGCGATTTTGATCCAGCTTTTGGCCAAGTTGCAAGTTCCAAAGTTGGTGCATTTTTTACAAATGATCATTTCTACTTTTTATATTTATTGGCCAGTGACTATCGCATAGAGGGTTGGAGAGGTGTGAAGGGCCCTATAGATTCTCTAAAGTGCGAGAGCCCCTTTAAGAAGCATTTCCGAACACAACTTTAAACAAACTCTTTTTCATGCTTATGATGTACAATCACCGCTTTCATTCTTTAGGGGTTGTTCGTGGACACGCTGTATATTTCGGAAACGAAGTAGAAGCAAAATGATCAAGTTCAGTATACGGTTAAAGATGTATGTGTGTGTAATACATTTATACAATTACCCTTCGTGACTAGATAAATTTAAATCTAAGGAAACCGGTATATTAATCATTGGTCTTGAAACAAGAATTTTATTTACCATGGTCAATTTTATTCAATTGATGTAGTAATGAAGTATGTATTGTTGGGTTTGCTGCATGCCGAAAGATTAATGTCTCGTATGACCTTTGACGGTTTCATAGTTACTAATAAGTAAGTGTTTATAACTGCAATCGATAAAAATGTAAAATATCAGGCGTGTATATTTATTTTCTGTAACTAATATAGACTTATTCTTATACATAATCAAATATATAAACATTTTTATCTTTTAACGGTACTTTAATCTTTGTATTTAATATTGTAAAATGAAGAAAATAATTCATTTGGTAGATATTTTTATAATGCCTCAAGTCCTTTGACTACAAACGATAGCAATTTCTCTGACAGATCCTAGCTCTGACGCTATTCAGGTCCGGAATTCGCGAACGCCATTATTCAAAGAAAATAACCTTCTCAAACATTCGAAATTCCCCCGAAATGGACCTCAGCCTTTCCTCCCCAATCCAGCATTAAACATCGATCCGTCTTAACTAAATCGCCTATATTTTATCGGAGCTCTTTACATTGAAATCTAATAAAACTAACTTATTTCCAATATCTCTTATACCTGCCGGGATCGGTGGCTATTTTCTCTCTATTTTACTATATACGAGGTAAGGTCATTTTATTCCTATCATAGCCGAATGTACTAAAGGAAATAATGAACTAAATGAATCAAATTAATATTGTTGAATGCTATGTATTAAAATTCACTACCTAAAACGTACAATATCAAGTGTTCAAAGATTCATATGAACTGCTCTAATTATGTGTAATTTCTAATTGTGTCAATTTTATTTTTTTTCAACTGTTTTTCCATCATAACTTAGTTCTTGTTTCTATAATTTTGCTTATTCTTATCATAGATAAATAAATACATTGCTTTACAAGTTTACTAATTCATATATTCGTTTTTCCATACTTATTCCATTTATTATTTCGTGTTTTTTCTTCGTTTAGCTCTATTTTATTTCGCATCAAATTAATTTATACCTTTCATGTAAAATAGTTTCTCCAAAATGAATAGGTATGGATAATAAAACAAAAATTGAGCTATTTCATGGCTGTGATATTATACAATCGATTCTGTGAATATTTTTATGGGGCTGCTATTATGAGTATTAAATGGCAGTGCCTCGTATATTGCTACTACATATGCATTCCAAAGATATCGAACCGAACTCTCCACGTACGCTATACATATTCCGATCAACGGATATGGCCGCATTAAAGTTGACCATGATCCGTGTTGAATACTGTATGAGACGCTGCTGGCACGTCACCTTCTTCCCTCCGGTTTGGCAATCCTTCTTCTTTTTCCTTCCTAGTAGTTGGCATTTTATTTATCAGAATATTTTAGGGAATGCCTATCGAATATATGGTAAGGGATGCGATATTTCTGGTAAAATTAGAATACAACTTTATTGAATTTAATAGATAAAACAAGATTAACGTATTTAAACTATTTTTATTTGTAGCGTGATACTTAGATATCAGGTTTTTTTTTCAATTTCTAGAGTGTTAGGTAGGCATAAATGGGTATACGGTCAAAACCCACGTGCTCAGAATAATATAACCGGCAGGATTCTTAACTTGTAGCTCTCGTCCGTCGACGGCCTACACAGAATTCCGTCCCTGCCAACATCATTGAATAAGGAAATTCTATAGAAAAGTGAAAAGTTCTCTTCTCATCACGAGATGCAGGGGATGTCTTCAACCATTCCATTATGTACGATAAGTTAGGGTTTGACTGTCGTTGCCATGTTTCCTGTCGCAATGTTATGTTTTCGCTAGTTTCAGATACAAGAATACCAAGAGACATTTCTGTGAGTGTTAATAAAATAGCACGTTTTGTGGGGACTGATATTCTTAGGCATTGCTATATCATCTAACTAATTAGGCAATTGAAGTAGTTTTTAAAGTAAAGATTTTTCCGATATTTAAAGAAAAATCCATATCTAGATAAAAAAAAGTATATTCAAAGGAAAGATACCAATTTGTTTAAAAATATAAGTTTCGTTTGGATCGCTACTCTTCATTTGAAGAGTATAAATGTTCAGTGATATATACGGCAATATTTTATTAATAATGTTATACAGGGTAAAGATAAACAACATTTTATCAACAAAAGAAAGTCATTTAGAGATAAATTTGAAGATCAAGTCAACCTACCAACAAATGGGAAACTTTTTTGAAACCATATCGTTAACCGCAAAGTACGAAGAGTATTATCAAGCAATAGGTGCAAAATATTGGAAAATATATCTTATGACTCGGTCTTCTAGAAGGCCTTACCATGTGTGGAGGCTCCATACATGGTGAACACACTTTGAACGACTTACATAATATATGTTCTCATTTAAAATTTCAATTTTCGATTTTTTCGGGAAATGGAAAGACAACCCAATCCATTCTTGACATAGATTTTGGTTATTGAAATTTATTTGCTAACAAGTACGAGAGCAGTTCAGATATTATTGCCCCTGACATAGAATGAAATGGATTTTTTTTTATTTTTCTACATAGTCTCCTAAGAAGTTAACACACATAGTATAACAATGTTAAAGAGCTTTAACGGCCTCAGAAAAAATGTCTTAGTCTGCAAATCACTTAACTTTCTATCATCAATGTCCATCGTCTCGAAAATGAATCTCAAATGAAATACATAGAAGTCACTAAGAGCAAAATCTGGAGAATAGGGCGGCTGTAGAAAAATTTCGAAGCCTGCATTATGAATGGCAGTCATTAAAACACAGCTCTTGTGGGCAGGAGCGTTACCCTACGTCTGAGTTTGCTCTTCATTTTTTCTTCGATGGAATCACGTACTTTTAAAATTAAAGCAGCATAATATTGCCCAGTTATAGCGCGACCACGTGGTTAAAGGGACGTCATATAAGGATAATTCCTTCGGCATCCCAAAAAACTGTGCCCATGTTCTTTACCGCAGATGCTGTTGCACGAAACTTTGGCGCTTTTGCTCCGACGTCAACATTTTCAGTACCCATTGCGCAGCCAGCTTTTTGAGATCTAATTCTTTATGTAAAATGGTTTCTACCTACCTATTGAAAACACACAATTCTGAGCTAAGAATTTCACAGTAATTCACCTATCTTTCAGGACCACGTCATGGACTACATCAATGTTTGTTTGGTAATAAGGGAAGGTTGGTGAAACTAATCTTTTTTATAATTAAATATTATTTTTGAGTGTGATGGGGGATGCATAATTTTAAACAAAACTCAAATAAGTTACAGTATTGAATCCAGTATCCACCACCCGCGAATTCAAAATGGCAAATTTATCGCATCAGTGTAAGTGGATTTAATGAAGCTGTAGTTTGTGGAGTTTAGAGTCGTCAGACCTACCGTTTGCGTACATACAATAAGAAAATAGTAGTAGTAAGCCTAATAATCGAATGTACCACTGACCACTGTTCCATAAAGATGTATCTTTCGGGTGTTGCTAATCATACGTAAAGTGGTTGCTGGACCCCAAAGGGGCACCCAGCTGCCGACCGACCGTTAGGTATGCGGCTATCAGGGAAGGTGCACACACTGCTCAGGACAAAGAGACACGAAACCAGTTGGCCGCACGAGACCGACACCTCGCGGAGAGGCCCGGCGAACCGGTGGGCTCCTCTCCCCCGTGCTACCCATGTTAGACAAGTTTTCTTGTCAACGTTGGACGGGTCACCGTTGGAGACGCTTTAGCGAACTCCTACCTCACATCTAACCCCACGGGGCCTAGGCCTCCTTGCGGATGGCTACTATCGGCCAAGCGTGGGAAACGGAATCTGGCCGTGAGGTACAACCAGCCCGCCCGTGAATTAAGCCTGAACTACGGGGACGGCCGGGCAAAAGCCCTACCCCAAAATGCCAACCGCGCCAACCCTTTCGCCCCTCCGGCGATCAAGTATCCGCGGCAGCTACAGTGAAACCGTAGGGTCCCAGAATCACCGAGTTGTTTTAGGATGAAACCAAAGGTTTCCCCAACCAGACAACCAGCGGGCGGACTACTCCTCGGCGAACCGACTTTTATCCTTCCCTACTATCTTCGCCAAATTCTCTCGCCACGCCCGTTTCCCTGAGTGTGGCCACCAAGGATGGGGTAGTGCAGTTGCAGAATTCTCTAGGTAAGCGCCGTAGGGTGCCTCACTTACCCACCGTATATTCCGACGGTTAGCGGCCGGACACCGGAGCGTATGCCCATGCCTACGCCCAAGCATCCTCCCCTATATACGAAGTCTACTCCCGCCACGCCCGTTACCCTGGAACTATGAAACCAGGGATGGGGTAGTGCAGCCGCAGAGTTTTAAGGGTCGACGCTATAGGGTGAACGCGGCTAATCATACTGTCAGAGAACGTCTGAAGAAGCTGACAGTATGATCAGCGAAACGTCAAGTTTGTTATAACAACCACTGCAGCACCCGAAAGATACATCATCGGTACATCGTTTTGATAATCAGGCAATAACATAGATACATTGGTGTTTGAGGAAATCCCTATTATCTGATGGCTGATGTTGGTCCCAGAAATCTCGAGCAAGAACTCTCGTATCACAGAAATCACTAATTATTTTGAGGAGGTGCCTACTGAGAAATAAGTCGCGTGCAGAACAGAAGAAAACTTACAATCGCATACAGACCTAGAAAATAGTCAATTAGACCTATCAATTAAAAAAAGAGAAAAAAAGAGAACGGCTACTTAAGCTAGCAGGAGCACTTTATTGCAATTTTTTATACATCTTACCGGAATTGTGAATAGATATTGTCATACTGGATATTACAGAAAATATAAACAATATTAAGTTCCAGAATGATGGAGCGGCAGCTTAAACCCTCTTAGGATGTATGAACTCGCTGATATAAGAGACGATTAACAATATTTATTAGTTAGGATGCTGGCAGTTACAGAAATTATTTCTGTGGACTTACATTTCTTTCATTTCAAACATTGAGATGTTAAAAATGGATGACACAATTTTGAACACATGTTAAAAATATTTTTAGCGTCTTCTTTCTTTTTATTGTTTGTTCACTTTCTTACGTTAATAAGGTATAATATACAATATTAACAAATTAATAAACGTTTCTTAAGAGTTTACAGCGTAAAGGTTATTTAAAATAAAGCTTATTTTGAATATGTTTACCATGTTTTAAATACAAAGATAAAATAGTAATAAAGTATGTACTTACATATATAGCAATGTATAGGAAATATGTAAATAATGTTTGGATAGTGATGTAATGAAGAAGAGGCAAATGTCACCTGTACTTTTTGTTTTGTTGTCAACGAGTGACATTTTATATCTCATAACTCATCATATATACAATTTTTCATCAGTTGTTTTTTGTTTGATATAGGAGTATTGATCGGTAAAGGGAGTAATTTAGGAGCACCCTAAAAAATTCTAAAAATGTGTTCATCCTCAAAAGAAAGATTTTAGTAGAAAAATTTGCAGGTAGCTATTTTTGCATAATTTAATTAATTTAGTAGATTATTATAATGATAAATATAAGAAATCGGTATATTCGCGTCGTGTTTAATACTAATTATGTTTTCCCGCTGTAATTACAGTTAAGAGTATTGTAAAGCATATATAATAACTTTTAATGAAAATTACTACTTTTAAATATTCAGCGGGTGAAATTAGCTGCATTGTAATTTATGATATCCTCTTTTACACCTTATTGTTCCTGACGGAATTATATAATGTAAGTACACGATCGTGCCTAAGTATACCTGCTACTGCATAAAGCACGTTGTAATTTCTTTTTTTATGATAATAAAAGCTGACACTAATATATAGAAACCTAATTTTAAATACAATGTATGTACACTATCAATGCAATTTATAAGACACTTATACTTGCATTACATTTACGGTTACGGATGGTTGTGTGGCAAGAGGGGAAAGCAAACACCTACATGCATATTTGCTATATACAGCTTGTATAATAAACTATCGAATATATTATATATGTATGTACAGTAAATTGCAGATATCTATAACCTGTATGCTGTACATACTTGAAATGATATATGACAAACTGATCAGAATAAAAACAATGAAAGGTCCTTTGTTCTAAAGGAGCTATCATAAAAAACATTTATATGTTCATGGTATTACGGAAACTAATACGCCTCTACACTATGCAATTAAGTCATAAATCAACTCCACAATGTTATGTAACAACTTTCATCGTTGTCGTCGTCAAAAATGTAATGGTCAACAACAAGTTTAGCAGAAACATTATTCATGAAATAAGCAGAGGATTGAAAAGTAACTTAAAAGACCAAAAGAAAATTAATTTTGGGTCAAATTTGTTCTGTCTTCGGTAATTTGTATAAAAATGTTTGAACGATATTTTAACTACAGCCTTGCCACAACAACAAATTCCTTATAACCACAGTTCTGAAATTTCAAAATTTGACTTCTGCCCTTCCGTTTCTGAGATTTTTAAGGCAAAAGAGTGGCCAAGAGAGTAAATTTCACTTTATGAATTTGATCATGCTACTTTGTGCTTGTTTTGTGTTGCAAACCAAATTGTTGCCATGCTTTCAAAATCAAAATTGAAAAAAACATCTTTAAATTTTGTTCTGCAGTGCATACTATAAGTCTTGGCAAAATTTTGGTGTAAACGAATATCATATTTTTTTAAGTTTCAGTTCAGAAATTGTTTTGACCGGATGCTTTTGTAGCACATTTTTCATCTTACAGCAACAAAAATATATTGATGTTTTGTATCCTTCACTCAAGGCTTCTTTTAAGGTGTGACATGTTGTATTGTTCTGTAAAAGTAGAAAATTTTGTCTTGATGACAAGTATTCGCCCATGATCGGTAAAAGCAATGCACTTAACATGTTTAAGTGTTGATTTGTATTGACAGCTAGTTCAATGAGATGAACTTTTTCCCATCTCGCTCGATGGCAGGCTGCCTCAGTGAAAATTTTTCCTTTTTCTTAAAAAAATCGGAATGGAAAAATCGGACAAATCCGGTTTTATGCCTTCATTGTATTGCATACCATTGTTGATGTGCATAATTCTTGTGTTCGTTAGTCTACTTAAATCCTTTTCTGTCACCCTGACGATAAAAACTGCTTTTATTTTGCGTTAAATGAGAATGCCAATTTTAAGAAGAAAAAAGTATATTTTTGCTTTATTTTCGTAAACGTAAAAAATATGTCTTGTAGGTGACGAATCCCGTTTTATGAGTCACCCTGTGACACGTAGATCTTGTTATTACCTTAACAAGAGCATATCTTCACGGTAAAAAACACTTCACTTAAAGGGACTTAACGCCCGCTAACGGCCGCTGATTTTTGCCAATTATTCCTTTTAGTGCTCTTTCTATTGGCGTTTGTAATTTTATTTTTTATCCCATGTATAATTATAATTCTTAGCCTATTTCGCGGTATCTGTAATAAATTACCAATTGTGCTTGCGAATCTTGCATTTTTCGGAACATAATTAACTTCAACAGCATAAAATACTTTCTAATAGTTATTAATTGATTAATTATTTATCGAAAATATAGATGTTAGTAGTTAGTGTTGTAGATTTAAAAGTCAGCTGCTATTATAAGTTTAATTTGTGGCAAAATATAAATGGGTAGATAATTTAAAAACCGTGATTTTTAGACAATTTTGGATTACAAGGAATTTAAAAACATATAGTGTCGAAAAAATCAAGATTCTATAAAACGAGTCAAATGAAATGGGGGAAGTTCATACTTGAAAACGTTTTCATATCTTATGTTCTTGAATTCTACACTTTGCAACGTTAATGCAAATTTGTATTACTTAAGCTAAATCATTCTTAAGCTACTTATTTTTTTTTCAAAAAATTGGTAGCTGCATTAATTGTAGTCGTCTTTGGACAGTATGTTTTTTATTTGTTTGTATATTTCTGTATGCATGTTTCCCACAGATCATTTATTGTAGATTATATTACACGTAGTGTTCTCTAGAAGTATGTATATGTAACTTGACCTGTTCCAACGAAATCTAATTAACGACATCTCGTAAATAATTTCCTATGCTGAATATCATCACCGACTTTGATACCATTGTCAATATAAAATGCGGTAAAAATATGGTGTTTGACATGATCAAACCTGTTCCAGGAGACCAGCAAAATATTTTTGTTTTGATTTAAGAGGGGATTCTAAGGTGTAGGACACAATTTATAATACGTTAGAACCGCAAAATGAAGAAATGTTTTAAAATTAAGTACGAAAGTATCAACGTGTGTGTACAAATGTATTAGGCACCCTCTAAGTTTTATTGAAACAATTGAAAAGAATTTGTTCGAAATAAAACGACAGAATAAAGGCATCCCATAGTATATTTTATTTATGAAATTAATATTTTATGGCTCCACCACCAGCTTTTATAACAGCCTTAATCCGTTTGGGCACAGAAGCTACAAGCTTAAAACATAAGTCCGGAGAAAGCTTTTCTAATTCTTCGAATAATTTTGCTTGTAGGACTTCTTTGGGCGCAGCGTGGTGCTTAGCCACATTTTGTTTTAAAATGTACCATAGATGCTTTATGGGTGACAAGTCCGGAGACTGTGCAGGCCAGTCAAGCAATTGCATCTGATTATCTGCGAACCACTATCTTGGTGTCTTTGCAGTATGGCAGGACGCATTATCCTGCAAATAGACAATAGTTATGTAAATCCGTAAATAATATCAATTTTACCCGACTATCTAGAAACCGCATTGTTTTCATAATAGGGGTTTTACCTGGGGTGTCTAATACATTTGCACACATATGTATATACAGAGCATTCCAATGAATACGATCCACGTCGAGACAGGTTGATTTTTGTTTGGAGGAGAAAACTCTTTCACCAATAAGGCAAAACCAGGTCTTGGTTGCCCTTACGCTCCCCCAGCATCGAACATTAAATTTAAAATGGCAGTACGTTATAGGTATTATTACATTTTTCGATTTGACATACTGTTTGCAACAACTTGTGCTGTGGAACAGCCTATACCTATGCTTAAGACTTTGGAAGAACTTCTAATGTTTCAAGTTCTATTTTCTATTTTATCTGGGAAAGATCTAAGTCGTATAGAGAAATGGTAAGAAAAATTACATACATGTAGAATTTTTTCTAAACAGCAGGTATCAAATAATGTATGTAAGTACATATGAAACTTACTGAGGGTTATACCAATGATAGTTAACCTTGAGTTCAACTGGACCGTTCATGAAATAGAAAATAGACTTTAGAACTTTAGAAGATATGTTCTAGCGGAGCCAAGACCAGGTGTTGCCTTATTGACGAAAGAGTTTCCTCCTTCAAACAAAAATTGACCTGTTTCGGCGTTTTTTCGTATATCTGGACGTTTTCGATTAATTTGAGATGGATGTTTATTAACTAATTAGAGAGTAGCTAGTGTAACACAAATTTTTGTGTACACGCAGTTGTACGAGTTAAATGAATAAATCGAGATAGTAACCTTTATTAATAACAATAAATTGTAAAGTTAATAGATATCTCTGTGAATCGAATTGGATACACACGTGTGTTAATTTTGTAAACTGTACATACATATATTCTTTTTCTGTATATTAATTGTATAAGTCAGATCGTACTAAACTTTATAATCAAATTTTTATACCCATGCGGTATATTCGACAAATACCGTATCTATCTGTATAAAATCCATAGTATGTATGCATTTACATTATCATCTCGATCGTATCAAAATGCTACACATTTAAATTGAGGAAAACTGAGAGTCTACTGACCATGCAACGTCCGCCGTTCGAATCATTCACGTTTGCTCACAGGAACAAATGCATACCGCTCTATTATTCTGTTGTGAATGAAATTTATCTACGGAATTAATGCGGCGGAGAAAATATTTATAAAACAGAATGAATAATAAGAAAAGTGCAAAGGCTTGGAAATATAAATATTAATGATGTTGGTTGTTGTATTTTATTTATTGTTTGTATCCCTATCGCATTGTGTAACGCTACATTTGCAAAATATTAATTCTAATAAAGCATATTGTCAAAACGCTTTACATTAACATTTGAAGCTCTATTTTGATTCTCGATACAGTACCTGTATCTCCTAAATTGATCTGCATTGCATGTCACCTTTGTATCTATGAGACAACATTTTTTAGTGGTAGTAGTAGTAGTTTATTGTCATCAACACATTTACATGACTTGTCATTAAATATACATAAATATTAAAGATATAAAAATATATATAACAAGATAAAACAAATTAAATCAAATACAAAACATAATAATACACTGGAACAAATTCACAGACATATAGAACTAAGATACCACATAGGATCAGTCAGTAGTAATAATAACTAATCCGTGAAAGTCGTTTCCAGGTACTCAGAAACATTATAGACGATGATACCATACGATGATACACTATGAAAATTTGCGTAGTACGCGCTCCCTGCTGCCCGGTAGATTGACACATTTCTAATCGTTCTTATGGAATAAATAGCTCTGCTTAGTGTTCTGCAGAGTTTTGTTATGTGACTGGCCCATGTAAGCTTGTTGTCAACACGCAATCCCAGGAAATCGACATCTTGCTTATTTACTTTGGATATTCCAGTGAAAGTAATATTTTGTGTTTTGTTTCTGTTCAACCTGAGTCCAACTGCAGTAAACCAATATTCCAGTGAATGTAGGGAGTTTTCCATCTTAGGTTTGAGTTCGTTTTGAAGACCTTTTACCAGAATAGATATGTTATCGGCGTACAGACACATATGATCGCCATCCACATTACTTTCTAACTCGTTCATGCAAATTATGAATAATATTGGCCTTAAAATAGACCCTTGTGGGACACCATGCCTGATCGAATTTATTTTGGAATAACTTTCTTGCCATCGTACCATTTGTTGCCTGTTGGTAAGATACGATTCTATTAATTTATAGGTGAGACCTCTTATGCCATAATAATCAAGTTTCTGCAAGAGAATCTCATCTATCAAACGCTGCTCTCAGGTCTCATATGGCCAGTTCAGCCGCATCCTGTTGATCCCTGGCAACCAGAATGGCTTCCACCATGTCAATCATAGCCGTCATCGTTGACTTCCCTAAACGATAACCATGTTGGACATCCGAAAATATTTGCATTTACTATATAAGCCAGTGGGGCAGCAACCTCAACAGCAACGCTCTTCAATAACTGCGTGTTTAGACCATAGATATCCTTTGAAATTTTGCTTTTGAGGTTTTTAATAATCCGTGAAATATCTTCACAACTAATTGGATCGAAAAAGCAGGAATTGCAATGAACAACCTTTTTGTTTATAGTTAGGATCAGCGCTTTCTTTGTATCTGTCGGAGCTCCAGCTACACAACCAACCCCCACAAAATAGTCATTAAATTTATCTGCCGTAATCTTAATTCTGTCTCCATTAACATTTTTCCTAGTCTTCCCAGTTTCGTTATTTATATATTCCAAATTGCTTGTTGCTTGTTTTCAGCCATTAATATATATTCCTCATTCTTGTTCCTCCTAGTAGTCTTTATAAATTCGTTGTAATGATCTTTGCTGGTTTTGTACCGTTGTAACACATTTTGTGATTTGCTCACTCTGTACATGGTATATAGGGCATCTAATTTATTTCTTTCCTCCTAAAAATCTGAACTTTTCCAATTTACCTTCTGATTTACATTTACTTTAATTCGTTTTTCAGGGAAACAATGGTTATACGTCTCCAGAAATGCATTGTAAAAAGTTGTAAAAGCTATAGATAAGTCTTGCTGTAGAAAGATCACTCAAATATCCAATGATTGTTTGCAATAACTTTTTTTTGTTTGTTTGCTATTAAAAATGTTGAAGGAAGCCTATAGATTCTGGATTGCTGGATTTGGTGTATAAATTAATATATAAAATAGTGTTCCATTCTCTTCTAACCTTATGTCTATAGAATTTAATTACATATCATCACAACGATGTGCATCGAGAAAGAAGGATATTCTTGGCTTCTGTTAACACTAGGTATTTCATTTCTGATAAAATACTCTTCTACAAGACCCTGTTTATTACGAATTAATTATTGCATTAGTTCGAAATCGAATATCGCTAACGTGCGAAAATGTAGAACGACATCATCGCATCTCTCCACACATTATGCCGTTGCATTGATGAGTACCAGGAGCGAAACCACAGGGGAATGAGAGTGCATTTATTCGTTTCGAGTGCGCGATTTCGTGTTCGTGTATTGTCCCGTCGGTGAACTAGCTCTAGCCGAGTGCCATCGCATCGTAACTTAGGCAATGTACGGGGCGTGGCACCCGCTAATCGATGCGATATAGCGATATCGATTGCTTCGGCTTTGCCTCACTTTAACCATTACTCTAAGGCGACACGCAAGCGATGCCGCGCTCGCTACAGAACTAGCATTCTATGACAGTCCGCCGGTGCATCCACCTACTGCCCCATCGGAGATACCTTCAGTCGATGGAATAATGAATGAAGACATGCGAACTATTATCTCCTAGGATTCTAAAATAGGAGCTCGAAGACTCGTTAACAGATTGTTGGCGACAATATTAAGAAATTAGCAGCAAGAAGAAAACACTTTAGTACGTGGTGGTAAACTTCTAAGTTGATTAGAGTTATTAACGCAGCTTTACTGCTAATAATTACACAAAAAGGAAAATAGTAACTACATGGAAATCTAGCATAACAGTTTTCATATATTTCAAATCAATATAAGAAAAATTAATGGCACAAACTTGTTTTTTAATAAAGAAATCCTTACTCTGGATCACATTGTTCATGACTCTATTTCAAATATGTTGTCATTTGATTCAGTTTTCACCGTGGATGAAAATTTTTGTATGAAACTTGTATATTTTACTACCATTTATAGTCTCAGTTTGAACCTTTGCCATTCTTTTTTGATTGTGACTTTAACAGAGCTTTCTTAAATAGTGAATCAGAAATTAAAGCTGCTGATCCTCTTCTTCTGCTGTCTGAAGTAACATGCTTTTTAAGAACATGTATAGGTTTGATATCACGTAGGGAGACAAGTTTTGCTGAATGTAATGTTTTATGCTGAGCCTCATCTGCATTTAGTTTCTTTTATATCTACATTGGTTTGTTGATGCTCTCGAATGTCAATGTCTGGGTACATTCACCTATTGAAGAACAGTATTTCTGTTGCTTAAAAACACGCCATTGCATTATCCACTATTGCTATTCTAATATAGACTTCATCAACGAACGCATCAATTGGGACAACCCAAATTGAATTCTCATAATAAGTCTAAAATTTACACAACAACAGTAATCAGATAAGCGTTACAACTTAAGAAGCTTTTGCAACTAGCACTCACCACAAACAAAAGCAAATGTTTTTATGAAAGTACGATCTAAAGATTGCATATGGTTGATAGAATTTGGTGGCAATCAAATTACAGAAATTTTACTATATCTCGCCGAATCTATGAGCTAAATAGTTTGGGTATGCGATGAGTGGCTATTTAGGAGCAAAATTATATGAAATACCAATACAGTTTAGTGAGGTTGATAAAATGTGTCATCTTTTTTATGAGAAAGCTTGTTTGAAACCCTCCTAATCCGAAATAAGAACCGATTACTGTTGACGAGGTTCCCTTTAAAAGTATTTTCTTCGTTTTATTGGGGAAGACAACCAGAGGTGGAGCATCTATCCCAGAGGAAATTCAAACAACCAATGTCACATGGCGAACTCATTTCGCAGAAGATATTTTATGGCTTTTTCTTTTACCTTTTAAGACATTGGTTAGCATGGGAGTCACCGATGATGTACAATTTGCGGTCCGCTAGCTTTAGCTTTGCTAGGCAACTTGTTAAGGAAACTACTTTCATATTTTTATGATAAATATCCGTGAAGGTTAATATTTTTTCGTTCCAATTCACATTTCGGAATTGAATGAAACCTCTCATTTTGGATAAGAACAAGCGCTAAGGCTTCTTCAAAGATAAAAACGGGTATCTATTATAAACAATCTCATCTAATTCCAGTGTCTGTTTTGCATAATTTTTTTAGCTAGTTGAAAAGCCATTTATTTCAAATCTTTAACGGTAAGCCAGTAGAAAGTTTTTTTCCATGACTAAACAGTATTTTACTAACTCATCCTCAACTTTTAAGTCTTTAGGAAGCCCATTTCGTTGTTTCTGTCTGCAGTGTTACATGGTAACATTGCTTCAGTTGCGATATCTGTAAGGAGAGAAAAATAACTACAATGTGTTCCATATCTCGGTGCCTGTCGATGGACGCAACTAAGAGCAGTCTAACCTAGAAACGGTACTTTTACAAACCTGTACTCTTCTATAGTGCTTGCAAGGATAGTTTGCTTATCTTTTTAATATTTACTACTATTTTCGCCGCCTAATATTGAAATCACAATACTATTCCACATATTCTTTTTATGTGTACTAAAACAAAAACCGCAGAAAATCAAGCAAACAATAGCAAATATAAAAAATTATATCGTAAAGGAAGCGCATTGGTAACAAGAGAACAGAAAAGGAGGAAGAAAAAAAACGGGTTCCTACCGTCCATTTAAATATAGAACGGATACCTCATTACATAAAGTAAACATTGTCAATATAAATAAAGCGATTTTTTATGAGAAAGCTTCGGGGCCGATTGCGATTACGTTTCGTCAGTATAAATATATATATATAGCGATAAAGAAGACGAAGAAGGGAGTATCGTCCAAGCCTTAGGTCAAAACGAACAAGGAAAGAAAGGAGACCTGCATGAGCGATCGTGATGTGCGCCGCGAAAAATTGGATATTCGGTTTTCGTTTGATCTTGGTTATATTCGAATTTCGTGTGTCACATCGCCCTTGGTTATAAATATTGGACTCCAATAAAAGTTGTTACTTAGGATTCGCGTCAGACGACATCAAAGAGACTGGGTTCCGACGAACGGTTGTCGGACGCAGATTACGTAGGGGTGTGCGCGAACAAATACACATACACTCACACATAGAGACAGTCATCGCACCCCTATAGATACACAGTTCGTATTTCTTGGTATGAATGTATACTAGCCCTTCTCAAGGTTTCGAGGTCTATCCGGACGTCAATGATTATTTCCCCACTGCATCCATACGTGTCTCGCATACTTAGTAATACGTAGATTCGACATAAGAGGCTTTGCAATACAGTTTCTTACCATAGAATCACCAAGGTCTTAATTTGTGAGAATACACTATAGAAGAAAACATTTCATGGAACTCTATGTTTATGGACTAACTTCAACTTACATTAACTCTAAAATCATCATCTCTGATAGCGAAAGTAATGAAACGGCGTTGAACTAAATAATCTAGAAGCTAGGTACTATTATGTACATACAAGTGTAAAATTTTCTAACATTAGTCTGTATACTAGGAAAATATTGAGGGTTATATCTTCAATATTTTCCTTTGTTTAGAGTCAGGGTTTGCTTAAAGCTTTTGAGATTCTTGATTCATTAATGGTCACTCATCTTCAAATGCTTCCGTCCTTATAAATCTTTTAATTTATTACAAAAAAATAAAATTGGTTAAAGTTTTGTACAAATTTGAAGTATGATTAAAAGGGAGTTTAAAGTACTTGACTCATCATTTTTTTTTGTTTGATCGTTGCTCTACAGCAGTTAATTGATAAATATGAAAAAGGGAATCCTAAAACGATAGTGATTTCAAGGCTTTCGTAATTTCATTCAATTAGTGTCATTATTTTACGAATAAACGATATGTCGCGTTGGATTACGTAAATATTTTTGGAGTTATTGATGTTAGACCGAGAGTTGAGTTGAGTGATTTCGGTACGTCGAATAGACGTAAATAAATTATGATCATATTTATGTCGTTTCAATGTTTGTTGTTGATGTTGTTTCAATCTTTCGTACAGCGTGACTTTTTTCTGGTTTAGTATAGGGATATCGAAAACCATAAGAGACAAATGTAGACGTAATTGCAGTTTTGTGACCCGTTTTAAAACAACGTTTCTTTAACAGGAAGTTAAAGGAAAGTCAAAGGTCTTCTAGATATTTACAGAAAAGTGAAAATGTTGCAATTCCAATCGACATTTCGCTGTCCATGCTGCCAGCTTCTTCAGGAGTCTGATAGCAGATCCTGAAGAAGCTGGCAGTATGGGCAGCGAAATGTCGATTGGAATTGCGACTACACAGCGAACCTCGGAAGAAGATTCTATTAGATAATTTATTTCTATTATCATTAAAGTTAGAGAAAACATATACGATAAAATGTAGATAATCATAATAATAATCATATGTCAAATTCTATCACTAATTGAATCGGTGAGTGGAAGACATTTTCAGGAAATGAAAAATAATTTAATTTTTTAACTGGTCATATACTATCTTTGCTGTAAAGTTGTTTATAATATTTCATGATATTGCATCTTAACAACAGAATGTCCATTAAATCATGACATGGACGTGAACCGTTCTGCCATTCAGATTACAAATTTGTAGTCGAATTGTCATGTCTATAATCTTTGAAAACGTGATAATTTGAAAACGAAACTAATTCTGTCGGTGATGTAAGAGAATTGTGACACGTCAAGTCTTCTTTGCTTAGCTACTGCAAATTTCAATAACCTTTCAGTTTATTCGGACTAGTTTTGCATAAACTTGGACATCAGACAAGGTTAGTATTCTATTTGGTTGTAAAAGTTTGAATGTTTCAGAAAACGGTCCATCTATGAATTCTAATTCTGTAATATATTCAGGTACGGCAAGGTCATATAATTGTTTATATTTTGAGATATTGTAGAATTTACCAGCTGTTATATTCGATAATATCCGTCTGGGTAATCATCTTTACAGTAAATAATTTTACTTTTCTGTGTGTCCCGATCATATTTGCATATTCGATACAATCATACTTGCATATTCGATAGAATTTTATTTTAAATCTCGTCAGCATACCAAAGTGTCGATCACACTCAAAGAAGGAATGTCCTCTTGTGTGCTATCTAATTTAACCACTGATTTTTCCAGGACAACCATCAAAAAAAGTAATTTTCTGATTTTGACAAGGTACATATATGATTCATAATATAGTCGTTTAAAAATATGCATACTTAATCAGGGATCTTTTTCGCTTACTCTTCGTGAAACATGAGAAAGAAGCCATTCTTATCTGCATTGGAGTGTATAATAGAAAATACTTTGTAAAGGGATATTTGGAAGTGCTAAATTTTGCATGTAGGCAAATGTAAAACCAGCAACTTCCGGATTCGTTTTACATCACTTTTCAACTTGCAGCAACTCCTATTTTACCTTCTGTCCAAATTCAAGGTACTATATCGGTACCCTTAACTAGGATACATTGCACATATATTAATGCCCGTTTGCACCATTTCTATTTAAAACTAGAGATTAAGGAATCCAAATATTAAAAGTTAAACTGGTTTAAATATATTAGCTTTCCACAAAAGAAAAGATAGTCACGATTATTTAATCCCCACATAAGCAAATGACTGGTGGGTTGGCTATAGAATTTTGTAGGGATTTTCGAATTTTGTTGTAAATATTCAGTATGTGGTATAATACTGAGCGGGTGTGATATAATTTTAAATATACCGAAAAAAGGTAATTGCGTTATTTTTGCGCGGCCAGTAGGGAGTTGCGCGAAATTCTCTCCATATCTTAACTTTTAGATTTTTTCTAGCACTCTTTCTTACTTTTTCTAAACTGCATCGATCGAAATTAAGAAAAAATATCATTACCGTATATGGAGACAATTTTGCGCTACTCCCCACGCAGCCTTATATGGCATGTTATTTGGAATTATTAATTATTTTATGTTTTATGAGGTATATATGAAGTGGGATGAATGATGAATGTAACAATCCACGATTTGCAGCCAGTAACTTGAAGTTGAACCTCCGTTTAATATTCCTTGTATCTTTATGTTCTTAAACCCAGCTTAAACACATGACGCAATAGAAATTTCTAACTTAACTTACTGCTTAGCTGGCGGTTAACTTTTAAATGTAAGTAGTGCAAACGGGCATAAGTGTATGGAGTTGCTAGAAGCAGGTGAATAATGTTTCAAGAACGGTATATTACGGTCAGTGTGGTCGGTAGACACCTTCCGCTTAAGCGAGGAGGGCATATATTCATCTATTTTCTCACTTTCACTGTGCGGAAGCATTTAACGTGTTCGGGTTTAAAATGCCAAATGTGTACTTTTGAATGAATAAATCGAAATATGTTCAAATACGTTCTATATTTTGTGCTACAAAATATGTAAATGTATGTATGTTGCTTTGAATAAGTACTGGTATTATCACGTTTTCTCCGTCTTCCATTATTTTTTACCCCGATTAAATTAATCAAAACTGTGTCCTGTTTGTTGTTTGTTATGTTTAAACCCGAAAGAAATAATATTTCTATAAATACGAAAACCAATAAACTCTAGCAAACAAAGACTTACAAACATGAGGATTCTATTTTGTTTTGGTTCTATCATCTTCGAAGAACTACTTGTATAAGTTTTTCCACTTACCACAATTTTTGAATCTTGTTTTTCCTTGCATTAGTCGTCACCTTTTGCATCACTTTAAGCCAACATTTTAATGTCTTATTAAGTACTTCTGATGTAAAATACGAACGGACTACTTTCGTCTGTTTCGAAACAATCTAATATAACCTACTTTGGATTAAAAAAAATTATTGAGTGGGAAAACGGTGTAAATCCGGTACTTGAATCCTTTTTTCACGCAATTTCTGACTGTTCGATACAGAGGGTGTGCTGCAAGGAGTAGAGAACTGTTTTTGAGCTCAACAGACGGATTAGCAAATTCAAACAAAATGACTCAAATAGACTATGACTACTAGAAATTTTGGACTTGAACTCTTCTTATACTAAATGATGATAATTTAGGAGTTTGGATTATCTGTCCACCTTAGAGTAGGATATTAAGGACTGGTATAAAAAAAATAAATGGATAAAATGTTGGAATGTTGGCAAATGCTTCGTTTTTAGGATGTTATTTTGTATTATTTAATATGTGATATGAAGATAACGATTATGTTATATTTTTTATATTAATTTTGTCCTAATAAGTACAAATAAAATTCTCGAATAAATCGGTAGCACATACAGCTTCAGATTTGCTACAAATATTCATAAACGTCCTGTATATTAAACACATACAAATTCACTGTAACTGTATTGGATTTTCAGTGTAGAGAATATTTAAAAGATTGAGTCTTTATTTATTCATCTATTATATTGGGGTATGTCAAATGCGAAATTTATTCTTAAAAAAAGAGAAAAAAAGCGAGGGATTTCACCCTCGTACACGTCAAAAATTGTTCGCGGTTTACAGAAAATTTGATGAGGGTCGTTCGGTAATCCGTACATATACTGTGTTCGCAGTTTATGACAAAAGGAAAACCATTTCAAACTTAAAACAGCATTTTGCAATTGGCATTTTCAATATTTTATTCCGCTTGGATTGTGAACCTTCTTTAATTTATAAAAAAACATTTATCCTGCATCATATGACGGCTGTCAGGTTAGAAACGAACAAGTTCATGAAATCTTCAAAAGCCACTTTCTAGAGTCAATATCGACATTTTTAAAGTTAAATTAAATTCTAAACTGAATATATTTTTCGCTGGGCGTGATATAGACGCAAAGCGAACGACTAAATTTTAATAGTTAATATCATTATTGTTCATCCAACCGGCTGTATGCACTACCAGCCATATGCTTCCACCAATATAAATAAATTAGATAAAGTAATTTCAGCGGTGACATGTTAGCGCCACAAGAACCTATTAAGCATTTTATTACTACCAACTGTGACGTTGAACTTCCCCAAATGAAACTGCACGCAGTTCTGGCGCTTCACTTTAAAATATTAGTAACTCATATCTGTTAAGATATTCAACAGACCTTTGATCTATATGGCAATTTCAGTGTGGTTCTGTATTTTAATTTATGTTTTGGGGCTATTAGTGTAAACTGTAATATTAACGGTTTTGGAATATACGAGCAAATGTAGTACTGAATTAGGTACTTGATAAAAGAATGTAATAAGTTGCAAAGTTGCAGATGATTTTTTGTGCATAGACCACACAGCTGTCTGTGGCTGGATAGTTTAAGCTATTAAAAATGATATGATAATTAATTGATTATTTTTATTATTTTGGAAAAACTTTTCTCTATTCTTGAGGTTATTTCAAGTAATGAAGTTCATACACGGAAAACCCTAGCTGTTTGCGGTATCCAAATGTATTTTGTTGGCATATATTTTCTTAAGGATTCTATACGCATTGCTACTTTAACTGAATACTAAATCAAAATTTGTTATTAGCAAACAAATTATTTTGTTAAAGGATTTAAGTGATGCAACAAAATAATTCAGTAAAATACTTTCTTAACGTAATGGTAAACAAATAAAACAATGGTTTCAACAAAATCTATTTGTTGTTTTTAACCAAGTTTATTTCTTTCAAATAAACTTCGTTAAATTAAAGAAATTTTTGGAACTAAATTTGTGAATATTTGCTTAATTCAAAGAAATATTTAGTTAAATATAGCCAATAAAACTATTTGTTACCAACTATATATTTGTTTGCCCATATTTAATCATAAAATTTGGTGAATGCAAGTAAAATTTGTTTGGGTCAAAAAATCCAGTCTTTCCGTGTATGAACTTAATAAGGAATGTTTTTTATTTTGGAAAATATATATTTAATGGATTAGTCTGTAAATTACTTCTTCTAACGTTTCTTTTTATGATTGTTTTAGTACATCCTTGCAAGCAGGGGAAATAAAATACAAATATTTGCTCCAGAAATAAAGTTAGTACCAGCGTAGAGGTAATTGTGATCACTCTGACTAGTTCTATTTTTGTTAGTGAGAGATGAAAATATAGGAAGAACATTTTAAAACTGTCTTATTTAATTATATTCAAATTTATAACTGCGATACGGTTCCTAATTGTGACCTAACTTCAAGTTTACTATAGTCTTCAAACTTTCACAGCCGCCATAAATTTGCTTCCACTAAACTCATTATGAATTTTCTCCTATAGTTTTCAGCTGGCTCTTTGGAAATAGATTGCCGAAAGAGACATTTTCCGCGAAAGCATTTACCATTTCATCTAAAATCACATATTAGCATGGAGTATAATTAGAGAGAGAGAATTTTTTCGGAAAGTTGTCTAATTTTGATCAATCTGAATTGGTGGCCACATTATCAAAGCGAATTGCTCTCACCAGCAAATGAGTATTTATATCGTGGTGTTAAAGGGATGTTAAAGGAATTAGGTGCAGTGCCATTTTTCGCCTAAACCTCCTGGATGTTTAGATGCTGTCCTCTCTTAGTATCAGCTAAATAGGGAACCCCTAAAAACGCTATAATCTCCTCCAAAACTGTGGGCAAACAGTCTCAAACACGTCCATATATTTGCCTTATTTGATCTAATTTATGGTTTATAAATAAAACTGTATCCTCTAAAGTATCTAAAGTAAAATATAGGTGCCAGTAATCAATGGTATAACTTGCATTTCAGCCAATTTTGTTTTTACTCCAGTTACTTTTGTTATTGTATTTGGGGTTTTAGTTTTACCAGGATGACGGATTAGCTTTAGCCTTTGTTTTAGCCAGATAGTTCTATGTTTTCAACGAGTCACTTTTAAGAATATAAGGTAAGAATACCTTCTTCAAAAGCTCACTGTAATATGTTGTCAACGTTCCAATACTTTTAAAATGAGAGTTGATGTCCCCAGTCATCTCGAGGAATTTGACTTTTAATGGGACACTTGATTAAATTCAATTTCATGTGATTCTTAACAATTGGACACGTACATGAAGAGAAATATTTTTTTAATATTAAACAGACTGCTTTCAAAACAATTTTCTATTCGTATATCTACAAAACTATATTGTATTGCTGCAAAATAATGATTTTCTCAGGAAATTCTTTGAATCAAAACAAAAATGTTCAAAAATCAATCAAAAATATTCAAGTACATTGTACAATGATATCCACGATCCATATAAGTTTTAGATTTAAGCTAAGAAAGAAAAAATAAAAGTACATAAATATGTCGATAACAAAATTTAGTGCAGCAATCTTCTAGTGCAGCTAAATGTGTATCCGCCTCTATTAGTTGTGGGTTCAGGTACAGCTTCTTGTATTTGTTCCTTTTTTTGTCACAATATTTTCCTCTACATTAGGAAATACCTAACAATGATGTAGGTCATTATATCGCATATAGCATACTTTATATTTCTGGTCGTCCTTTTACCGCAAACATCCTTATTGTTTTGTTTTTAGTGTCTTTATTGAAAAACTGTTTAATAGAACGACTTGTTGGTAGGGATTTGTGACGACCTACTAACGTAGGTAATCAAATCTGTTTTAGACCTCATTCGATTTTTCAATATTCTCTCGACAGGATTCAAACAATACTTTTTGCGTTTCAGGATCGTAAACATCGATAGCTTGATCTATAACCACTTTATTCTGTTATTTCTTCGTCTTATTGGTTGAACTTCTCGAGTTACGCAAGGTCCCTTCAAATGAAGTAGACCACACTTCTTTGTCATCTTCTATCTTTGAATCTGGTAATCATTTGAGGACTTGGTTTCAATTTAACTGTATGACGTTACATGTCCAAAAGCTAGAAATTGCATTAATTTTTGAAATTCCTAAGCTGTTCAATCTCTTCGATTGAACAGGAAACAAAGACTTGACCACGTGCCACGAATTATCGTATAGATTTTGTGCGTAAATTTTTGTTATCAAATGAAATTATATTTGATACATATCACATATAGCTGTATAAATTAATAATATGTTAGACTTATCCAGTTACACAATAACACGTTTACTCAAGAGGTGATTACTGGTAGCAAAGTAAAGCAGAACAGTTTATTGCAGCTTCGTATTTACCATTTGTTTTAAATTTACACAATGTATGCCGATAATTACCATGGACGGAGTGCACATTGTCCAGATTCGAAATACGTACATGTACGAGGATCATTTATATGTTAATAACCTATTTAATTTCAACGTAACTGCGTTATTATAATTCAGACATCGATAAACAAACACAAGCTCTGCATGCGATTCCGTTCCTTTCTCGTATTTTTTCGCTGCTTTACATTACAAATCGTTTTCATGTTTTATTTAATGAATAGCACAGATGGAAACCTTACTGGATTACACTCCATTTGCATCGCATCTAAATTAATTTCCAAAGGAAAAAAAGTGCTCGCTTCGTTCGCTGCAACGTTTTTCCATTAAATTAAAAGTTTCTCGTTTCCCTCTTAAATGTATGTATTAACATACATCGAGACGAATTCGTATGCAGGCTGACGTGGAGAAATGTAAACACGTTCGTGCAGGATACATAAGATGAAATCATAGGGAATATGGATTACTTTGGGATGGAATTGGAAACGTTTCACGGTGGACAGGACGAAAGAAAAATAAAACTGTTTTAAATCCACCCTAAAAGCAGAGGGGTCTCGCACAATGTGGTGTAAATACCCCGAAGTTATTTGATTTTATAGTAAGAATGTTCCTGCTCTGCGTGATATAATGGATGTGTTTTCGTGGTAAAATACTTTGGGAAAGATTTTTAACAAAATTAAGGAAAATATTCTCCCACACAGAAGAGTACCTATGTAGAACAAAAAAATATCTATGTTATGCTTGCTTTTACCAAGTGTTGATTTATTGAGAGATGCTGTGGTGTAGGTCATTTAAGATTAAACTGTAAACTTTAATTAAGTTGGTAGTAGGATAGATTTTTTCGAACTTGCTGACTCATTCCACATACATGTCTTTTTTTAACATAGTAAACGGGCACACCTTTAAAATTTTGCAATTTGAGGGGAGTATATATTGCAAATGGATATTAATTTTATTCCCGAAAGCTTTTGTTATCGAAATAATAATCTGAAAATAAATAATAAATAATTTCCCCACTTACACACAAATACCAGAAGACTGTCAGATGTACATTTGTAGAGGATTTGACAATGGAAGGAAATGGTTCAAACTGCGAGGATGTTTGTTTTTTGAGGTACCGGAACTAACACTTTCAAAAGCGTTTTCACACAGATTTTATTCAATCTGTCAACATTATTGTTTTTAGTGCAGATATAGAGATACTTAGCTTGGTTAATTATTGTTGGCAACAATTAAGTTGTTAAGGTCTATGGTTCCATGGTTCTCATAAAAATAAGCATGTGCTAGGATGAGATTTAATTGCACAATCCCTTCCCAACAATTTTGTAGCAGTTTGCCAGCATTATATTTCGAGAATACTTGCAATGCAACTCGTAAGTTAGGCTGTAAGAAACAGTATTGAAAGCTACATCATTGGATTTTGTACAAAATGCTGTTGCATGTACAATTAAAGGAATTGGAAACAGTTTGCACATGTCTCCTTAAAAAAAAATACTATTGATAAATTTTGATATCAATTGGTCCCATAAAATATAGGTTTCGGCTTTGATTTAATGAAAGTAATATGCATATCAAGTACTTTGCGTTTATATTGTTTATAGTAGAAACATATCTGGATAAATACTTACCGAGTATAATTTGAGTCCATTGATTACACTTTATCTGGACATGAAGCATAATCGTAACTCAAGTCCTCGATAAATGAAACAGCAATCTTTGCCAGAATCTGTGATACAGCCTTGTACACGCAATTGTTGAACAATGTCTTTTAATCGACTTGCCATTCGCTGTTGGGAGCAAAGTGATTAACAGCGCGGCATCATAAAAGGCGATATGATGCTGTCACAAAGCCATTTAAACACAACTTACACACACCAAACTACACCGCAAGAGTTGCAGTGACAGCCAGACAAGTAATACAGCTTACGGAGTCACTGCAACTAAGCACCCACCACATAAAAAAACAAAATAAAAAAAATATTTGAATATGGTTTCTAACTGTTGGAAACAATCGAACGGGTTGCTACTTGTTACCTAATATGCCGATCAAAAAAATCCCACGTCTATTTATAATAAGAGTGAGTTCATACTTTAAATCAATGCTTAATAAATATTGTAGCTACTGTGTACTTATTATATAAACAAAATGTCCCTATGATGTGATATGCAATAATTTTGAACGCAAATTTGCTCAAGCAATGTTGCATTTAAAAAAACTATATAATGTTCTCAGCATAGCAAAAAAATGATTATTGCAAATATAAGTTTATATTCGTCGAGTAACATATTTAAATTTTATATCAACCTGTATATTTATACTACGAAATAATATTTGGTTGTATACTAGTTTTTACCTGTAGCTTAGAAAAAAACTCGGGCGACCTTTTTTAAGATTGCAAACATACACGTACAAGTTCTCGCAATAAGGATAGATTCCTTATTTTAAAGCGATTAGAAATTTATCATGTATAATATCTTACTACCTTGCCAATATTACACTGTCAATGCGGCTAAAGAATTTATAGAATTGTTGGTGGAAGTGAGATTAGTAGTGAAATCAAGACAAACGTAGTTTTTTTCGTTATGTGAAAATATCGGTAGCAAATTCATTATATTACGGGAAAGTTTGTGAATTCAGTGCTCAAGATAGTGATTAGATAATATATAACCGAAGATTGGACAATTATTGTTTAGTAGATTAAAACATTTGCTGATGTCATCAAATTAAAGGTAAGCTTGTACATTTTCTTGAATTTGAAGAATTATTTTCTATTCATTGTGAACAATTAGTAAATATTCTGTATTATTATTGATATGTTATTGATAATGAATGATATAATATGAATTTCACCTAGATACCGAAGCTAATATTTCCACTATCGTCCATCGTACATTTTAATATTACCTATATTGAATCGATGCTTATAAATTGATCAATTTTCTCCTGTTAGAATTAAATTATGGCAACGTTACATGCTGTAAGCTATCGAAATTGTGTGGTAAAGTAAAAAAATCCACCTATGTAAAAGGATTTTATATCTATTGAAATGACCTGCGAGCTTTTTTCCCACATCCATATTGATTTTCTGTATTTATTTTTTTTTATACTCAAATACTTCATATAATCTTAGATATAGCTAACGAATTTAAACATTTTACAGATAAATATTTTAGTAAATACTAGTCTAACTTCGATGAGTTATTATGCTTTATTCGCCCAGTATGGAATATTAAAATTTCAAATGGCACTACGTCATATTATTACATTTTTTGATTCTACATACTATTTGCAACAACTTTCATATTGGACAACCTATACCTATCCTTATCACTTTAGAAGATATCTTGTAAAGTTTTAAAGCTATTTTCTGTTACATTAACGGTTCAGTTGAACTCAAGGCTAACTATAGTTGGTACAACTGGCACTAAGTGTCATATGTACATACATTATTTGATCTCTGTCTTAAAAGAGAAATTCAACATGTAGTTTTTTTTGCTACTTTTCTTTATACAGCCTAGATTTTTTGCGGACGAAATAGAAAATAGCCCTTGAATCTTTAGAAGGTATCTTCTAAACTGTTAAGTATATGTATAGGCTGTCCTACATGATGAACTGACAAGACCTACCTACTCTTGAACCAGACTCGATTATTGTTATGGACAGTAGTCGATAGTTCTTTATTAAAAGTAGAATTACTTGAATTTGCCAAAAAATAAATTAATGACAATCTTGTTACACATGATATTGAACAAGTAGTAGCAGAAAGTGGTCGTACAGTATTACGATTACCTCCCTACCATTGTAGTTTGTGTCCCATCGAACTAGTATGGGCTCAAGTGAAGTATCATGTTGCAGCTGATAATAAAACTTTTAAGATAGCGGAAGTAAAATCTTTATTATTGGACGGAGTTAATCGTGTCACTGCCGAAGTCTGGGCTAATTGCATTAAACATTGTATCCCAGAAGAAAACAAAATGTATAATTTTGGGAATATAGTCGAGGAATTGGTTGAGGATTTTATTATCATTGTCAATACAGGATCTTCAACAGATACTTAATCAGATGCTGATTTACCTGATTTTTAGATTCTTTAGTGTGAAATGAGCGCCTATTGCCGCGCCAACTATTGCATTATTAAAGTGAACGGAGTATAATTAATTTGTTTTAATTTTGGTTCTTATGATACATGGATAGACATGTACAGTCAGCTGTAAATTATATGCGAATTTTATCGCTTAAAATTTGTATTTTTTTATCTGTGGTAGGTGTTGGTTATAACGCGGCTTCTTAAGCTTGCGCGATTACGACTACTATTATTTAATATTTCTATATTACGACCTGTAAGTACTTATATTTTAATCCCAGATATATTTCCAATTGTAGGTCAAATAAAACACTAATAAATTAAAAAATTATTTATTTCAGAACATGATTTCTTTGTTTTTAAATATTTTTGTTGATTAAATGTCAATTTCTTCGACTGAAGAAGTATTCTAAACGAAAACAATAATTTATGTTCTGGAATAAATTGATTTTGTTTGACGTACAAGTCGAAATATATTTGGGATTATGTGTGGTGGGTGCTAGTTGTAGCGACTTCTTAAGCTGTATCACTTGTGGAACTAGCGCTGCGACTCTTTTGGTGCAGTTTATGTGTGTAATTGTGTTCACTCGTGTGACAGTACTATCTTGCGGTTTATAATGCCTTTGTTGTTAATCACTTTGCTTTCAACAGTGAACTATAGATTGATCCGGATCTAATTCTCCGCGAAAAATGTCACCGTCCTGTCTGAGAATTGGACCCAGCCACCCAGCGTTCTGCGATAACTACTGCGACTATCGACTGGTTTAATCATAATATCATGTGTTGTCTATCTTGTCACAAAAGAACGCAAAAATATATAGTACTGACCATATTAAGTGTCTTTAATAAAGTAGCCAAAAAGAGACATCATCAGTTCAATTCAAATTGGTGACCTGATCTTCCTGATGCTTTATGAAAGGGTATAGATGTGTTTAAGACAAGTTCACTTAAACGCAATGCTTTTATTTACTACACACAAATTTCTATCCGCAAAACATATTTAATTTGAAACTGGTTGTACACATCAACTGTCATCCTAAATTGAAAGTTTTTTCGAACTAGCAATATGCTTCAAACCGTTCCTCTTTAAGGCTGAAATACAGAAAAACAAAATCTAATGCTCATTTAACTTATTTTTGTCCCGTTATCTTTGAGAATTCTCTTTTTTACTATTCCAATAAGTATAGCTACTTACTTAGCCGCTATATATATAAATAATCTTATATGGGGTAAAAGCTTCACGCTTGGTAGCACCGAAGTAATACACTAATGTGTGGGTGGGGTAAGTGACACCTCGGCCTGTCAAGACGTGAATAGTTGATGGATCACCGGCTAGAGGCGCTCTCTGACGACAACCCTTTAGTGGCCTTCCTACATTTATGTACTCTTTCAGCCGCTGCTTCCAGAGCCGTTAAAGATCACAAACACATATTACTACTTATCGTATAATCCGCCTCGGGATTCTCATGTTATTACTATTTTTAGAACTGAGACGTGGATAATATTCAGTTCTGTTTCATTTTATATTTATGTATATTGTAATATTCACATTATATATGCAATTTCAACGAGAACTTTTATGCTCCTATAAATGTTCGTAGTGCTATTTTACAACATAAAATGTTAGGTTATATGGTTGATACTTTTAACTTGAATCTCATTTTTATATTTAAGTTCTAATTTTGTAACATTTTATTGAAAGATTATTATTGGGTGGCGTTTCTTAAAAAGAACTTCAAATGTTGTTATATATCAAGTTTATACCATCATTCTTTCTTTTTCTTGCATATTTAAGTTAAATAAATGGGTAGATTCAGAAAACATTGAAAGTAGCTTTGAACCTAGATGTCACGTGGTTGCCATTTAAAAGAACACCGAAGCTTACAGTTAAAGGTCGAATCAGTAAAATTTGTACTTTTAAACAGAATATTATTATATTAGAATTATAATATAACGTTTGTATAATTTAAAGATATTTTTTGATTATGAAAGAAGAATTAAGTATAGTCAGTGTTTTTTGATGAATATGAAAAAAATATGAAATATGGTCCACAGTAAATGCTCTTCAATTTGTGGAGAAACCCTTACATTTTCGAAAAAACTAGTGACTGACTCACGGTGTTTGCTAAACTATATCAAAATGAATGATCGATAAATGTTTCACTCTTCAGTTATTTGATGATGAACTTACAGCATTTTTATGATCGTTTGTTAAATTTTGCTGCAACATGTCTAAATCGCACAACTATGGATTATTGCAGTACATGAACAACACTACATTCAGAAGGATATCTCACGCAATCGAAGAAGAACCTATCGATAGGATTATAGTAACTTGTGATACATTTTAGGGAAATGCATTAGTAAACATTAGGTACAAAGTTCGTAAAAAGGCTCTGTTGTGGACGTGTCCTGTGGTATAATGCATAATAGCTTAAGCATCGGATGCTTTTTATGAGATTAAAACTGTGATTGATTTGATAAATTCTGTAATTAGTTTTTTTACAAACTACTAGTGAAAGTGAAATACTAATTAAATTTTTTGAAAGATGTTCATGTTT